>CM053786.1:134014245-134449245 GCA_028749045.1 Cupressus sempervirens | reverse complement strand
AATCACTACAAGTTTTAGGAAAACAAGATATATTTTACTAAATAATAAGTGAATTGAGATATAATATTGTATACAAGCACATAAGGCTTATGTAAACAAATAAAAAATGTCTAATTAATGATCCAGTGTGTGGAGTAATCATGTCATGTTGCAAAATTATCTCTACCATGTTGATAAGAGTAGTTTCTAAACAAGAAGTTGCAGTTAAAATTCATGCATGTTGATGATTTATAAATGTTGGATCAGTAGGATATTGTGGAAAGATTTCTTCTCTTCTATAAATAGTTACATCTATAGTGAATGTGGAACTTACACATGGCATTACTAGATTCCATCATTTTCTTCTATATATATAATTGTTGTGATAGTAGAATAGGTGTGACAAGTTGATGATTATTTTGAGAGTTTCATACATTGGAAGAATTATTATATGTTCATATTATTGTGTGTTTTTATTATAGTGTGATAGATTGAGAAAAGTACTTTGAAACTTATTTAAGTTGTAAATTAGAATAAAATATTAGAATTGGATTAGGCCTATAATAAGATGTATTTGTATTCATATAATATCAATACATTCCACATGTATCCTTTGTACACAATTTATCTATGGTATATCTATATGTCACACTTTCTTATAGATGTTCATGTTCTTATATAATCTAAAATAAATGATATTCTTATATGAAAACCTTTAATTATATACAATATTTTGAATTAGTGTTCTAAAGACTCTTTTTTCATTTGTATGTTTTTTTCTAGACATCTCCTAGCTGATGTTTGATCACCATTTTCCCTCTAATAAAACACATTATATGTGTGTGTGTGTGTGTGTGTGTGTACATACATACATACATACATACTGATGGGGACACAACCCAACAACCAGAATAGACAAAATAGAAAGGGGAAATTATATTAACTGAGAAAATAAGCTGGTACAAACAGTGCAGAGAAAATAAACTCAAAACATGCCCTGCGGGCTTACAATAGCATAAATCTGGAGAATATTTCTCCTTTTAGCACCTCCTCTCAAGCTCCAATCCGAACTGCCTTTTACAATGCCAGAAATCTCCTTAAATAGACCCCGGAGGGTTAAGGACTAGGAGTACATTCTAGAAAGTGCTAGTAGGCATCCACCGACAAAATAGAAGGTTTCGGAAGCTGCGTTAGAAGTCGGTGCAATTCTAGAAGAATCCAGAAACGGTAGCCGAACTTTCGGGAGGCATAACTTTTGAACCGTAACTCCGATTGACGAACCGTTTACATTTTCAGAAAGCTCTCGAAGCGCTCTATAGCCCTATGAACAAGCTTTGCTCATCCCCCATTTTTTGACCCTTTCCGAGGTCATTTAATGCCCCAAACCTGACTTTGAAGCATTCTTAGGGGGTCTCCAAAACCCGAAAAATTGCAATAACTTTCAAACCGTGGGGCCTTTTGACCTGATTCTTTTTCTGGAATGCTCTAAATCTCGATTACATTCATCTGGCCAAGTTACACCTTCTAGGTCACCAAAATGATGGTCAAATTGCATGCTCCTATTTTTTCAGGATTTTTAAATGCACTGATAGTTGAACTATGAGAGTTGGAACCTTTATTTGAGCCAAATGGGTATCCAAAAATGCAAAGACATAAAATAGAAACTAAGTCTAAGTACATTTTTTTGGGTGACACAGGATTGCCCTTATACCTCTGGATGCTCCTGCATCAGACACCCAGGGTAGATTGAAAAGTGACCCTATCACTTTATGGATGGTAGAGGAAATCCCAAATGGGAAACCTCAGCTGCTGAAATCCAAGTTGAGTCTTCGATCGGTCGTCCTTTCCATTTGACCAAATACTCTTCATACTGCCTGTTTCTGGTACTCCTACCCACACGATGATCTAGAATGTATTTTATCTCCTCCTTCTTAGAAGCAGGAATTGGACATGGCTCTAAAACCAGCTCCTCATCAGTACCATCATCATGATACTCTGTCAAATCTGCAATGTTGAAAATGGGAGAAATGTGAATACCATCTGGCAGCTCCACCTCATATGCATTTCCTGAGTTATGTTTCTTCAAAATTTTGCAGGGGCCAAATTTCTTCATTTTCAGCTTGTTGTAAGTACCAACTGGAAATCTTTCTTTTCGTAAGTGCACCATGACAAGATCCCCTACTTGGAATTCCTTATGTCTTCTCCTTTGATCAGCCCTAGCTTTATACTCTTGATTCATCTTGATAATGTGTGCTTGGACCTCCTCATGTAGACGCTTGATGTGTTCAGCAAAATCCTCAGCTTCAGCACTTGTTCTCTCCCCTTGTTCTATCTTCCTCAATTCTGGTGCAGTCCTTGGGCTATTTCCATATACAATTTGAAATGGTGATTTTCCAGTACTCCTATTTACAGAGTTATTATAAGCAAACTCTGCCTGTGGTAGAATCAAATCCCATCCCTTAGGCTTATCTCCAACTAAACATCTCAGCAAATTGCCCAGACTTCTATTTACCACTTCTGTTTGGCCATCAGTCTGTGGGTGATGCGTGGAACTGAATTTCAAGTCTGTTCTCAACTTCTTCCACAATGTCCTCCAGAAATACCCCACAAATTTAGTATCTCGGTCAGAAACTATACTCCTTGGAAGACCATGTAGTCTTACCACCTCTTTGAAAAACAAGTCTGCAATATGGACAGCATCATGAGTTTTATGGCATGGAATGAAATGTGCCATTTTGGAGAACCTATCAACCACCACGAATACTGAGTCATTACCCCTTTGTGTCCTTGGCAATCCAAGAACAAAATCCATACTTATGTCCTCCCATGGCCTTGATGGAACAGGCAATGGCTGATATAGGCCAGTATTTTGACTAAACCCCTTGGCAACTTGACAAACCTGGCAACTCTGTACAAACTTCTTCACATCCTGTGTAATTTGAGGCCAAAAATAATGTTCTCTAAGAATGGCAATGGTCTTATCCCGACCAAAATGTCCTGCCATCCCTCCACTGTGTTTCTCCTTAATCAAATTTTCCCTCATGGAACTCCTTGGAATGCACAATTGACTACCTTTGAACAACATGCCATCCTGAATCAAATAGTCTAACCACTTGGTTCTATCTATAGCAACAGGTTCTTTACAAGATTTCCATGCTTCAGCAAAATCAGGATCCTCGGGGTACAAATTCTTGAGTTCATCAAACCCAACTACTTCAACCTGCATTGTTGTAAGCAACAACTGTCTCCTACTTAATGCATCTGCAACCCTGTTAGATTTTCCACTTTTATGCTTTAACACAAATGTATAACTCTGCAAGAATTCTACCCACTTCATATGCCTCTGATTCAATTTACCTTGGCTATTTAGGTACTGTAATGCCTGATGATCAGTATACAAAACAAATTCCTTTGGCAACAAATAATGCCTCCATTTCTTTAAGGCCTGAACTATCGCATAGAACTCTTGATCATAAACAGAATACTTCTTCTTTGCATCATTCAACTTTTCACTAAAATATGCAATAGGCTTACCTTCTTGGCTTAATACAGCCCCAATAGCACTACCACTAGCATCACAGTCCACCTGGAATACTTTTCTGAAATCTGGAAGTGCCAACATAGGCTGTTCAGTCACCTTCTTCTTCAGCAATTCAAAACTTCTCGCAGCTGCTGCAGTCCATTTGAACTCTTTTCTATCCCCTCTTATTGTATCAGTTAGGGGTGCACATATGCCACTGAAATTCTTAATAAAATTCCTGTAAAAACTAACCAGACCATGAAATGATCTTACCTCAGTAGCAGACCTTGGAGTAGGCCATTCCAAGATGGCTTTTACCTTCTCTGGATCCATTTTGAGACCTTCAGGTGATATAACAAATCCCAAATAGACTAACTCCCTTTTTGCAAAGACACACTTCTTTAGATTAATTAACAGTTTCTCTTCCCTTAGCCTTTCAAGGACACTACGAATATGCAGTAAATGTTCTTCCAAAGTCTTGCTGAAAATTAAAATATCATCCAAATAGACAATAACAAATTTTCCCAAGAACTTCTTAAGTACCTCATTCATGAGCCGCATGAAGGTGCTTGGGGCGTTCGTCAATCCAAAGGGCATGACTAACCACTCATAAAGACCCTCCTTGGTCTTGAAGGCTATTTTCCACTCATCTCCTTCTCGAATCTGTATCTGATGATAGCCACTCTTCAGATCTATCTTTGTGAAGTACTCAGCTCCACTCAAGCAGTCCATAAGATCATCCATCCTTGGCAAAGGAAATCGGTACTTGATGGTTATCCTATTTATAGCTCGGGAATCTGTACACATCCTCCACTCTCCATCCTTTTTTGGTGCGAGTACTGCAAGTACTGCACATGGACTCAGGCTCTCTCGAATCAAGCCCTTCCTCAACAGCTCCTGAACCTGTCTATTTAGCTCCTCTGTTTCAGTAGGAGTCATCCTGTGAGCAGCCTTGTTAGGCAAACTAGCTCCTGGAATCAGATCTATTTGATGACTGATTTGCCTTACTGGTGGCAATCCATCTGGAACATTATCAGAGATAATATCTCCAAATTCTCCTAGTAAATCTAAAACTTCAAATGGTATTTCACTACTACCTTCTTTATCTTTTCTAGGAATCAAAGCATAGCACATGCGCTGATGTTTCATGCCATCTAAAAACTTCCTTCCATCAAAAAGACAAATCCTAGCACTGCTACATACCTTTTCACCTTCCTTTTTCATGGGCTTCAATTTGTGGCGAACTCCATCCTTTGTCAGAGAGTATGTGTTTGCATGTCCATCATGTATTGCATGTCTATCAAACTGCCATGGTCTACCCAACAATAGATGGCAAACATCCATCGAAATAACATCACAAAGAACTTCATCATGGTAACTCCCAATTTTGAATTTTACTAAACATTGTTCACTTACCAGGACCTTATGATCATCTTTTACCCAAGAAATCCGATAGGGCTAGGGATGTTTCTCCCTCTTGAGCTTCAGCTTAGAGACCATCTCTTCGGATACCAAGTTATCAGTGCTACCACCATCAATGATCACATCACAACATTTATCCTCACACTTGCATCTGGTACGGAACAAGCTCCTCCGTTGTCCTAGTTCATTTTCACCACTTAGTAGGACTCTTTCATTTACCAAGGTCTCTCCTCTTTCTGCATCCTCTGAATGTGATGATTGTGCATCCTCATCCACATGAGCAACCCTAGCTTGGCCCTCAGCTCTCCTATCTGTCCTTCCTTGTCGTTGAGGGCATTCAAAGGCACGATGACCTTCTTCATTGCAATGGAAACAGGTACCACGGAAGCCTCCTCTTCCTTGCCCACGTCCTCTACCTCTTCCTCTTTGATTTCCAAAGTCTTGATCACGGGAGCGGTTGAAACCCTCATTCCTCTGGTTCCTGCTAGTACCCTCATCTTCATTTTTCTTTTGATTTTCATTGCGGCCTCCAGATGATCTACCACTTCCCCTTCCTCCTTGACCGTGCCCTCTTTGTCTTCCTTCAAACCTTTTACTCAGCTTCTCTTCAACTCGTAGGGCAAACTGGTATGCTTCTTCAACGCTGGTCATTCTTACCAGACTTAGTTCTTCCTGGATGCTAGGTCGTAACCCACTGATATAATGAGCAACCTTCTCCTTATTTGCTTCTGCATGCCCCGCTCTAATCAAGAGTCGGTAAAACTCCTCTGTATATTCTTGGACTGATCTTCCTGCTTGCTTTAACCCATGCATCTTCTTAAACAGATCAAGCTCGTAGTCCACAGGAATGAATTGCTTCTTCAATTTGTCCACCATGCGATCCCATCTTGTGATCTTCTCCTTTCCTCTTCTAAGTCTTTCCAGTTGAATCTCTTGCCACTAGATTTTGGCATGGCCTTTTAGTTTGGCCTTTGCAAACTTAACCCTATCTGGGTCCCTTATATCCTCATATTCAAAGTATTCGTCCAGTTCATTGATTCAATCGATCAACTCATCTGGTTTCAAATTTCCCGAAAATATACCCACTTCAATTGTAGGTCTTTTCCCAAACCTAGAAATGGCCCTAAAAAGCCTTTCCTCTATAGGATTCAGAACTTCCCCGTCAACTTCCATTACTTCCTCTTCATTGTCATCCTCACTATTGTCATCTGCGGCAATATTTGCTCCTCTACGAAGCTCCTCTTGCAATGCTTGTACCTGTCTCTGGAGGGCTCTAACCTCCTCAGGATCAATAGCTCTGGCCCTTCCACCACGCTCTCTTCGTGGAGGCATCTTCTAACTCGAACCGACAACCACAAAGTCTTGGTGCAAACTGCCTCACAGTCGGCGCTCTATCTACACACTCAGGAAAACCCGCTCTGATACCACTTGATGGGGACACAACCCAACAACCAGAATAGACACAATAGAAAGGGGAAATTATATTAACTGAGAAAATAAGCTGGTACAAACAGTGCAGAGAAAATAAACTCAAAACATGCCCTGCGGGCTTACAATAGCATAAATCTGGAGAATATTTCTCCTTTTAGCACCTCCTCTCAAGCTCCAATCCGAACTGCCTTTTACAATGCCAGAAATCTCCTTAAATAGACCCCGGAGGGTTAAGGACTAGGAGTACATTCTAGAAAGTGCTAGTAGGCATCCACCGACAAAATAGAAGGTTTCGAAAGCTGCGTTAGAAGTCGGTGCAATTCTAGAAGAATCCAGAAACGGTAGCCAAACTTCCGGGAGGCATAACTTTTGAACCGTAACTCCGATTGACGAACCGTTTACATTTTCGGAAATTTCTCGAAGCGCTCTATAGCCCTATGGACAAGCTTAGCTCGTCCCCCATTTTTCGACCCTTTTCGAGGTCATTTAATGCCCCAAACCTGACTTTGAAGCATTCTTAGGGGGTCTCCAAAACCCGAAAAACTGCAATAACTTTCAAACCGTGGGGCCTTTTGACCTGATTCTTTTTCTGGAATGCTCTAAATCTTGATTACATTCATCTGGCCAAGTCACACCTTCTAGGTCACCAAAATGATGGTCAAATTGCATGCTCCTATTTTTTTGGGATTTTTAAATGCACTGATAGTTGAACTATGAGAGTTGGAACCTTTATTTGAGCCAAATGGGTATCCAAAAATGCAAAGACATAAAATAGAAACTAAGTCTAAGTACATTTTTTTGGGTGAAATAGGATTGCCCTTATACCTCTGGATGCTCCTGCATCACATACATACATACATACATACATACATACATACATACATATATATATATATATATATATATATATATATATATATATATATATATATATACATATATATATATATATATATATATATATATATATATATATATATATATATATACATATATATATATATATATGCATATATATATATATATACACACACATATATATATATATATAGATATATATATATGTGCATATATATATATATATATATATATGTGCACATATATATATATATATATATAGTATTCAAAGGAATTTTAGTAAAGCAAGAAAAATAAATGGGAAAAGAATAATGTGAGTGATAGATACTTTATAAAGAATATGAAAATCTTTCGTGAAGAAATAAGAAAGTAAAATTCTTGGAAAGTCAAGTCCTACTTGGTTAGTTCAGTGCATGGAGATTTCCTATTCCTTTTGCCTTCTATTTCTATTTTATTTTTTCCTTGGTTTTTCTGTCATGTTCTTTCCTTGTATAGTGTTATTAATATGAATATTGTGTTTTCACTAATGTCAAATGTGTTGCCATTGATTTGAATTATGGATTAAAAAGTTTTTCTTGAGTGTTCCTATGTGTTCTAGAATTGTGTAGTATCTAATTTGTACTTTTGTGTTGATATTTGTAAATGGGTATTGTTATATATGTCTATGTGAGGTTTATTTGGATGTCTCAAAACTTTGTTCGAGTATTAGAGAATAATTTAGTTAATTAATTGCATAAATAAAGGTAATTGTGACTATTCCAGTCAAAAACCTATCAAACTATTATAGTTTTGGTTTTCATCATTAGACACCAATTAATGAAATCTACTAGTTTGAATATGATTAGTAGTTACCTAGGATATTTAGACATCATATTGCATAATTTTTAAATTTAGTTTGTGGTGCTATTATATTAATAATGATAGAGACAATATAACAATGTACAATCAAATGTTTGACATTCATTCACCTAAAAGTGTTCTTGTGTTCAAACTCTTAGATATTGATATTTTGGTGTTTTATGATCCTGGATTGAGAATCCCTAGCAATTGTAGAATTTCTCCATAGATTTTGTGATTGTTTCGTTTATGCATATAATTATTTTTATTTATTGGGATTGATTCAATATATTTTCATTCATGTAGTAGTGTGTGATGTTAATGGGGGCAATTTGGGATAAAATGTAAGGCCTGCCAACCTATTGTGATGCCTACAATATCTTATTTATCTTCCACATGCATTTGATGATAAAATTGGGATGATGGTCTTAGTGCCATGTATTGCATTTAATCTTAGGATAACCATATTTTCATCCAATATATAAAGGTGGACTTTTTTAAGAGATGAAAGTATGTTATGTTATGATTGTATATGATATATTGTAAAATTTAAAGGTGCAATTACATAGAAACAAAATCATTTAAAAATGCATGAATAATGTATTGTGTCAAAAAATTTAAATAATGTATTTTTATTTATTTCAACAAGAATATTTTATTATAATAATTTCTATTGTATTTTTCCCTAAATAAATGATCTTTAGTGATTAATTTTTTTGTGTCTTTCCCTAAACTTGTACACATTAGGATGGAAGACTATAACAAGAGTAGTCATTTTCTTGGCATCTAGCATAAAAAATTGCAATAAATTTCACATGTAGAATATGATTTAGTTCATAGTTTTGTATTGAATTTTGTTTTCCTTGTAGAACTCTTTGTGAATTTACTTTCACACATAAGTTGAATGAAAGAAATGGTTGATGCATAGTTAAGTTTTAATATATATTAATTCACCCCTGCCCTCTCCCAAGCATCCATTAACTTTTAAAAGATTTTTATCAAAGAAAGATTGCTAGATAAACAATCTAACAATTAAGATAGATGTTAACATAGAAAATGAAATATAAATTATTTTTGTTAATGTCCAACAATGATTTACTTGGACATGGGGTACCCATGCGTCAAGGGTAATTTTAAAAGCCATTGTTAAAGATGATGGTTCTAGTGTTTGTTGATCTATATTACTATTATTACTAGATGACTTTCTTTATTAATGCATCTTTTAAATAGAGATCTAGTTTATTTATTTTGATTTTTAATTAAATTTGATCATATATATATATATATATATATATATATATATATATATATATATATATATATATATATATATATATATATATATATATATATATATATATATATATATATATATATATATATATATATATATATATATATATATATATATATATATATATATATATATATATATATATATATATATATATATATATATATTTGTAGATGGTCCTTTCTAACATCCACTTAGTGTATATGTTCATAGTATATATTTTTCTAAATTAAAATGATATGTTGCTAAGTCATCCAAAAAAGAATTGTTATTTTTAATATTAATAATAAATTTAGTAAAATAGACACCAAATATGTTACCCGTGTTTACAATTAGAGCATATCCTCATACATGTTTAATAAATTTGTATGTCTTATATTAAATAAAATAAATATAAATGAACAAAAAAATATTCAATAAATGCATACAATAAAACACTTATAATATTTCATAATATATATGCATTACATTGCAACATTTACAAAGATTGAGAGAAGAGAATAACTCTTAATGTAAACAAGAGAGGATAACCACATACATACATTTTTCATATTTGCTATGCATTTAGTCTATTTATGAACCATTTTTTTCCCTCTTTTCTTCTATTTTTATTATTGCATATTGGAAATTACTAGAGTAGAAAAAGTTCACTTCAAGAGCCTCAATTTAGGTTCAGGTCCATGAATTGCCTGCACATGATTGACATAATTAGTACAAGGAAGAGTCCCAAGCTATTTATGAAAGCAATAAAAACAAGGTAATGAGTTTTAGATGTACATTCTTTGTGTTATTCAAAATATCATAAGTTAAACAAGCCCGAATAATACCATACTGTCCAATTTTGTGAAGTATGATACCATAAAAAATATAAGACAGAATTAATCTTTTAACCGATATACCAAAGATGTTAGTTGATTCTATATTTGAACTTTTTTTTAAAGATATATGCAAAATATTTTTTAAAGAAAACAATACAATATATTACTTTAAAAAATATTTTTTATGTTTTATCTTTTGAATTGTCTACAAGAACATTCATTTTGAAAACACATTTAAAATTGGGTTCTATTAAGTAATTAATGTGATTTTATATAAATATTATACCTACTATAGAAGATTAGACTATCATGATTTCAACTGAACCACCACTTGTAAACTCTTTCTAAACATCATTGAATAAATGTCAAACTGAATCCTTGATCAGCTGAAAGCATGAAGCATATGCTTAATTTATTGAAAGAATATATTCCTTGGTCAATAGCTTCAGTGAGAACAAGGTGTATTTTTGGGTAGTCGACGCGAGCTAATATTTACTTAACGTAGAATCTTTCTTTAGTCCCCCCAAAAAATTGAAATGTGATAGAAGGGAACTTGATAATTAGAAATATCTCTAGTCACCTCAGCTGGTATCTACTTGATCTTTAGAGGAAGCACTCTTTGTCTACTGTTACAGAGGGAATAAATAGAGAGAAAACAAAAACATATGATCGCATAACAAAGAAGAAAATAGTTGGAATCATCATCAGCATTGTTCATTTCCATCATCATAACTTAAAACGTTCATATGCTCAATGGTAAAATGGATAAAAATATTGAAAACTTATATGTTTTCTGACATACCTGCTCTCCTGTCTCCTCAATTGTCAGGAATTCATCTTTAAGAGCCATCTTTTTAGAACTTGGGGATTTATAGTTGGGGAAAGGCACGTGGCCAGCTTCAATGCTTTCCAAATCATCTATTAGAATTTCATAATGCTTTTTCACTTCACCTGGAGATTTCCCATCAACCATTGCAGCCACTTTTACCCATCTATCAGATGTATCTTTGTCATAGATAGCAATGGCCTTTTCAAACAATTTGTTTTGTTTGTTGGTCCAACTAGAACCTTGACCAGCCATCGTATTAACTCAAAGCTTGAAGAGAGGAAATTCAATGTACAATTTGATATGACAATATATTGAAAATCCCTAAGCTTTAGAATACAATACCACCCTTATCTTTCAATCCTTTCGAATTGTTACCCAAATACTTGTTAAGATACCTACTGTAAGCACTAAAAAGCAGTAGCAAAGTAATAAATTCTAGGGCTAGAACCTCATAACACAACGCTTTGAAGACAAACTAAAATCCAATACAAGAAGACGATTAAAAACCAAGTATTGTATAGATGGTTTGAAACACAGAGGAATCAGTTTGATTTGTGTACTATAGTCAGGCTACCTGGAGCCTTTTTATAAGGTTTTGGGAACTTGGAATTTTCATGGTTAGCCAGTTGGGAGAATATATGGAATAGAAAGGAAAAGTGGAATAAGAATAATAACAAATATTAAAGTATTCTGATCAAAATTTATCTGTATATTGCCCCTCCCTGTCAGCTTCAAAAGACTGGAATATTGGTTTCGAAAGATATCAAAACCTATCAATGTTTTATTACATATTCAATTTGGCACTGGCTAATCTCTATACAAAATATATCAAAGAGAGAAAAAAATCAAACATGATTTTTTTTTAGATTCATGAAAACACAGCAAAATTTTCTCAAAATTTTTTGTTATTTTCGATCACAAAATATACAAATCATAAAGATCAAATGTTGAAATTTTCAAAAAAATATCGTTGTATTTTCTTTTTCTGAAATTTAGTCAATGATACAATTTGTAGAGAGAATAGCTGTGTTCCCCAAATTATACCACTTGTAATGGAGCGATGAACATATAGAAGATTATATAAGAATACAACATTCCTTAGAAATTGAATGCATATTTGAAGTTAGCATGATTAAAAGATTTCATTACATAGTCTTGTCTTATGTTTCTTGACAATTTCAGATTTATCCTAAAAGGTACTTTTAAGACGAAATAGTGAACATCAGTTATCCACCCTGTACGAATGTTGTACAGTATAGTTGAGTGTGTGATTTAGTAGAATTCTTTTTTGTTATTGTCAACGTATTGTATTAAAAAGCTGAGAGTGCGACATGGTACCTTTATACTATTTGTTGATTGTAGGGAGGACAAAGAGGAGTATATACACTTTCGCGGAGGTTCACATGTTGTCGACAACTAGATTTGCTTTACAGGTGCACGCAATTTTGTAGATCGTCAACATGAAAAGTTCTGCGAAAGATAATTCTTAGGGTTAGGAGGCTGGTTTTCACTACTATTGTTGGCATAATATAAATTAATGTATTGTTTAAAAATAAAAAATATAGAAGTAAATAAGGTAATGTGGTACATCTTTCGAAAATTGTAAACACGAGAATTAGTAGTCAACAAAAACTACTTTTGAAGTATGATTAGAATAGTTTATTTTGAAGTATGAATAGAATAGTTTATATTTCTTATCATTTATATATAGTTATATAGAAGAAATGTGCTATATCCAAATAATTATATTTGTTTGCTAATAAATGAGCAAAAAAGTGTTTATGTTGACAAGAGATAACTAATATTTCATTTACTTGACAATCTAAAAGGACACTCCAATAAAGATCAATGGTTAAAAATTCATAAGAGCACCAAAAGTCTATCTTGGTATGAAGGTGGATTCCAATTCAAGAGTTCCAAGTCCTCTACTTTTGCATGCTTTATTTTATATCCAATTGTTAAATGGTAGAATAATCAAATATTTTGCATGACACCATGATATATTCTTGTAAGATTAGAATGGGAATGATGATGACCTAACACATTTTTTTGTTCATCACTATCAATTGCATACTAGAATTTCTTTGATATATCAATATCTAATCATTTATCGATCCTTGAATATAAAATATTAAACATTTATTTCCAACTCATATTATTCTTGCTCTTTGTTCTTATCTTTCTATTCTACATTATATATCCATATTTATTACGCTTGAAATGTGATTTTTTATTATATTTATTTGTATTTACTTCTATTGGAGTTTTCTTATAGCTCTACATAGTTTATATTGAGATGTAGTGGTTTTATTCTTGACTGTGCTTTCCTCTACTAATAGTTACAATAAAAACACCATATCCTTGTACCAAATAAAAATAGTAAATAACATAAGTCAATGAAATAACACGCGATACACTTAACTTGTGTTAGAAAAATAAATAACACTTCCTTATATGTAATATTACTATTAAAAAACAAGATGTGTACCATATCTAAAATTTTGAATTATAAAAATGAGAATACAATAGAACACAAAAAATATGTAATAGCCACCCCTTTTCTATCACTCATGTTTATGCTGTCAAATTATTTAGACCACTATGTATTTGTACGTGTTTTATTAAGATGGTAGGAAGAGGGTCCTGAACCAACACAAAAAGTCACATTACAACAAAAGAAGGACATTAATTGACAATTATAGCTTAAATCCCTATAACCAACCAACATCAAAATAATAATTTACTATATACTACTATAGAAATATAAGCTTACTTCAACAAATCATTATGTAAAAGGGAAAATTAACTTCTTTTTGTAATTAAAAACTATCAATATGAACCTTAAAGTATGATTACCATCATTACTACTAAAACTGCAATTAAGTAGCAAAGTCATTTGGTTCACAATAGAGGGAAGCTAGAAAATAAGCAAAGTGTCTTTCAACATAGTATTAAAGAAATCCTTAAAATCATCAAGAGCCAATAAACATTAGGAGAAAAAAAAATTATTCACATATTGTAACGAACTCGCACTTCTTGGACTAGTTTTTGAGATTCTTCTACCAATCCAATATGTCCTTGTCCAAGTAATTCGAGTTGTGTCAATTCTCCTTATTATTATTTTTTTAATCTGCAAAGCTCAATTTTTCCTTTACCCACCCCACCAATTTTTTTTCATAAGGCCATCATACAACTTGCAAGAGTGAAGGGTAAAAGAACAAATTTGTGTCATCTTTTATAAAGAAAAAGGCCCATAGAAAGAAGATTGCTCAATTTAAATGGTAAAAAAGTGGCATTTTTGTTTAGAACTTGAAAATGATCTATTATAATAAAATGTCCAAAATTGGTTGCATTTGACACCTATGATTTTTTTAATATTTTTGAGAATAAATTTATTTTATTTTTTAATTTTTTAAGTCCTTTTTAACAACAAAAAAAATGCAGGGTGTAGTTTCCATCAAACAAGTATGGAAATAAGCTTTTTTTTTTGTCTTGATTTGAAAATATGTTATACATGACATTTATATCTAGTGGATAAAAAAGTGAGTATTATATTTTGATATATATTTTCTTTTTTATAAGTACCAGAGGTTGACCTTATTAGAAATCAATGAGTTTTTTTCTCCCGTCAAAACTTTGCTATCAACTTTAGACTCTTTTGAAAAAATATTACATATTCTTCAAGAAGACTCTCTCCTTCAGTTATAAATATAAATTTTAATTTTTTATGTGATTTAATATTTTTTTTCCTTTTTTCAGGTGGCATCTTCTTGAATGTTAAAATATCAACTTATAATATTTTGACTTAATAACATATTATACCTAAACAAAACACTATAAAATTTATATGATAATGATATTGAATTCAAGATCTATAAAAAGGTTTTTATTTATTAATATTTTTAATTTTTTTTAAAAAAAAATTGACATGATAAAGAAATGAGATTGAATGAAAACAACTTTAGAGGTCCTAAAAAATGACATAGATCTACGTTTTTTCCAAAGACGCCACATTATTCTGGCCATCCAAAAAAACTATATGGGGGATCACTTATTCAAGTAAAATAATTATATTATGGAGTACATAAAAATACCCTCTTATGTTTCCTTTAGTGTATATGTTTTTGTCTTGGTGAACTATGTTGTTCTTTGTACTACCTACTTCACGTCATGGAGAAAAGAAATCCATGTTTTGCATTACCCTAACTTCCTTGAGATTAACCTTTATGTCCGCCATAGTCACCCTCATCCATGGCTTTCATTTTGTCCTCTTGTTTAGTGTGACCCTCATTCTCATAATTTTTTATGTTTTTACAAACCATAAGTCCATACCCTTGATCAATTCCTTTCATCTCCACATCCTCTTCATGGGCTTCTATCTTTCTTTTTTGTTTTCAATTTTGGAGGACCTTCTCTCCCCAAAACATCCATTTTCTTTCTTTTATTTAATTTGAGGGCCATTTTTAGTTTCTTTAGATTCTATATCTTCATTAAAGTCCTCCTAATCAATATCTATATAACTCTTTCAAAAATTGTCCATTTTCTAGCTTTAAGGATAAAGGTATGTACCTTTTAGCAAGAGATTTCCTCTTTTGAAGAGTAATCTCTAGTAGCTTTAACTAAAGAGAAAACTCAATTTGTGGTAAGCCTTTTGTAGTATACCTGGCTGAATTTGTAGCATTTTTAGTGTTAGAAACAAATTTCTTAAACATAGTTTCATTGCTAATAAGATCAATAGGAGCATAGTTATGTTGATATTTAGGATATTTAGGGAAGGTTAGATATTGACCAACAATAAGAGAGTTACTTTATACATGCTCATAAATATGGTACATCATTCCTAATGTAAGAGCATCCTAGGTATGAGAAAGATCTTGCATCACCCAAAAATATTTACTTTCAATTATTTCAATAAAGGTTGTGTTAATGCAGAGTTGTTGTCTACGGAGGCTTGCTACTCAGTAAGTCAATCATTCTATCTCTTAATGTTCTAATTTTAGAGGTGAAGGTTCATTTTAGATATATCAACTTGTTCCTCAATTTTTATGGCAAAATTATATGTATTTTTGAATTTATTTCATATTTTTTGTGTGTAACTTTGTTATAAAATATTCAAGCTCAGTTTTGAAGGCCTTAGAGGCCCTGGATGAGGCTACAAACTTGATGGATGGATGATTGCACAATTTTGAACATGTAGATTAGGAGTTGAGGTTTATGAAAAGTGGTTATAATACTCAATCAGAGTAACAGTTCAAGAGTTATAGCCTTCAAAAGTTGGGATAACCAAAATTTCTAAAATAAATGTCAAAGTTGTATTTGGTTGACTCTATGTATTGTTAGGGTCTATCACCCCAATATATTAAGCCCGAGCATCTAGAACCTTCTCAAGTGACTTCCTATTTAAAAAAGGACTGAACATAGATTAGGACAACTCTAGGTGATAGTTCGCATCTTTTTCCTATAGATAACTGTAATGAAGATGCCCATGAGAGTTAACATATTGTAATTTTGAATTTTATAATTCCACATTTATAGAGATAATAAGAAGCCCATATCTTGTTTGCACAAATTTTTGTTGTTTCTTTTTTTGTTATGTGTTTATGGTATTAAGGGGACAACCCTTCATCAAGTGGTAAAAGAGTTGGAGTTCCTGATTATGGGGATAGATCACCAATTATGAGGTAATTCACATTAGGATTGTGGTTTGGGCTATGCGTGTAGACAGATTGCTAATTATAAGGTAGTTTGCACTAAGGTTTTAGCATAAATGCAAAAATATTTCCATAAAGATAGCATTGTGGAAGAGTCAAAGGTTTTACACCTGAAAATTTTAGAACTCTCTAGAGGAGAATGCAAACATTGCAAGAACAAATGCACAAAGGAATGAACCTCCCCGTAGGAGATGATGAAAGAGAGGATTAAAGAGAAGATGAAAGAGAAGAAGAAGGAAATTTTTGCCAAGCTATAGTAGAGGAATTTCTTAACTTAGAGGAGGTGAAGCTTTTTAAGGCCATTTCCAATATTGGTAAAAGACCTAAGTTTGATGTTCCCACCTTTTTAGTAAATCTCAACCCAAAGGAATTGATCGCCTAGATCAATGAATTAGAAGAGTACTTTGAATATGAATATATTGAAGATCTAGATATTTTCAAGTTTGTGAAGGCCAAACTGAAGGGTCAACAAAGATCTAGTGGCAAGAGATCCAGTTGAAGACAAATAAAAGAGGAAAGGACAAAATCACCAAATTGCATTGGATGGTAGCTAAAATGAAATGATAGTTCATTCTTGTGGATTATAATCTTGATCTAATGAAGAAAATGTAAGGGTTGAAGCAAGCGAGAAAATTTGTTCAAGAATATACCAAAGAGTTCTACCGAATCTCATTGGAACTGACCATGCATAAGCTGATAAGGAGAAAGTGGCATGATATCTTAATGGGTTAAGGCGAAGAATTTAAGAGGAGATAAGTCTTGTTTGAGTGACCAGTATTTAGGATAGGTACAAGTTTTCCCTAAGAGTTGATGAGAAGCTAAGAAAAAATTTTGGTAACAAAAATAGTAGTAGAGGTCATGGTGGAAGATCTAGAGGATAGTTTTATGGTGGCCGAAATGATGATCAGAAGAACAAGGATGAGACTAGAAGTACCAGTCAAAACAAGAGGGGATATAATACCAATTAATTCCATGACCAAAATAATAGAGGTCAAAGAGGAAGAGGGAAAGGATCTGAAAGAGGAGATTTTCATGGAAAATGATTTCACTATGGAGAAGAATGGCATAGAGCATTCAAATGTTCCCAATCCCAAGGAAGGACCAGTCAAATAATAGAATGCCAAGTTAGAGTTGCACATGTTGATGAAGATGCTAGATCATCACATTCAAAATATTCTAAAAGGGAAGAAGTCCTAGTTAATAGAAGAGTTATGCTAAGTGGTGAGAACGAATGTGATCAAACAAGGAGCATGTTTTGCACAAGTTGCAAATGTGAAAATAAGTGTTGTGAAGTGATCATTAATGGTGGAAGTACTAAAAATTTGGTGTCAAAAAGGATGATCACAAAACTGAAGCTAAAGAGGTAGAAAAACCCACACCCATATTATTTCTATTGGAATACAAACACCATTGAGAGTGGGGTGGGGGGTAGTGAATCAGTGGTTTAAAATACTTTTAAAAACTTGAAACAATTAAAAAATTTAACACATGAGCAAGATAGTTAATGAATAACAAAGTAACACAATATTTTAATGTGGAAAACCCCTAAGGGTAAAAAACCACTTTGAAACTAAAACTTTATTGGTCTCTTCGAAAAATCTTTTAGAGCTACAACTGTGGGAAGCACTAACACCCTATTTTAGAAACACCAATTTCAAGGAACACAAATCCCTTACACCTAAAGCATCAACTTCTTGAATACAAGAAGCACCAACTTCAAAAATGAACAAGTGAGATATAAAATCAAAGAATCATCTCTGTTACAACAGAAATCATGAATCACTATTTTCAAAATCTTGTTGAAAACGCAATGCAGGATATACTTCTATTCTCGTCAAAACATTCAATATTCAAATATATTTTTAGTTTCCATTAAAAGATCTGATAAAATATTGATATGAGTGAATGAAGAAACAATATATAACCCTTATTCTACCTCTAATAAACTTCTACAATAAAAATCAAATCAAAAATATGAAATAAGAAACATAAAACATTACCCTCTTCTTTGATGTTTACAAAATCTACCCGCAAATTGTTTGGTCTACAAGGAATTTCACACCAATTTTGCAACTTCTATCAAAACCAATTATTGGATGTTTTAGAGGAATGTATCATCTACTTATAAACCAAGAAAGTCAAAATTTTGGATGCAGTTACATACCCCAAACTTCCACGAGACCGAAACCACTCAAAACTGCTAAAATTTTCATAACAATTTGCTAACTATATCTAATAAACTGACTCTTTCTCTTTCCATACATATGTTATGCAAGAAATAGCAAAGACCCATTTTAGCTAAATCTAAGATCTTTCCAAAAGGTTATGATAGTTAGGGTCTATCTAATAAAAACTTGTCAACTTTCTAATAGACCAAAACTATTTTTTTATATCCATTTTCAAAACCAATGTGAACATTAAGTGTTAATTGTATAACACTTAAGTATTTGTCTTGATAATATTTTGAAAAATATTGAAGGACATCAAATAAGATAACTACATGATGTTAGCCATACCATATTCTCATTATTGACATATGGGTAGTGTTTTCTTTTCTAGTTCAACCTGACCTAGTGTTTTGGTCATTTTGGCTTTTGCTAGCATCAGAAGACCGATGATTCTATGAATCATCTTCTTTGTGATCAAAATTGGTTGCTCCAACCATAATTGTCCATCATGCACCTGACTAAGAATAAACCTAATCCATTTCACTTGGAACTCACGAGGCATGTGAGGAATATGTGTTAATCCTTTAGCTTCAAGATGTTGATGCTAGGGTTTCAAAACATCATTTACACATAATTTTTCTAGGGTTTCGTCCATTTCTAGAGTACCAATATCTTGAATCATACATTTAAAATGAGAACAAATGTCTTTAATCAATAGTACCTTAGGAGGGATTTGAGACTGCACTCCACTTGGATCTAGGGTTTCTATGATGGTAGGAGTGAGCTTGAAATCTAGTGCTTTCCATTCTACACCACGAACCAACATGTCTGATCCTCATTTTGCTTTGTTGCTATTGGATGCCATCTTCACTCAGTAGGGTTTGGGAGAATTCAAAAAATTTGGTAACAATTTGCTAAAATCACCTGAATTCTCTTGAAGATCACTCTACGCAATAGCTCTTGAAAGTTCATGATGAAAATGACTTTGATTTCATTCCTTCTATCAAATTTTTCCATAAATGCCTTGTACGAATGTTAGATCAAATTGACAGATAGTCATCCACTTTCTTTATTGAACGCTCAGTGAAGTCTTCATCACTTGGTAACCACACATACCTTAGTTACTCTTGACCTTGCTCGATAGAGTCTGTGACCCGACCTTGCTCAGTGGTAGCTTTCATCTAGTAATTAGCAATCCCCTTTTTTCTTGCATCTTGAATGCTGATTTGGATCTTTCATTCTGCTTACTAGAATTGATATCCGATGTCTCATTTTTTATCACAATTCTATTTCTCCTTTGAGAGATCAAGTAGAAATGGTGGAGTTACCCAATTCTTGAGTGATTTGTTCAACACAAATCGGACTTACATTTTTAGAGAAATTTGGAACCCATTGTTATCTCAACTATTTTCTGATGTTATCAACTTCTGCCTTCTTTTCATTTTCAATTCTTTCAGTATTCATGTAGTTCTTGGCAAGATGACCAAGTTCTATACAAATAAAACATCTTTTGGTGGTATCCCTTTTTCTCATGTGATGCTTTACAGAATTCATTCCAATGTGTCTAAATTCTATGTAGTAATGACATGTACACCAAGTATTATAGTCCCAACCAAATATAGCTTTTACAATTTGTTCTACTAGATTTAACATCTTGTTTTTACATTATGATGACTAGTGTCCATGCTTGTTAGATTTGTGACATTTACCTTCAAATATTGATATCTCTTTGCATTCATTAGCCTTGTGACCATGTTGATTGCAATTGTAGCACCTTCCATCGAATTTTCATATTCCATTGATCCAACATTTGTTTGATGTATTACCTATATTACCATAGTGATTGGAAGTAGGTCTTTGATTATTTTGAGCTCCTAGTTTGGATGATTCAACTTCTTCTGTATATCCAATTCCTTCTTTCCCTTTTTCTCTTTGATGACTTTTCTCATTCAATTGATTCATGTCTGATTGGGATTTCATCATTCTTTCATTGATTTGTTTTTTAGTGTTTAGATCATTTTTTAATCTTTCATTTTTTGATCTTAGGTTCATGATTTCTTCATTTGCATTGGTGAGTTCATTTATGAAGTTAACTTGTTGAAGGGATAGAATTTGAATCTCATTGTCTTTTCCTTCTATATCTTCTTTTATCTTGTTTTTATTTTCCATGACTTCACATATCCTTACTGACTAAATTTCTTGCTCTCTTCTTAGTTTTCTCACTTCTTGTAGTGAACCATTCTTTTCTAAGAGCTCTTTGATTGCTTCATTTGCTTCATCTAGATTGTTTGCTAAATGAAGGTCTTCAATTATTTCTTCAGTGTAGAGATGATCATTCAATTGAATTGTAAGAACTTTTCTTCTTTTCAAGGATTGAGAGAGTTAATCCTTTGCTTTCTTGAGTTGCAATAGCCATTTCCAAATCTAGTTTCTCATTTTCAATAGCCTTCTCAACTCTGAATATCTCCATCGCCTTTGATCTTTGCTCATGTTGTTAGACTTTTCTCAAAGAACCACAAAGTTCTGATACGAATTGTTGGAAATATTATTAGAAGCTAAGTTACTGAGAGGCGAGGGGTGAATCAATAACTTATAAAATTTGAACTTAATTAATTAAACCTTTATATGAATTCTGATCTAACTACATGCATAAGAAATTAAAAACATGAAAGCATGCACAACACTTTAACACAAGATTTGGTGACCCAAAAACCTTCCAAATAGAAAGTAAAACTAGGGTGGAGATGATACCCACAATCTTTAGTACTACAATATAAAGTTAGTATGTTAAGGCTTACATTGATCACTTATAATTATTTTCCCTACTAGGAGCAATAAGGATGGCTAGATCCACCTTCTTAAAGGATTTACAAACATACAATAAGTATGCACTCAGTAAAGAGATTTACATAAGACTGTTAGGTCTATCTTGTTAAAGGATTTGACTAATCTACCTATTAGGATGAAGTAGTAGCTGATCTCTAATTTGCAACTTGGTTTGTTGTGTGAGATTCCTATGTGTGTGTAAATCACCTTGCTATGATAGTTATATCATTTTTGCTCCTTATACTATTGTAGCCTTTGTAATTCGCTGCTTTTTTCTCTTCTCTAATTATATTCGATTACATTGCATTGCTTATATGATTTGGATATGATACAATACATTACACACACACACACACACACAGATATATCAATCTAATTACACAATTATAAAGTTAGCCACAATACCAGTTTACAAAAGTATTACAAAGTCAGCTCAAATGTAGACACTTAGGTTCTAAAGACTAACTTGGTGAGGTTCTAATACTTGACATCCACTGTCAATGCTTAGTATCGTCATGCACTTGGTAGATGTAGAAGTTCGATCCATATTGATCACTTCCAAGTAGTCTTGAACTCGGTCTACATTAGTGACTCAATGAATACTTTGAAACTTCGCATATAAATTGAATCACTTGATTCAGTTTTCCTAGCTTAGTCAATGCTTCCTCTATGAGCTTGGTATAAACTAAATCACTTGGTTAATACTAAGTAGCTCAGTTAACACTGTAGACTTGAATTACATCAACTGTAAACTTGATAAGCACTATACAAATTAGTTTGCACCAGTAAGCTCAGCATTTACTAAGATGCTCGGTTTACACTGCTGATCTTTAACATAGTTGTAATTGCTTGGCATAAACTAAAATTTGTCCAAAGGACTCAGTAGCAACTATAGAACTCTATAACAACTGAGATGCTTGGTTAACACTGTTAACTATACAATAAGCTCGGTGGATACTTACAATCATAATAAGTGTATGTCATTAACAACAAACTTGACTATCTAAAAGTAAACATCACACAACATGAAATAATATAATATGTTCAAAGTATCTGATAGTGTCTTGACATCTCGAGTCGTGAGTATCATAATTTCCTAGTAGAATAGGACTTTTGGTAAGATCAATAGACTGAAATTGGTTCAGCATACCAAAGTGCCAATTAATAAAAAATCTAAGAATATAGACCAAGAAGTGAGATAGTGGCGCAAGAGCACCTAGTCTTAAAGATATTGGAGATGATCCCTAGAAATATTTTTAATTATTTAATGTGATTCCATATGCTTTTATGTGATATTTCATATAATGGAATTAATGGTAATATCTAAAGGCAATAAATATAAAGTTGTCAAGAAAGTACGAAACTATAAGTTGTAATGCAAAAATGTATAAAGTGGATAAAATATTGTCAAAAATGCAAAAGGGTTCAAAGAATGTATTGGGTTGGTTTAAAAGGTGGGTGGGAAGTTGTAAACCATCACAACTACTATAAAATAATTCTATTGGTAATTTCAAATAGAAGTAATGAATGAGAAGAAGAATATCATTTTGAATCAATTGGTTTCTTAAGAAATTTCCATTTGGATTGGTGTTAACTATTTTTGTGTTGGTTCTAAGTCTTGTACGGATATTTACAGCCTGGAAACCATTCATACTCTATATATTTTTATATTTGGATGAATAAGCTTCCTTTTGGTTTTTCTTTGGAATGATTATGTGGAGAAATGAATAAGTTATGAGCAGTTCTGTCAAAGTGGTTGTTTGCAGATTTTGGATTCCCTGATAGTAGTCATGTTGCAGCACTTGGTACTAACACATATAGAAGAATTACAAATTCTAAATGCATTCATTGGATAGATATTTGAATCTAGTTTTATTTCCATTTGGTTTGAGTTATTTTTATTGAGATTTTTGGAAGATATACATTTCTTAGTGAAACTTGGTGTTTTAATATCTTCAATAGAGTTGCACGTATAGATTTGCATGCATGTAATGATTTATGGATTGGAAGATTCAATGAATTATCTATTTGAAAACTATACTCAATAAATTTTATTATGAAACTAGTTTGGGATCATTTTTTTTTATATTGTGAATGATATTGGATGTCTTACGCAGGGTTACAAGTTTTGTTACTAGTTTATGATAGTAAAAATGGGTCTTGATACAGAGACCATAATTTGTAATATGTCTGTTTGATTAGTCTCAGATCTGGATATGTTTTAGGAGGGATAATTTTAAACAACTCCTCTAAATGGTTTGGCATGAAACTATCAGAAATAAAAGTTATGAATAATATACTCTTGAATAGAAATCAAACAATGTAAATGGTAAAGTATTGTAAACTAGTGTTGGAAAGAGTTTTGTTTTGCCTCATGAGATGTCTCTACGAATGGAATTTATTTGTAGATTTTGAAGGGATTAGAATTATCCCATTTACTGGTTTCTTTGTAAGATTCTCTGCATCAAATTGGTTCTGATGTTGATGACATAGAGACCAATTAATGAGATTTTTAAGGTTATATTGAGAATGAAGTTTAGCCTTAGGGAATCTAGATAGAACACCTAGATACCGATATGAAAGAAAAAATATTGTCAAACTTCATAGAATTTTTTCTAGAATGAGACTCAATTCTCAAGAGTCAAGGTTAGATTACTTTGGTACCTGTCCATTGGAAGCTGACAAGATCAATCATAGTTCATAGAATTTTCCCTATAATGAGGCTTAATCCTTAGGATTTAGGGTTAGAATTCCCCAATACCTATCCATTAAATAGTGATTGAAGGAAAGAGTTTAGAATTATCTCCCAAACGAAGCTTAATTCTCAGCAAGAATGATGGTCATCTCCAAAATAAAGCTTAATCCTCAGCATGAATTAGGATCATCTCTAGAATAGAGCTTAATCCTTAGTAAGAATTAGGATCATCTCTAGAATAGAGCTTAATCCTTAGCAAGAATTAGGATCATCCCCAAAATGGATCTTAATCCTCTAGAGTCTAGATAGAACACTTGAATATTGGTCCATAAAAAGATAACAATACCTAATCATGAGTCACATAATCATCCCTAGAATGAGGCCTAATTCTCATGAGTTAGTGTTAGATTACCTTGATACATATCCATCGAACTATGATAGGAACTACTATGAGTGTAATCGACTGATCAAAAGATGAGATAGATGAAATATGAAGCTAGATAGAGAAAGAAAATATTTTGTAAGTGATGAGATGCCCCTAGCAATTAGGACCTAAGATTTAGATTAAGTTGAAGCCAATTTTGAAAGATTTAATGATGTAATCATCTTGCCCCCTCGGGAGCAAAACTAAAAGATGACACACCAAAATAGTGATGCAGAGAAATAGATTGGAAGACATTGAAGTGATTAGAGAATAGAAGAGTGTAGAACAAATAAGAAGAGCATGAATAAAATTTTGAATTGATTTAGAGTGATTTGGAGGTCTAGTTGACCAAGTTTGACTTTGGTTGACCAAAGTTGACCAAAGTTGGCTTTTCAATAAATTTGGAAAATTTGAAGAAATATGTGATTTGAAAATATTCCAAGATTCACAAAGTATTAGTAAAATGGACTGCAGAAGCATTCAATCATGTTAGTCCCAAAAAATTCAATTGTGAATTTGAGTTGTTTAAGTGTGTCAGATTTTGATTTCGATCCCGAACATGAATTCATAGAAGTCAAAGTAGCCAAGAGGGTGATTAATCAATCATTTGTGTAGTTAAGATCAAAATTGGATGTGTATAAGAAGTCTTCTACCTCTCAAGTCAAGAAATTATATCAAATGAGTTACCAAAATTATGCCATAATGTAAGTCTTATATGAAATGTAGTCCTATGCTAGATGCAATCCCTAGGACTAGTTACTAAACCCATAAGATAGTTTTCATCATAGAGCATTTAGTTAGATCCACAAATGTCATACAATTAACATTGACATTGAAATCATGAGAATATGAATATGACAAATGTTTTAATTTGTTTGAGATTAAATGTAAGGATTAAGACACAAGAAGCCAAAATGACCAGAGCATTTGTCCCTTTTAATGTAGCAAGTGAACATAAGCATCAAAGAATAAATGCTAGGATAATTGGAATGTTTCTCACATGAAAACACACTAGACATGTGAGAGATCCTTCTCATGCTAAGTAATCAGTAAGTATTCTCTCCACAACGACCCTTGTGCTTGTAACCTAAGACATAAGTGCACTAAGTATACTTGTAGTGACCCATATATTCACTTAACAAGACATCTATCAATCTTTAACTATAGCATAGAGAATTTACGCAAAACAGTCAAGGAGAAGAATCAACCTCACTAAAGTGTTCATATAAAATGAGTCGAGGTACATGTGGCCATCCAACACAAGATTGAGGCTCTTATAGTGGACACCCCTTTTATATGGATGTTTTAGATCATTCAAACTAAAACATCGAGACAGAAACAAAGAAAAGATCATGCCCCCAACCCTCAATTTTCTAGTCAAAATAGACATCCTCAAGTTTCTTAAAGGGAAATTATAAAGAAAAAGAAAAAGAATCAAATAAAAGCTCACCATAGTGCAAACTGTGTCAATGTTTCCATTTCAATTTCATTGTTATAGGATTGATGTCAACAATCGATGTTCAGAATGTATGTGTAAGAAATCTCTTTAGTAGGAGGATGGTAGTAGATAGACTCAGTTAGGAAAATTGTTGATTGACATCCAAGATAATTCTTCATCAGAAAAAATCCTAGTAGGATACTAAGTGATAGTAGAGAAAAAAAACAACAACAATTGGTGACTAAAGCTTAAAAGATCTTTATCAAGAGGAATCTCAATAATAAAGAAAGTGATAGTAGATAGTAGTAAAGTAAGTGACACTAGACACACATAGTTAGAAAAAATGTTGACTACTGTAAAAGAGATCTTCGTTGAGAGGAATCAAGATAGTAAAGCGAGCAATAAGATAGACATGGCTAGAAAAAATATTGATTGAAGCTTAAGAGATCTTTGTCAAGAGGAATCTCAATAGTAAAGTAAGAAATAATAGATAGACATAGCTAGAACAACTACTAACTAAAGCTTAAGAGATATTTCTCAAGAGGAATGTCAATAGTAAAGTAAAAAATATTAGACATACATAGCTAGAACAACTAGTGACTAAAGCTTAAGAGATGTTCCTGAAGATCATGGGTGTTTCCCTTGAGACTATAACCAAATTCAATCCATATATGCATGAGCAAAAGCAATAGGCTAAAGCTGTAAAGAAACTATACAAGAGCCAAAAGATGTGTTGTAGGATGTAGTGCATTTGAAACAAGAGGTGCATGTTTACCAGGTTTTCACCTTCTTGGCAGAGATTCTATTTTTGCTACTACAATGCCTATTTCCCAGGTTTTCATCAATGACACTTCTCATGTTTTTTCAACATTTTTTGTATTTTTAAAATTTAAATTTTTTTTCAGTATTACCAAGGTTCCTACTTATAGGTTTTGACCAGGATAATATAATTTTTTACAAATTTTTGTAATTTTAAGATTTTTTTCAAGACTTTTTTGAATTTTTAGAACTTTTTTCACATAATATTAGCTCTCAAGTAGGATCATATAATTGTGTACCAGTGTCTAGCAAGGTGTAGGACATGATGTAGTAGCAAGATGGTGGATAAGCAAAGAAAGGCAAAGAGTATGAAGTGAGTAAAATTGATCCTCAAGAACTAGTTTACCAAGAGTACCCAAGCTAGGGAAAATGTAAGATAGCCATATGAAGTGGGTTTTGGGTAACCAATGAAAGTCAAGGAATGAGATAGCATGATGTTATGAAATGAAGTAATCCAAAAGAGTGGATATGTCAAGAGGCCTCTAAGAACCTTTTTTGTTTTTATTTTGATCAAGACCAAGAGGTCAAGTGGATAGGATAGTGATAAGAAATCATAGAAAGGGAAAATCTCATTATGGAAGCTATGAGTGAGTGACTTGGGATAAGAAGGATCATGATAGGAATCCTAGTGGATAAGATAACCACTAGTCTCAAATAACTCGATAGTGTCAAGATCAAAGAGGAAAGATGGAATAGATGGATTATGGAAAAATTACACATGACGCCTATTTGCTAGGTTTTCATCATGGTACTTGTCCAAGGTGCCACAAGATGTGGTTTTCACCATAGGAAAGATTTATTTATCTTTACTTTTTCTACCAAGGTTCTTGTTTCCAAGTTTTCACCAAGCCGCATTGTTTTTTGTTTTTTTAAATTTTTTAAATTTTTTTTTGATTTTTTTGGAAAGAATTCAAGCCTTTTTTCAATTTGAATAGTGCTCCTATTACAAGGATAAGTCATTATAAGCCAAGACCATAGAAATGTATGCTCAAAGATGATGATAGGCTAATGGAAGGGAGAGAGGTATGTGTAGGATTATGGTCAACCAAACTATACCCTTAAGTGGCAATGAAAAATTAGAAAATCATGGTTATGTCAACTTGATGTGCAATTTTTAACTTGTTATGAACTTTCTATCAAAAAGATGAGAGAAAAGAATCTCTAGGAAATTGAATTTAGTTTCTAAACTACTAGACCTTATCTAAAAAATAAAAATTGATTGGTCAAAATTTTTAATTTTAATGCAATAGTACAAAATGTTCAGGACAAAAATAAGAAGTAGATGTATGTCTGACCACCTTAATCAAAACCAAATGATAATAAGTAGACTCATGCCTAGATGTGACACATATTTTTGAGTATTTTTATTCTAAGTAAATAATTAATTTTCAATTTTCTACTATAGTATTTTCAGAATAAAAAACTCTTGTGTCTGACCACCTTGATTGATTCAAAATTTTATAATATTTATTTTTTATTATTTTTTCCCTATAGTAGAAGAAGCATAGAATGTGATGCATCTTTTGGATTTGAAAAATGTTGTATTGTTTGAAAGTTATAGTTGCTTTTCAATCAGTGTGTCAATCAACACTTTATTCGTAACTCTATTAGAAAATAAGTAATAATTATTTATTGAACTTATAGTTTGACAAACTTGACATTTATGGAAAGCTAAGAACAATTTTAAGAAACCCATTTCATTTCATCAAATTTGGGTCAAAAAAAAGTCATCTAATACATGTTTAAAGTAAAAAAATACACAAGAATAGGCCAAAAACATGTTTTTTGGGATGTTTTAAAAGTTGACCACGTAAGATTGGTATCCAAAGATATACTATGCCTTAAAAATGTATTTTTTTTTGGTTTGATATTAGGAAGGATGGGAAAAAAGTTGGAATAGATTTTGAAATGCTTTGAGGTATTTAGGAACTACATATTTTTCAAATTGCCACTTTTTGGCACACCATGATCTTGCGCATACCTAGATAGTAGAAAATATATATGGAGGATAAAGTTTTAGGCTATGGATGAGATAAATGGGATGGAAGGATAAAATGTAGTAGGATAGAAGGTAGAAGGATATGTAATAGGGTATTGAAAGGGATGCTCAAAAGTAGAAGAAAATGTGGGCAAGATCAATATCAACACACACCGTGAAGGGTAGTAGAATGATGGAGGAAATATGGATGAAATAGTTTAAGGTTTTGATGTATGAGGTGGTAGAATAATTTTGGAGGAAGATGGAATGGAAGGCTTCATAATTTTTTGAGGAAGATGTCTGGAAGAAGATGAAGTGGAAACCTTTGGAAGCTAGAATGTCAACTTTTATTTTCTTTCAAATTTCAAGTCTTTCAGAAGAGACTTTAGAATCCATACAACTTTAGATTTTTCTTCACTTTTGGATGCTTTAAAGCATATTTCTTCAATGATGGATTTAGGAACCCATATTTTCTTCGATTATTTTCTTTTGCTAGTGGACCTGTGTGGTCTCTTGAACAATTATGTTTTTGCATTCACATGTCAATTAGAGGAGACAGTGACCATTTCTAAATGTTTTCTCATGTTTATTTTTAAGTTGATTATCCAAACCATTTCCAAAAGGCTTGGGACTTGTGATTGAAGAAGACTAATATGACTAGTTTAGATGGAAAGATTTAAGTGAAGGACTCAAGGATTTGTGTCTTTTTTGATCTTGAGGTAGGGTAGGAGAAGTAGATAATGAGTTAATAGTTGAATTAGGAGATAAAGGAACATAAGGTCCCAAAATAGATGGAATTATTGAAGGCTTTAGCTTAGAGGGATACAAACCAAGAATAGATTTAGAAGATACAAATGGACAGTGAATAAGGATATCAACATCCTTAGAGTTAGCAACATGACCTAGGTCATTAATAGACTCATGAATAAATATAATAGGAGCAACACCTTTAATAGGAGAACTTAAAGCTTGAGTATAATTTTGAAGTGGATGTGGAGAAGTAGAACAAGAGGGGATACTTTGATCTTGACAAGGATTTTTGGATAGCATAGGAAAATTATTTTTCTCATGATCTTCAGTAATCTCATTAGGGATGGTGGAAGTAATATCATTATCTTTCCTAGTAGAGAGGCATGATATGGGATATGGAGGACTATGTGGCTCTTGAGATGGATGAATGACATCTTGAGGGATATGAGATAGTTCTTGATCTCGATCTTTATATTTTTTAAAATCCTCTTAACATGGATCCACTTCTAACCTTACAAGGTAGAATGTTGAGTTCTCATGGTAGGCTCTTTAAGAGATAGTGAAGGGCTAGTTGGAGTTAGAATAATGGGAGTAGAAGTGAATGAAGGTTTTGGATCTTTAGTTTGAGCAGTATGGAGAGGTTTGTAGCTAAGTCAATATTAGCTTAGGTTTCTTTTAGAGGCAGCCCTTGAGGGTACACATAGTCAATATAAAAAGCTTTAGGTGCTTTTTTGGGAGGAGGTATGTTGGAAAGCTAACATGCTTTACAAGGTGATGGCATGTTGGAATAAGTAGAAGTTTCATTTGAACCATTACTAGACATGCTTTCATGATTTTTATCAAGCTTGGGAGCAACATCTTTCATAGATAAGTTCCTAAGTTTTTGAATTATGTGAACATCAAATAGATCTTGGATTGTATTTTTCAATCCATGCAATGTGAATTTTCATGTAGATTATGTTTATGATAGGCACAATAATTACTCATAAAGAATACTCCTACCAACGTGACTTTAGGTTTTAAAAAATGAGTTTCTTTTGAAGAAGTTCTTCCAAAGTTGATTCATAAGATCTTCCCAAAGGGGTGGAATCACGCTTTAGTTTAGGTTCCCAAGGTTTTTCCTCAAAGATATTTCTATATTTCTTGGGTGTTTGTTGACTTTTTTGAGATTTCCTAAACTCAACATTATATGAAATTGATGGATTTTTTTCATTAGAGGAAAGTAATTTGTTTGATGATGTTTCATCTTCTTCCTTTAGTCTTTGAAGTTGAGCACTCATTGATTGGATTTGTTTCTTCATATTTGCAATAAGTACCACTTCTTCTTGACTAGGAATATTAGATTTAGTACATCTTTTGTTAGCCACTGTGATGTCCTAGATTTATGTGAACAACTAGACCAAAGTTTTGACAGGTTTAGACTAAGACCATACCTAAAATGTCATCTCAATGCAGGTGCAAGTTACAATCCAAAGCATGGATTTTGTTCTTGGATTGCCTAGAACTTAGAGAGGTAATGACTCTATTTTTGTAGTGGTTGACATAATTTTAAAGATGACACATTTTATACCTTGTAAGAAGACCTCTAATGCATTGCATGTAGCTAAGTTATATTTCAAAGAATTTATGAGATTGCATGATTTTCCTAAGACTATTGTTTCAGACAGAGACACTAAGTTTACTAGTTATTTATGGAGAACATTTTGGAAGAAGATGAATACAAAGTTGAAGTTTAGTTCTACATTTCACCACTAGACAGATGGACAAAATGAAATAGTGAATAGAAGTTTGGGTAACTTGTTGAGATGTTTAGTTGGAGATAAGCCTACAAATTGGGATTTAGTTTTGGCACAAGAAGAGTTTGGATACAATAATTCTATAGATAGAAGTACTAGAGGACACCATTTTAGGTAGATATTGGATTGCATCCTAAAGAAACAATAGAGTTGAGGGAATTTCTTACTAAGAAAAGAAAGAGTGTCAAAGATGAGGAGTTAAAACTTTTATGAAGACTTTACATGAGGAAGTTAGAAGAGCTTTGGAACATAGTAATCAGAAGTACACATAGAGAGCTAATAAAAGGAAGAAACACAAATCTTTTGAATTTATTGATGAGGTTATGATGAATTTGAAGAAGAATAGAGTTCTAGTTGGTACCTATAGTAAGCTAAAAATAAAGAAGTTTGGACCTTATAACCTTTTCAACAAGTTTTATAGTATAAATGCTTATGAAGTGGAATTTCCAAAGAATATGGATATATCACCTGATGTAATGAAGCCTAGTGGGTTAGATCAAATAATGATTAACTAGTCCTAAGATCCTCTTCACTAAAGTTCTGTCAACAAAATGACTTATTATGATCAAAGTGAAAGCACCAATCACAAGTGCTTCATGGATGAAATTAGGTTATCACAACCACACACCCAAATAGGGGAAACCCCAATCACAAGGGAACCCTACGAACAAGCCAACTTATCACAAATTGCTCAAATTACAGTATTTGACCAATTTTGGCATAACAACCCCAAATTTCATAAAATGACTAGGTGAGACTCATACACAAGGGAATGGTATATTTATTTCATAAATGGAATGTTTCAATGGCTAAAGTCAAACTATGCAACTTTTGGCACATTGTTGCTTCGCAAAACCACTCTATAGGGCTAGTAGCCCTTTTTCATGAAAAAATGACTTAGTTGTAATAAAATCCACATAACCTAGTAAAAAAATAATATAATGGGATACCATTTTTGGATTTACCAAAAATACTAAAGAATCAAGGTTGGATGAAATAACAAAATAGGCTTTTGTCCAATATCTCACCTAGGAAATTAGGCCTATTAGGGTCTCCATTAACAAATGAGGTACATGTTCAAGAGTCCCAATATGAAAACCCATGATGGGAACATGAGAGGGAAGACATAAAAAATTCAAAAACCTGATTTAAATCCTTGATACAAAATCATGAGTGAGTTATGGGAGTTGTTGCATTCTTTTCCTAGCATGCACATCGTTCTTGCATGCCTAGGGCATCAAATATCTAATGGTTGCCTGGAAGTGAAAGGCTAAAAAAAATGAATCTTATAATAAATTAAAAACACTAGGATTTCACCAAAGGCTATTAGATTCCCATTGTGAAATCCCTGGTTATGACAAAAAATGCTTGAAACCCTAGGTTAGCAACTTATTTGAACCAACTTGTACAAAAATTTGAATAACTTGAGTTTGGTGATAGGTAGAGAATTAAGACCAAATTCATTGGAGATATAATTCATTCATCTATCCAAAATTTTGACCTCAACCCTTGGAGTGTTGGTATAGGTTTGTACACCATGTTGTAGTATTTTGACTACAAGACAAGATGGTAATTATATTGATTCAATTGTGAAATTACATCTTATTTCCTATCACCCACCTAAAAGGGATTCTCATAGGCCTTCCAATGGTAATAAAAATATTTCAAACATGTTTGTGGCTGTTGGTTTTGGTTTACATTATTTTACAAAAGGGTGCAAAAAGTTGCTTGACAACTTTTGAGCAACTTTTGTAAACTATAAGAGAAATGTAATGAAAAGTAATCCAAATGACCCAAATAGGATCATAAAATGATAAAACATTCAAATATGAAAAATCATAAGTTTCTAAGTCCTTTGACCACATTTTACCATAGTTGACCAAGGGCTTATAATTGTGCTAATCTTGGGACTAGGTCTTAAAACTTGTACCAAATACTTAGATCTAATATTTCTAACCTATTCTAGATGTTCTAAGTACTTTGATGCGTCATCTATTATTGTGGTTGTTACTACACCATTAGCTATATTCAAAATTGAAAATATCTTTGAGTACTATGAATCAGAGCATGAGAATGATAGTAACTAAGATTATCCTAGAAAGCAAAAGAAGACATTGAAAAGATTTTGAATAATAGAGTAAGCACGACAACCAAACGAAAGGATTACATGGAATAACTAGTTCAATCAAAAGATAAGTTGGTTGAAGATAGTTCATGGATTACATCAGGTGAGTTAGATCTTTATGATTCAGGTTATAGCATAAGAAGTACCTAATGTCAACATCAGTTCTTTACTAACCCTAGCTTTCTAGTGTAGGAGCATCTTGTGTGTTTGAGAAATCTTGCATCAATCAAATGTATTTCTTGTTTTCTACACCAGACTATTATTTGTGAAGTATTCAATGTTGTTATTGGTTTCATGCTATCTATAAATTACATGTCAATGAGGAGCTATCCTTGATCCTCCTCCTAAGAATGCAAGCCTTGATAGTTTGTATTTCTTGAGTTGTGAATCATTCTTTGTGGTCTTTGTTTAGACTTGTTTCCTTCTAGTGAGGCATGTTATTTATTTTGTCACAATTTCATATGTTAATGTGATGTGTTGCAAATTTAGAATACTTTTCCTAAGACACATATGGATCTTCCTTCAAGTGCACATTTCCTTATGTTTCATTCAATATCAATTTTGGTTTACTCTTCCTAGGTTTGACCTATAATGTAATTAAATGCTTGACTACCCGACTTGTGGCTTAACTAGCTATATAAGAAGCTTGGTTAGAGGTAGTGAGGGGAAGTGAAGGAACAAGGTCACATGACATATAGAGAAGCAGGATAGGATATGAACTTGGATTCTAGCCTTGTAATTCCATTGTATATGGCCGAAACTTGGAAGGCCTCATAGCTAGGCATGTTGATAGACTTCTTTTAATTATTACTTTAGTGTGGCTTCCATTTTCCAAGCCTTATGTTCAAATGTGTTTCTTATTAATTACACCCATGTAAAATTTTGGAGTCATCTTTCCTTATGTACATTTTTTTGTATGTTTATTTCATTTGTGACTATAAGAAGGGTTGTTTGTAAGCTTAAGTTAGCTGGTTCTTCTTAGGTTTACACTATCCCTCCATCACTTCTTTTTCTCTAATTGAGTGATTTCTCTATGCTATAGTAAATACTAATAATCCTCCTATGAAGTGAATGTATAGGTCACTATAAGTATTCATAGCACAAATCTTTCTTAGGTTATGCATGTAAGGGTCGTTGTAGACAAAATACTTATCGATTACTTAACATGAGAAGGATCACTCATGTGTGTGGTGTGCTTGTATGCAAGAAACATTCTCGTCATCCTATTGTTTATGCTCTAATATTTATATTCACTTTTTAAATTAATAGGAAAAGATTGTGTGGTCATTGTGACTTCTTGTGTTTTAATGCTTACATCTCATTTTGACAAATCTACAACTCGATTCATATTCTATTCTCATCATTGCAATGTCAATGAGGGTTGTACAACATTCAATGGTATTAATAAAAATCTTTGCAATAAAAACTATATCTTATAGGTTTAGTAACCAATTCCATGGATTTCTTCTAGAATAGGATTGCATTTCATATTAGATTTGCATGATGGCATGATATTGGGAACTCATTTGATTGCATTCATTGACTTGAGAGATATAAGACCTCTTATACATGTTTCAATTTTATCTAGACTACACAAGTGATCAATTAATCATCCCCTTGGATAATCTAACTAGTGTGAAATCATTTTCAAGATCAAAATTGAAATCTAACACTCCTATATGGCTTAAAATCACATTAAATTTTTTTGAAACAAGATGATTGAACATTTGTGAAATACATCCTTCTGACATAATATTCATCTTAGAAATCTCATCATATAAACACTTTCACAAAATTTTAAACTTTATCATCAAAAGTCAAATTTGGTCAACCAAGGTTAATCTTGGTCAAAATTGGTCAAACAAACCTCAAAATCACTCCAAACTGACTCAAAATCTTCTAAATGATCTTTCAATCTATTCTACTTTCATCTAAATAAGTTTTCAAATCTTTATTCTAAAATATATTTCTCTTCATTACTATCCTAATGTGTCATCTTTAAATTTTTCTCTCAAGGGGCCATGATGATTATGTCATTAAATCAGTCAAATATTTCTTAAAATCTGATCAGAACTTAATGTCTGGATTGCTAAGGGTATCTCATCACTAGGAGAATAATTTTTCCCTCTATCTAGCATCATATTATATCTATCTCATTTATCGATCAATTCATCAAACTTATGAGAGTCCTTTTCATAACTCGATGGATAGGTATTTGGGCATTTTTTCTAGACTCTTAAGGGTCATGAATCATTCAAGAGATAATCCTATGACTCATTATAGGTTCTAGGATTATATAAAAGAGACCTTATATCTCTCATTTATGAGAATGCAATTAGTTGGTAAAAAAATTGTTCCATTTTGAGTACTCAAATACTTGTGCATTTAAAGGTCTTCATTTAAATCAAATTCATTTGTCATTTTAGATTACTTTACATTTCATTCTAGATTAATTCATCTATTTTGCATAGAAAAATCCTAAAAATTTAGATTAGTATGCATTCATTCTAGTTTAAATCTTTCATTGTATGCATTCAAAACCCTTCATTCTAGTTGGTTGGGTTACGAAACTCTCGATTCTAAGAGCACATAGTAAAACCTCATCTAGTTAGAAGGCAATTGATCACCTTGTCCAAACATTCAGGATGAGTAATATCAAGTTAATTATTTGATGTACTTGACAAATAATGATCATGCTAAAGTGTGTGGTTGAATTAGAGTCCCGTATTTAATACACACACTTATTTCTCTTGAGTTATATTCTTTTAGGGGAAATTAATAGTGGAAATGACTCTTAATGGATGTATGCATATTGTGTTAGAATTTTAGCAACGAGTTTAATGTGTGGGTATTTTCTCTATTCATTATTCTTTAAAATCATAGGGTATTAAATACAAATTATGTGTATGGATTAGGGTACTTTAGCCTTGAATGCTTGGTATGATTTGTAGGTTATCCTCAAATCTATTTATTTCTAATTCATACCTTCTTTCTATAATTTTTTTTTGAATCCATTTATGGATTATAAACAATCATAAATAATTGATTCTCCATGCACACATTCAATTTAGGAAGTGGGCATCCTTGACATTGCACCTCTCTCTCCTTTACACACACACATGCACATGCGCATGAATGCGCGCGCGCGCCCGTACACACACACACACACACACACACACACACACACACACACACACACACACACATGTTAATCCTCATATGTGGGTAATATATAGTGACTTTCTAAATCCCATGCATGGGTAACACATCTAGACATATAAACTGAATCCTTTATATGGGCAACACATAATAATTTTCTAAATATCATATATAGGTAACATATTCAAGCACAACATGCCAAGTCCTATACATGGGTAACACATTTTTTATTTTTTTGTTATTAACAATGAGATGTAAATTCCCCATAGAAAAATTATTCACACACCTCCCTTTTCTTCTTTCAATTATTAAGATCTTTGAGTTAGTAAAAACTTAATCCCTTGGGGGCTCGATGGATTATTCATCTTCTTCATTATGATAAGGTTATCTTATGCTTTATCCTGTACTTAACCAAGAGTTTGGATCAAGTCCACACTATCGCTAAAGTTGTGACTATATGTACCATCTTAAATTAAAATAACTTCAGTTTAATGATATATTAACACATATTTAATGTAATACTGGTATCTCCTTGCATCTATCTTTCTTTCCTCCCCTTTCTTATCTTTCATCTTAGGAAGAATCAGGATAAGATCTAATTGGTCATTTTTAAATCTCCTATTTTCATGTCATAAAGCTTGGGATAGGATCTAATCACTTGATTTTTGGAATATGGGACCTATTTTAGGACCTTAATGAAAACCAAAGGGTTTTGGGCCCTAGTTAGTAGGGACACAGTTCATCCCTTCCCAATTGAGGACATAATGTTCCCCTTCTATGATAATCAAGGATGCAGTGTGTCTTCTCTTGAGCCCTATTTTGGATTCTCTTTCCAGTTATTGGGTGTGGATTGTTTTGGGGTGTTAACTTCTACTTTTGATAGCCTATAAGAGAAATTTAATTCTAATCCCTTTATAAGCCCCTCAATTTGTCCATTTTTCATATCATGTATTCATAAAATCAAGCACTTGAACTTTGGCATTCAAGTATTCAAGATTTGAAGCATTCAAATATTCAAAAATCCTTCAAGTAATTCCCTTAATGAAGATCAAGGATTCAAGAATTTATGAGTTATAAGGATTTTATCTCCAATATCCCCTCAATAAATTAAAGGTCCCTTTTGGCATCTTTTGTATCCATTCATGCACATTCTTGATCCAATTCAATTGGTAAAGAGATCTTTAGTGCTTTTGATTCGAGAGATCCCACTACTATAAGGTGAATTCATATATTTGGTTTACATTTATATAATTCAACTATTTAAATTTAATGTTAATTCCTAAACTATGGTTAGAGTAAGGAAACCCCCCATCAACTAATAAAAGCCTTTTTTAGTATAGGTTTTAGATCTTGGATTGGGGAACATATTATAGATTTGGATGCCCATTTTTAAAAAATTTGTGGAACTGTGAAATTGGAATAAGGGTTGAATATATTTTATTAGGATCATAGAGGTCACCCTTTCATAGAGAAGGATCATAACTTGGTTACCATTGCATGGAAGTCAGCCCTACCAAATTCCCAAACAATTTTTGGGTTTTATAGATCTTAGTATTTTAGGTCCAATTTGGTGCTATTTATCAGTTAGGAATAACGTAGTTCAAGCATAAAACTAGATCTAAAAGGTGTGTCCTCTATCCTCTTTATCATTTCAAAATATCTACTTACTACATTTACATATATTTCCCTACCTCTCATTATACCTAAGGGTTTTCAAGGACTTTTGCATCCTTTCCCTTATTCTATTCACTAACATCTAGTATTTATTAGTTCTCCTTTCTGACTTGGCTAGCACTAATCTTTCTAGATATAGTCCTTTAGAATTGGAATTGAAAGGGTCAATTTCCTTGTCTCCCTTTTATAATTTTGTAAATGTAGTTATGTGATGAACTTGGGATTTATTTCCTTGATTCACATTTCCCCTTCAACAATATCAAGTTTAACATAGTTTCTTATAGAAGACTAAATTCATAATCAGAAGTTTTAAGGTAGTGTTTAAGGATACATTTATTATTAGTGGTATTAATCCATATAATATTCCATCTAGTGAAAATTAAGGATATAGTCAAAGAGATTGAATGATAATCTACATTTGGGAACTTTAATCAATAAAAGTATTATGTGGTTCCTAAAATATTTGAAGTTATTGGATCTAATATCCAATCTTATTTTGGTTTTGATGAATATATTAAGCATATTTCTATGGTTTAATGATTTCATGGATTTTTTTTTGAAAAAAAAAAATTGATTATACAAAACTTGGTGAATGAATTTGTTAGAACTAGTCTGTTCAAAAAGAAAAATAAGGGTACTTAAGTTCAGACCATTGTTTTTTAATTTCCATTGGAAAAACTAAATTTAGGAAAATGTAACTTATGTTCCCAAAAACATTTCTTTTGGAAAATAAAGTTTTAAATTTTCTTCACCAATTCCTAGATGGACATCTCCATGTACCCCCATAAACATTCAAATTGAAAAAGTTGCATACTTTTTGGCAAGGATTGGATCAAGCTCCATAATTATTAGGAGGGAGTTAAAATGCATATTTTTATCGTTTGTAACTATTATATCAAGTAATTTAATTAATTTGAGTGGCATTTCATAATAGTTTCCCTTTCTTATTCCTACTTGACTTAGTTTAGTCCTATTTGGTTAGGTCATCAAAACTTGGAGCCAAAAATTTGAATTATGAAACTTGTTAGTTCTCTTAAAAGGATATGCCATCTATCCTTTTCATAGGATTTCCTTTGTAAGTCTTTTCATTATACCCATTTTAGTTATTAGGTCATTCTAATTCAACTAGGTCTCCCTAATAGCCCTAAAAAATAGGATCATCATCACCTTCAATCAAGATTCATACATTTATGTAAAAGTTTATTTCGGATAAGGAGAAAATGTTCTAGTATAATATTACCCAAGAATGATAATTTGGATGTCATATTTCTTGAAATATGCTTGTGTTATCCTAAGTTTCACACTAGCGAGGAGATATGGATCTTGTCATACAAAATCATTCATAGAATTGTCACTATAGAAGATATGCCTAGTATATTGAATAAGGAACCTTAATTATTCTAATTATTTACTCATTTCATACAAATAATGGGTTAATCCTAGAAACTATCCTTTACTATTTTCCTATGTATCATTGTGCCATGACCCTTGGGATTTACTTTGCATATAATCAGCTACTAAATGATAGATATTGAATCAATCAAAGATTTAGAAAAGAATACACTAATAATAAATAATATTGAAAATTTCATACTGAAATTTTTTTGATTGTTGTTGTGTATTTTGATGATATTATCCTTGGAGGCCTACTATAAATACATAGAGAATTTGGTGATTTTTTGGTAAAAATAAATTAAATAGATGTCTTTGTTTAGTGAGATGAGCTTATTTTATGGATTAGAAGTGAACCAAAATAGAAAAAGGCATATTTATCTTTCAATCTAAGTATGTGAAGAATATTTTTCACAATATAGTTTCTCATAGACATTTTTTCGGTCCTAATAGGTATTCATAGGATCTTCATCATAACCATTGGCATCATTTTTTCTGAAATCATATTGGTGAACTCAAGATCCTTCACATTGGTCGAGGTGGTATGTTCGTTTAGTTATTTTCTTTGGCTTACATATTTATGGAAGGAGTTCAAAAGTTGTAAATTATTTTTTCTTTATACTGAAAGTGCCAACAAGTTAGAGTTGAGTTTATCAGAGAGTTTTGGGCAATTCATAATAGGCAATTGTAGAATCCTAATGTTGTATTATGTTAGAGTTCCACTATTTATTATGGTTGTGAGCTTTTATTTTGATAGCCAGTCATTTTGTATTTTGTGGCATAGGTACTTAGACGGATAGCCTAGCATTAGTACATCTTCTTTGCTTTTGCAATAAGCCTTGTTATATCCAATCAACTTATCAATTTAACCTTAACTGTTTTTATTTTCTATTTTATTAGAATTAGTTTCTTTGTGAATTTTCTTAGTTTGTGTTTCCACATCATATCTTGTATTTAGTGTGTTGATGTATTTGTTCTTAATGCTTAACATTTTGGTGTGTTATTATGAAATAATCAACATATCTTTTGTAGCAGTGGATGTATGTTTTCCTAAGAGTATTTTGGAATAGCTAATATACTCCCCTCATTATTCCACATGTTGAAATTTTTTATCCTTCATAAGAAATAAATAATTTTTTTTTTTTTAAGTGCATTAAACTTGAGAGAAAAAGATGAAAATCTATGGAAGGATGGATGAGACACAGGTAAATTTGGATGAAACTTAAGTCATTTAGTGGGAAGATAAGATCAATTTTTTTCATAAGAATGAGGAGATTATAATTACAAGTTAACGAGTGTGATCATCTCCATTTATTCTTATCCAAATAGTTCCTCTTTTACGATCTAGAATATGCTATTATCTATTGTTTTCTATGGTTATGATTTTTTTATAATGTTAACATATTAAGCCGCTCATTTTTTCTTGTCTTATTAAAATAAGTATACTCCATCTATTGACATATTATTCCATTTCAACATGTATTTTCAGTTTTTTATAATAAACAAATCCATATCTAAACAATCATTATGCATAAAAAGTCTCAATAGTTGAACAAAACTATTAATAACTTGGTATATTATATTCCTTTTTATTCTAAAATTAAATCATAATGGTGCATTTCTTTAACATTTACTTGAATTCATGTGTATCAATTGAAAATAGTTTGATATCCCTACTAGAATCTTAACAAATTTACCAAGTAAATAATTATGCATCTAATATAATGTGTAGATGGAATCAAAATTATGCTAAGCACTATAATCAATTATAACTTCATATATATACATCTTATCAATGCTTATAAAAATTAATTTCTACTAATAAAAGAGTTATCATTTTACACTTTTCAAAATAGGTCACGTTAGTGATTTATTACTATACCTAAAATGAACACTAGTTGCTTGCATGAACCACATATCATCATTTTTATATTTTGTAATAATTAATGATAAATAAGGTGAAAATTAGTTATTATAATGACATCTTGATATGTGATTAATCTATCTTTTCATCTACAATTTACTATAAAATATCAAATAAATGTAATGTGTTATTTCATACTAATATGGTAACTCATATCATAAATTAGTATATCAAAATATATGCATACTTAAAATTTAAGATAATGAATAAATAAATAAGAATATGTATACATTGACCAATTGAAAAGGTAAAACAAATCTAAATATAGATAAACATGTATCATCCATCATTCTACACTATTAAAATAGTCTTCCAACATAAATATACAAATGTTATCATTTTATAAATCTGCATTCCTCTATCACCAATAAAAAACCTAGCAAATTTATATTCTAACATTTAAACTTTATCCCATATTTTATCTCTTATTTAAGGGTGCACGTTGAGAACAAAGGAATCTGTATTTTATTTTAACTATTTTGAAGAATCTCCTATATTATGTGGTCTAGATCCTGTGATAGCAAACCAACGACTTTTGCAAATAAAATTTGGGACAAAGCTTACAGATATCATTGACCTAGAGGATTCTGAAGTTGCCTTTCCGTGGGTTATTTTTTTAAATATATATATATATATATATATATATATAAAGAACCTTTGCAATTATCTTGTGACAATAATTTGGTACGAATTACAAAAGTCTAATAAAATCATTGTGCCTTTTCATAGATTCTAGATGGATATAAAGAAACTCTATACTCATACTCGGGAAGGGGACCACACATCTAAGAAATGAACCTTTGATCCATATTGAACATATTCTTAAAGCATTCATAAATAAAGTACCATTAAAATCATTGCAAGTATTCCGAAAAATCAAGCATATGAAACACAAAATTGAATTGGGAGATGTTTGAGGTCATGAATTCGCATTAATAGTTGTAGTGTCATGTGCCTAGATTCCCATCTACATAAGTTACGAGACTTAAATTTATTGAGGAATTATTATTAAGAGGCTTAAGAGTTAGACTTCTTGAAATTAAATTTTAATATTATGATAGAGTAGTTATTAAAAAAATATCAATGCCATAGTATATAATTTTAAAAAGTAAATTTTAATATTTAAAATAAAAACATATTGTTTATAATGAAAATATGTGTATTAATATTATGTTTGGTCCATATTGTAAAGGAAATTTATAGTTTTAAGTGGTAACATAAATTATATAATTAAATGGAATGAATTAAATATTAAAAAAAGGTAGTAATTAAAAATAATAATAGATATAAAATCTATAATAATTATATTTATAAAGTCTAATAAAAATGTATATAAAATTTGTTCATCTAGTGAAGGTTGAATGTCTCTAAGAAAAGCTTTGGATTTTCTACGAACTATTCTTTTGTGTCAGTGAAAATTCTTCAAATTTAAACTTTTTATGTGATCTATTATAGAAGAAGTCTACAAAAATCATTGTAATGGACAAGTCAATTGAATAGAGTCAATCTCTAATACGTGTTTACCTAAATAACTATAGTCAAGAAGTTTTATATCTACACAACGTGTTGTGCTTTGTAAAATAACGACCATAATTTGAGAAGCCAAGTCATTGTTTTGATAGGTTTTGGAAGAAAAGAAAGAGGAATTTATAACTTTCCAATTGAAAAGAAATGATGTGATGTGAATCCTTATATTTTAATATATAAGAAGGCACTTGAACTCACATAAAAAATAGGCATACATCCTAAGTTTCATAATAGTTGACCCTCTAGGAAATGTTCTATAAACGGTATAATTCATCTTCTATTTTAAATACGTGGAAGAATTAAAACAATAAATGGTCAAAAAATTTCAATATAGATACAAGATAAAAAGACCAACATTAGTAAATATTACCTAATTTAAAAGCAATTAGCACAAAACAAAATTGATAGTAAAGTGAAGAAAGACACGAGAGGCACCATCTCCATAGCTTATTAAGAGAAAATGTGCTACCGATAGAAAACATGTGTCTCATAGAAATGTTCATACAAAATAACATTGATCAATGTTTCTAAATAAAATTAAAACTTATGAGTTTCACCTAGGAAAAAAAAGTACTAAATGCCAAATTCAAACTCTAACTATTACAATAGATCTAGGGGTTAAAAATAATTAACATGTTCTTGTTACATGATGAGGTTGTTATATTTAACCATGATGGTTGTTTCTATCCTTCCAATACCAACTATCATTTTATCACTAATATTTGTTTCTATTCTTCCAATACCAACTATCATTTCATCACTAATATTTAGTGTCTCCATTGTGTCTTGTTTAAAATCATATTCATTATGAGAGGTAACTTTTTAATTCTACTAACTCAACTTATTTTTCTTTTAATGTGTGGAAATTATTTTTAGATTAGATAAAATATTTACTAGGATATCTCACAAGATGAATTAGTTTTATGTCAATTTTAGGGGATTTGAATACTATCATATCCACTAATAGTGTTTCCTTCTCCTAGATGTGTTATGTTTATGAAGGGCCCTCTAGATTTCTCACTTGAAATTCAATTAAGGATGGACAATTTTTTGAATATCACAAAAGTGATTGGATGGTACTGAATCATATTTACTAATCCACTAAGGGATGAATCTTTTTTATCTAGAGTTGCAAATAGAATTGTACAAAGTTATTTGACTATAATAATGTACTAAACTAGATGTATTGAGATGCTTCTATATAGTTCATACAATATGATATTGGTTTTCGAAAAGTGTATATTAGTTAGAGATACTTATGAATTACAATTGTAAGTCACTATGATGACCTTAGGGTAGGTGCCCAAGGTGAATTGAGTAGTAAACTCTAGGCATTGTGTTAGATGTATATGCATTCCTCATACTATAATAGGTATATAATTATAACAAGGTATTAGTCTTCTTGAGTAGATTAACCCCGTTGTGATTTTCAAATGACACAAATATTTATATAATGTGATGTTAATGTTTTTTATTTACTTTTTCATTCTTTACTCTTTTGCAAATTAATCACATTGGTTTAATCAATTAATTCAGTTTCAATCTTTGAGGGTTTGAGGGTTTAAAGTTTAAGTATTTTGGTAGCAATAGGTTCATTTTATTTCTACCTATATCCTACAAAGGGAGCCTATTAAAACCCCATTATGATGATTTCCTTTCAAATGATCATTCTTTCAATGGAACATGTGAATACTCTTTTGAGAGTCATACTAAATTCAAATATTAAGGTTTGGGGATCGTATCAATGCATTTCCTTATTTGGGAGACTTTATTTTTTTATGTGACTCTTAAGTTTTTTGGGTTTTATTATTGGGTGGATATTCATTTATTTTTAATTGTTGGTTATTCCATGGTTTTACATTGTCATTTTTTAGTATTTTATCTATTAGGGTTCTTCATATATATTGAATTATATAACCCCATCAAAATCTACTTGTAAAAGATCTTGAACCCCCTACCCCTATTTGTACCCTTATTAAAAACTAATAATTAATTGTATGTACTTATATAATATAGTTTCTCATACAAGCTTATAATTAATTAATAATAATCTATTTTGCGGAAAATAGAACCACTTACATATACACATTTTTTCTTGAAAAATTGTCATTATCTCTATGTCATTGTTTCATGGATGATTTGTTCATATATAGCTAGATTATTGATGATTGTGAATTTGGTCAATTAGGGATATAAACATATATGAGATGAAATTATTCTCATGAGCTTCTTAGGACTTGCAAGTGAAAGATACAAAATCAAGCCTTGTCTACATGATATCTTGGTATGATATAACTTACATTATTAATTAATGGATAAAGTATCATCGATCGAAGTATCAGTGATAAAGGAAAGTTTTTTGGATTTTTTTTCTTAGACTAATTTGTAGGATTTTCAAATAAATTACATATAAGATTATAACTTTAATCTCCATATTAAAATTATAATTTTATTGCAATATTTAATTAAAAAGAGATATTGACTTCTTCCTCTCACATTAATAGTTTACAAAATATGATCTATAAAAAGTAAAACATATTTTTTGAAAAAATAAATTAGAATACATTCTTGTTAAAGAAATAACTGTTCAAGAAATAGTATAAAAATACCAACCCATTTAATTGATGTTACTTTTGTTTATATTTAATATTACATGTTAACTTATAATATGAGATATTTGACGTCTACTTTTGGCATGGAGGAGTTTTAGATTTCACATATATCAAGGTATAGTTAGAAATATTAGTAATTTTAATTCACTATATTTTATTCTTAACAAATTTTGTGTCTCCTCTAAAATTATTGAAATGTATGTTAACGATTATTATATCATTAATGTTGTGTGTGTGTGTGTGTGTGTGTGTGTGTGTGTAGGATCATGGTCAACCAAACTATACCCTCAAGTGGAAATGGAAAATCAACAAATTAGGGTTATGACAACTTCACGTGCAGTTTTCAACTTGTTGTGAACTTATTATCAAAAAGTTGATACAAAATAATCTCTATGTAATTACATTTACTTTCTAAACTACTAGGCCTTATCTAAAAAATAATAATGATTGGTCAAAACTTTTGATTTTAATGCAATAGTACAAAATGTTTAGGAAAAAAATAAGAAGTAGAGATATGTCTAAGCACCTTAATAAAAAATAAAATTATACTATTTTTAAATAAGATTCTAGATACAAGAATTAGACTCATTTGTGAATGTGATGCATATTTTTGTGTATTTTAATTCTAAATAAAAATAATAATTATTAATTTTCTACTATAGTATTTTTGGAATAAAAAGACTCTCATCCCTAACCACCTTAACTTATTAAAAACTCTGCAAAGTTTAAATTTTCTTTTTTTAACCTTATAATAGAAGAAGCATAGAATGGGTGCATCTTTTGGATTTTAAAAATGTTGTAACATTTAGTTGTTTTTAAATAAGTTTTTCAATCAACACTTTATACATAACTACATTAGAAAATAAGTAATAATTACTTATTGAACTCACGATTTGATAGGCATTATATTGATGGAAAACTAAGAATATTCTTAAGAAACCCTTTTTGTTTCATCAAGTTCAGGTGAAAAAGAAGTTGCCAGGTACATGTTTGAAATAAAAAACACACAAGGATAGGGCAAAAATATGTTTACAAGAAATTTTTTAAGTTCACCATGTAGGGTTGCTATCCAAAGATATAATAGGCCTTATAAAGGTATTAGTTTTTGGGTTTGGTATCACGATGGGTGGAAAAAATTTTGGAATAGATTTTGAAATGCTTTTAGGCATTTTAAAACTACATAAATTTTTAGGTCACCACTTTTTGGTACACCATGATCCTACACATACCAATATATATACATATACATATACATATACATATACATATACATATACATATACATATACATATATATACATACATACATATATATATGTATATATATATACATACATATATATACGTATATATATATATACATACATATATATATATATATATATACATACATATATATATATATATATACATATATATATATATATATATATATATATATATATACATACATATATATATATATATACATATATATATATATATATACATACATATATATATATATATACATACATATATATACATATATATATATACATACATATATATATACATATACATACCTATACATATATATACATACATATATATATACATATACATACCTATACATATATATACATACATATATATATATATATACATACATACATATACATATATATATACATATACATATATATATATGTATATGTATGTATATGTATATATACATATATATATACATATATATGTATGTATATATATATGTATATATATATACATACATATGTATGTATGTATATATATGTATATATACATATACATACATATACATATATATATATATATACATATACATACATATACATACATATATATATGTATATGTATATATATGTATATGTATATGTATATATATATATATACATATACATATACATATATATACATATACATACACATACATACATACATACATACATACATACATACATACATACATATATATATATATATATATATATATATATATATATATATATATATATATATATATATATATATTTGAATAATAAAGTAAAAATTTGTGTCACTAATATGATCATGGATTTAACTTTAAGAATATGATCATTTGGCTTCAATGTTTTACTAATTAAAGAAAAAAACTCATGGATTTAAGATGGTTTCAATTTTGAAATCTTAATTTTAGCAACAGTTTAATGTAATTTTTAAAGCCATTAATAAAACTATTAAATTGAATATATTGAACAATTTTATATGTTTTTTTGAGTTCTAGTAAGCAATTGTGTAGTGGATGTCTAGCTATCCTGTATGTTGTTATATTTTGTAAATAGAATTCATTTTCTAAATGATCCTAATTGACTTGATTTACTAGATAAATTGAAAAAAAATCATTTTTTGCTAATTGACCTTTCACACCTCTTCGAAATATCCACTTCACACCAAAGTAAAATTATTAATCCACCCTATAAAATATTTATGCTTGAAAAAATATTGGAACTCCCTTTCCTACTTATCTAATTAAAAATAAACCATTTTAGTAGCCTACAAAGATGGCCACCCTTAAACAACACACACTAAGCTTTCACTATTTAGGTGGATGTTGGCTTATTTCTACTTACCCTTTCACTCCCATTTAGTTTCGTGCACTTTTCCTTCATTTGTTCAAACAAGTTTGAAAATATTTAACTTTGGGCAGGATTAAAGAAAATGGAATCAACAATCCTAGATGAAAAAAAAATGGGATTAGGGAGGCCCACATGATACACCTAAGCTGACATTGATTGAGTTTGGGCATTGCAGGAAGCCTTCTCTTGTCATTTAACAAGTTTTTCTCATTCAATGTGCACAAGGGAACAAAAGACCACAATGTCACTAAGAGCATGAAAACATCCCCCGATGCAACAAGATAGCATTAAATTCCCTCTTCCTCACAAGCCCTATGATGATGGGCAAACACAAAAATGCACTACAACTCAAGATTGCAAGAATAATTTCTCTTTCTACAATCTGACCTATGATGTCACACAAAGGCCAAAAACACACAATAGTGCAAGATTCTGACATGTGATGTTGTGTAAAGCACAAAAAGACACAATAAGCTTTGATTTCTGCACCTATCAAATGAGAAAAAAAATGTCAAATGAGTAGAAAAAGATTCCTCTGATGCCTAGATACGTTCGATCCACAAAAATACACAAGAGTTTGTCCTATGCAACATCACACCAAGAAAGCTCCTCTCTTCAATTTGACCTAGGATCATATGCAGGCACAAAAAAGCATGTAGACTAAAGTTGAAGCATATTTTTGTGCTGTGTGCAATGTCAGAAGTCTTTTGTGTAGGAAGATGTTTCTTGCTCCAAAGTTGCACTAGTGTACTTTTGTGTCTACATAGTATCACAAGTGAATTGTGAAGGATGGAAAATCATGTCGCAAAGCTGCACTAGTGTATTTTTGTGATTGTGCGACATCCCAAGGTCAATTTGAAGAGATGAATAGTTTGGTGTGATGATGTGAAAGTAAAAACTATAACTTTTTTGCTTGATTGCAAGTCTATGAGAATGATGAAAAATCTTTTTGCGATGGTGCAAAGGTGAAAACTATTTTGTCTTTAAATTTGTCTTAGCACATTCTTATTGGAAGAACTGTATAATTTTAAGATCTTTTGGCACAAGAAAATATTGTGCATTTTCAAGCATCATAGGAGCTATGTTGAATGAGTTGGCTTATCTAAGGAACACATTTTTTATCATTCAACATTCATAGGTTGAAATTGTGGTGCATTTTTGAGCTAGCAGATGATCGCAAGTCTTTTGTCCCAATTGAGGAAGTAAGCTACAATCTTGTGCTAGTGTGTTTCCATGCTTTTGCATGATCACAAGATTGGTCTAATGGATGAAATATCATGTTACAATGTTGCACATGCTATGATCTTATGCTAGTATTTTTTTTTTTCAGTCTTGCATGACAACTTCGGTCTTTTGTGTTGGAAGCAATTTCATGTTCCTATAGTGTGCAGACCAAAAAAGTTGTGTATTTTTATGCCTATCTTAATTTTTTTGGTGTTTGTAATGTGGCCCAAGAGCTCAATATTTATTGTTAAATTTCATTTTGGGGCTTGTTCATGCGACGTAATGACTTTTCCTTACCTTGTTGCCACTTGCAGAGGGTATGGGAATGATTTTCTCTATTCGGGGAGCATTTATAACTCCAAGCCAAAATGTAATACGTGAACTTGTAAAGTTAAAATGTCTTGTGTGCATCCCTTCCAAATAAGGGAAAGTATAAATATTTATTTTTTGATAAAATGCATCACACATTGAATGTAAAATCTCAACCATTTTGGTGGAATACGAGGTACATGAACAATTAAATTGTTCAATGAAAAGTTGGTATTAGCTATAAATTATTTTTGCCTAAGGATATCTCTTTTGGATCTATAATCACCCCTAGAAGTGTCATGGCATCCCAATGTGGCTTGCCTAAGTAAATTCTTAAAATCTTTTCAACAAATCAAATTTTTTCTAATATTCTACAAATAGATGTTCAACTACAACATGTCAAAGAGTTTTAAGTGTTTGTATTCTGCATATCTTACAGTAATGGTATTCTATAAAAAAAATCTTCAAGGCATTATATTAGTTAGATCAAGTGTCTTGTCTATGCTTCTACATTTTCCTAGATGTCCATAGCATCTTTGAAAATCCCTTCTTTTATCATGTGGTAGAAGTTCATGCCACATTCAAAAGATTCAATTTTGTTATATGAAAGGAGTATGCTAGCTAAGATTGCGACCTTTGTATTTACACCTGTCAGTTACATTAGAGAGACCTTTTCTGAATCTTTGTCAACAAACACATTTTGGGCATATCTTGCAATTGTAGTAGTAAAGACAACACCTTGTGAAATATTTGTCATGGCTTGCCTACACTTCCACATTTTGCACATGTCTAGGCCACCCTTAAACATCACACACTAAGGGAAGAATTAAGCTTGGGAAAAAAAGTCAACTTTGACTATTTAACACTTTTGGTCTAGGAATTAAGCTTAGTGTGTAATGTTTAAGTCGTTCCCTATGTCTGCCAATGCATTTCCAATCAAAATGATAGACATTCATGCACTCTAGTTGGAAGCTCCCATTCCAATACAAGGCACTCGAAATGAAAACTGTTGGTTTAGGAAATCTTTTTGTCTAAGTTGGATGTTTAATAGATAGGATAAAAAGGTGGAAAAGTTTGAAATTATTTAACTTTAAACAGGATCAAAGCAAACAGAAATAGCAATCTCAAACGACAAACAAGATGGGGTTGGAGGGGCCCACACCATCCACCTAAGATGGGGTACTGAGAAAACCATTAATAAGAGAACATAGCTAGAACATAATAGAATCAACCAATACATAAAGCAACTATGATGGCATACTCGAACAAACAGATATCGATACGATATTTACAGCGAACAATACAACTACGACGTGAACAACAATGAAAGAGCAACAGAGATGTCACAGATCATTTGTACGAAATGAAAAACAAGAGACCTCCCACAAGATCACATTTTCTGATATTTTTATTGATCAATCTCTTTCATGTTGCCCCACAAAGATTTTTCTATTCCCCACGGTTGTAGGCGGATACGTATTCGATTGTGACTCCATGAAAAATTCTCTGGATGTTTTATGAATTACATATAATCTCATTCTGAACTCTACAGATTTTTTATATTCTTCATAATTTAAATGCTTAGGTCTATTCGAGAATGAATATACTTAAATGAATAAAGTCTCCAAATCTTTCTTTTTTAGTTTTGCCTATTTTGAATAAGATTCTGTATGTATGTGGCTCATAATTTGTGATAACGAAATAACAACTTTTACCAGAATTTTTGGAATAACTTTTTATGGGTCGTCATCAAATGATTGTGTCAATTTGCCCAGATAACTTGCTCAGATAATCTTCTTAAAGCTAGTAATATGTTAATTATGACAAATATGTTTAGGCCTTCAGATTTAAGAAGACTGCTTTATTGCTCTCAGATAATCTTCTTAAAGCTAGCAACTTTGATTATCATCATTTAAGTGAGGTCAAAATTGCAGATAACTGAGAATTAAAGTGTTGCTGGTAGCCTACCTGCTCGATTATGTTATCACCTTCCATACGTTTTAATTAAAAGAATGCTGTATCTACTCTCCCGCAAAAGTATATGTAAACTTTTCTGCCCTAATATTCTGTTACAAATGGATACTTCTCAAATTATACAAGAGCACAGGAATATAGTTAGATATGGGGACGCAAAGCATCTTAAGCTATGCACGCATTGTTAGAAATCGATAAAAACCCTTCATTTTTTTTTTAAGAATAGGCATAATTTACTACGGTGGCGCAATGATTGTATTTAATGAATATTATGGAAAATCTTTGTTGAAACACAATATAGTCTAAATTAAATATGTACTTCAAATATTATTAATTACAGGTTAAATCAATGAATTATTCAATTTTATCACAAAAATCTATTTAACAATTGAAAATGAAAAACTATTGTCAAAATAAATATTGAAAATAAATCATCATACTTTTTAAAATAAATTCATTATAGAAATCAAAATGTTTCATTATGAATAGAATAATTTATTCTGTATTTTTTGAATGGAATTCTAATGAAACATATTTCTATAATTGTTTATATGATATTTTATTTTCAATTTTTGATATTTTTCAAATATAACTTCATTTATATAATTTTGATCTATCTATTGAAAGTTAGCTTATAGTTTTATAAATATTAAAGACATTCGAATATTTATGGAAAGCGACAATTATTTTCTAATATTTGTTTGAATTCATATTGCACACATTTATACAATGTCATCTTTATTGGAATAATGTGATATTTATTGTCTTAATTATGATTGTTGACTTTACTAGTAAATTATGCATATCAATCATTTGTCAGGTGACACTACTTTTTTTTGATGAATAGTCATTTTTTATTAATAAAAATATACTAAGAATACAATTCACAAAAAAGGGTCGGGGATACAAGATCACCCTGGGAATAAGTTCACACAGCCGCAGTTAAAATACAAACACATGGCCATAGTCAGAATCAAAAACTATTCATAAAAAAATATATAAGGCAACCTCGAGGAACCAAACCAGTGCCAACCAATGGTGGTGGTTCGTCTCTGTCATGGAAGCCCCAATCAAATTTGGGATTGGGAGGTGGGCTAGGAACAATTCAACCATCTTCAGTAGTAGTAGTCGGAGGATCTCTAGCCGTAGCAGAGAAATCGCAAAATCTAGGTGAGGCCATTTCATAGAAAGTGCCCAATGAGCACTAGGAGGAGGAGCCAAGGACCAACCAAAGCCACCATGGGGTAGGGAAGCTAAGTGGCACCTCCATCCACCATCGCCCCCTCTGGGAGAGTGGTGGCGGGAAGCCTGGGAGCACAGGGTGTGCGAGTGGTAACCTAAGGAATGGCACTGTAGATGGCGGCCATGAGGCATTGATGTATCCGTCGAGGCATCATGAGGAACTCAAGCAATAGTGCAGGGGGAATTGCCCCAGTGGTCTAGTAGCTCCTGCAAGTGAGCTACCTCAAGGGCAACTTTGTTAGCTTGCACCTAAATCTACATAATTACATTATTACAAATGCATTCCTCAGTGTACATGAAAATATTGATATCCAAAAAACTATGTGTGACAAGAACAATGTTCCTATCTTTCCACAGAGTAAAACAAAATTTCCATCCTAAAAGTATGCCAAATCTAGGTGAATTTTTGAGGGATTCTGGGAGAATCACCCAACAAAATAATATGCCAGGAAAAAGGTTCAGGCCTGAATGGTTTGAAAAAATCATGAATCTAATGCAAATAATTTTGGGCATGCCTACAAAACCAGAAGATATGCAAGAAAGACTCTGGTTGTCCACAAAAAGGGCATTTGGAATCTAAAACCCCAAAATGCTTGAGCCAAGTCCCCAGGGGAAGACCTTGGAAGGCAAGGTACCAAGAAAAATGGGCAATCTTGGGTTTTGTTATAGCACTCCAAATGGTATCAAAGCATTTTCTCCATTGTGAAAGAGAAGATTACAAATGCCATCTCTAGTTGAGAGTGTCCACCATCGGAAGATGAGGTGAAAGCCATCTATATCATAGATTAGGCTTATAATTGGAAAATGGATTGGTAGGATTCCACTTCCAATTATGCCACCGAGGTCAAATAGATAGAATACCCACTTTATGAATTAGGTGGACTAGAATTGAAGAAAGCAATAGGTCAAAAGTATACCGATCTAAATGGATAAGGTAGTACTAGACTTGCATAGCTTCCCAGGATCTAAAACTCATGGAAACCCTTGAGAAGAGGTCCTTGGGAGTTATGATGCCTCATTTGAAAAAAATTAGAGCACTAGCACCTTAAGTCTTGGCAAGGGGAGTACCTTGAATGACAAACAGGGGAGACCACCAAATGTTCTACTGATTCAAGGAGAGGTCATTGTGGAACTCATCCCCAGCCCATTGAAGCCAAGGCTTAATAGCTTCCCAAGTTTTCCATATGCTCTTGATGACAAATGAACCCTATATGGTCACTGGTTCGTGCATGATGAGAAGGGTATGGAAACCAATCCCTTTCAAAGCAGGACTATCGACAGGAAAGCTAGAAGATATGCAGTGTCGAACTAAAATCTTCCAAGCTTCATCTCTAGTGATAGCATGAATAATCCATTTAGCACAAAGTGCAAGGCCTTGCTTCTATGTGGAAAGTAGGCCAAGACCACTAGATTCTTTTGGGAGATAACAAAAATCCTAGGCAACTCTATGAAACCCATGATGATTAGAACCAGAAGCCCAGAGAAAATCCTTGAGAAATCTTTCCAATTTATGATAAGAAGCTTTGGAGGGAGCCCAACAAGAAGAATAGTAAACATGAGTAGCTACAAGAACTTTCGAGCAAATCTAGAATTTGCCAGTAAGGGAGAGCAATTTTGTAATCCAATAATTAAGCTTCTTGGTAATCTTGGCAAGCACAACATTCCAAATTTCAATAGGCGAAGCCTAGAAAGCAAAAGGAATGCCAAGAAAGTGAAACAAATCTCCCCATAAGTAACCCATTTCCATTCAAACTAGCTGAGCTAGGGTGGAGCTATTAAGAATGACTGGCAGAAGAAGAGCACTTTATACCATTGAATGGCATATCTAAAGGCTTGACAAAATGTGTCGAGGCAACTTAAAGAATTTTTGATGTCTTCTTTGTCCTCTAAAAGAGTAAGAAAGGAATCATCCACAAAATTAACATTGACTAACATGGAAGATGATTTGGGCAAGGAATGCCACAAACTAGTCTAGAAGGCATAGAATGAGCTAGCAAATAGACAAAAACCTTCAGTAGTAAGGACATAAAGCACTGGAGCCAAAAGGAAACCTTACCTAATTGAATGAAAAAGGCCAAAAGCCTTTGATTGTGAATTGTTGATGGTAATGCAAGCATTAGCTTCACCAGAGAGCATCTCCATGGACTATATAAAATTGGGACCAAAACCCAAATCCTAGAGCATAGCCAAAATAAAGGGCCACTAGAGCATAGGCTTTAGCAAAATCAATCTTAAGAAAGATGGCCTTTTGGTTGGACTTGCAAGCCCACTCCATGCCTTCCTAGATAGAAATAATGTTGTCAAGAATATATCTAGACTTAATAAAGCTAGTTTTCTCAGGTCACACAATTAAAGGCAACATGTGCTAGATTTTGAGAGAAAGTGTCGTAGTAATAATCTTATAAGACACATTAAGAAGGGTAATGGGCCTCCAATTGCAGATGTCCTCTAGATTGCCAGCTTTAGGTATGAACTTGATATTTCCTTTATTTATAATAGCTCCTAAGCTTTTAGAACGATAGGCTTCAAGATAAATTTTGTGTAGATCAAGACCTATATGCTCCCAGAGGTGTTTGTAAAATTCATAAAGAAACCCATCATAGCCAAGGGATTTGTCATTAGCCATGGAGTAGAACACCTCTTTAAGATCTTGGAGGAAAATAAGTTGCTCATAGAAAGCACCTTGCTAAACTTCTAAGTAGTTTGGAGTAATAGAAATACACTTTCAGAGAGCTTCCTCTTGAGCAACTGAATTTCCTTGCGAAGCAAAAATGTTCTCATAGCAATGAAACAATGCTTGCAAGATGTTAGGGAGACTAGAAAGAACATCAGTTCCTTGTTTGATCTTTTTAATCCCAACATTGGTATGATGGGCATGAAGAGCCTAAAAGAATTCCTTTGAAGCTTTATCACCAAACTCCAACTAGTGGAGACAGGCTTTGATTTGGGTTCCTTGAGTGGCATAGTTATCAACAACTTGTTTATCATGGTGAAGTTTGGCTAGCTGAATTTGCAAATCCACATCAAATGGATTAAGGGTGAGAGCCTCAGAGGCTTTTTTGAGCACAAAAGTGTTGGTTTCATATTATCACTTTCTAAAAACTGGCAACTAGTGTCCATAGATGCATAGAAAATGAGTAGTTCTAGAAATGGCATCATTCCACCATTAAATCCATCCCTTATGAGAATGCAGATGTGGCTCCAAATTCTAGACATGTAGGATATGTGCAATGGTGAAAGCATGCATCAGCGCAAACATGTTTAGGAAGAACTAGGAGTTGGCAACTTTTGGGATAGTTGTTTGCCATGAAATGACAAAATAAATGGGGTAGTGGTCAGATGATGTCACATCTATTTGGGGAATGACAGGTAAATCTCGATCCTCAAAAAAAGAAAAAAAAGGATTGTGTAGTAATCATGGCACAATTGAGATGCTTTAAAATGCAGTCAAAGCTAGCTCGAAAGTTTGACCAAGTGTGCCAAACCCCACTATCCTGGTGGCAGTTGATATTGGAATAAAAAAGGCTCAATTTATTGTGCATGTAGTACCAGGCTTCCCTTCCCCCTATTTTCCAGTGAAAGGGCAAAATATCATCTTTGTCAGAGGCCACTTCAACCATATTGAAGTCACCACACATGACCCAAGTAGTTGGAGACAAATTGTTAGCCAGCCAGCCCCACATTTGGGATCTTTCCACAACATCATTGGAAGCATAAACATTAATGACTCCAAAAGAATAATTTTTAATGGAAACAAAAAGCCAAATAATTCAATGTGTGGGGTCAAAACTGTGCAAAATAATAGCAGAATAAAGATGAGGTGACACAAGAGTAACTACTCTAGCTCGACCAGCTTCATGCTGAGATGAAAACATAACACCATCCTACCAAATGATGCGGCATGCAGAAGAGAGCATGAAACTAGAAATCTTAACTTCTTGCAAATAGAGAAAATCTAAATTACCAAGTCTATGACGGGTATCCCAGACATAGTACTTTCTAGAGAGCTCTGTAAGACCTCAAACATTCCATGATAAAAATTCATGAAAATTCTTCCATATCATCCTCATCCTCAAGAGAGGAGTAGCTATTTAGCAAGAAGGTAGAAACTTGGTGGAAGTCAAAAGGAAAATCCTTTGAACTTATGGCCTGTCGTTTCACCTCTAGTATCTTCACACATCTAGGAGGACTGTGAGAATGTCGTGTCACTTGTGGTGCTACAAAAGAAGTAGCAAGAGGGGTATGAACCATAGCCAAGACAGAAGCCCTGGTAGCCACCTTAATCCCCTGCGTACCAGCAAGGTTTGAAACCTACAAAACCCCCAAAATATGTGCTATGGAAACTGCTTGTATCCCTACACTAGTTGGAATTGATGCTCCTATAGGGATAGGAGGAGCTACGACAACTGCCGCATAAGACTATTTTGGGGGCAAGGGATTCAAGGTAGCCTTTCCCTTGCACCCAACAATAACCCATTCTTCATTTTTCCCTTCTTTTTCCTTGGCGACTAGTTTGGTAGGCACTTCTTTAGGCATGGGCTTATCCCTAGGCGTAGCCAAAGGGTAATCCCTAATCTTGTATTTCATCACTGGCACCTATAATAGGTTTTGGGGAGGTTCAAATAGAGAACCTTCTAAGAGAAGGTTTGAGCCCAAATCTAGATTTCCACAGAATCCTTAAGATCCTTGGAAAGATCAACCTCAACACAAACACATCTCTATGGGTGAGCATTAAAAAATTTCTTTGGCTCCTTTGTGACAACTTTGTCAAGGGTTTTGGCAATGGACTCAATGAAAGGCCCACATGGCAAGAGTAAACCCAGCAACTCAACCCACATAGGAACCCTAAGATTTTTATCATCAGAGACTATGAAGTCTCATGATCATTTTTTAAAAACTACTAGAGACGAACGCACAAACCAAGGTCCATTATTAAAGATCACATTTGCTTATGATGGGTTAGCGAAGCAAAATTAAAAAAAACCTTTAGCAAGGTTTTGCATAGCATCAAGGCGGACTCCATGAGAAGTATAGCTCTTGTTAACCCATTCTAAGAGCATAGTTTTAGGAGAAGTCCTACCCACAAAATAACCTATCAAGGTATGTTGTTCTAACCAGTCACATGCAACATCAAATTCTTGTAAAGGAAGGATAATATAAGGATTACCTCATGAAAAACCTTTGGGACAAACTTGCAAGGGTGTTTTTTCTATGGTGGAGCCATGACAATCCAAAACAACAATGTGAACACTAGAAAAAACTGGTTCACCATTGGCTAGGGCCATTATATCCTAGCCTAAAAGCTCTTGCAGTAAATGCAGTGTAACAAGTGGAGACTATGGAAGGAAAGCTCGAACAGAGAGTCGTGCACAAGAAAATTGCAAGTTTGCATGAAGCAAGAAACCCTAGCAGAGCACAAAACCCATCCCATACAACAACAAATTCCACTTTACTTTCAATATAGAGGATGACAAAAATAAAAAGTTATAAGTCCTCATAATGTTAATTAAATGTACAATCAATGCTTTAAGGGAAAATTTTATCAATACTTTTATAGAATTTTGCTTTCCAAAATTCATTTTCTCCCTACCTAATTTTTGGAGGAGACAATACGGTTTATAAATGATCTTTTCTACTTTAATTGTATGGAAATATTTCAAACTTTATAATAAATGATAGATCAAATAAATTCTAAAATTTGATTAGCTAGATTAATTGCATTTTTAGAGCCTAATATATCCAATAGTTTACTTGCCGTGGGCATGAACTACTAAAAAAGTAAGAAAAGAAAAAACTAGGTAACCTTGTGATAATATAAAATAGAATTAGAGAAGCTTGATGAACACACACTTAAGTATGAGTATGACAATGTAATAAATGTTTGTAAATATTTTTCCTCCCTCACTGAACAAGATACTAAACAAGATCGATATCCTCACTAGTAAAGAAATGAAAGAAGGAAGGAAAGCATGTCTACTCAATGACAAATAGATATAATCCATGAGACATGAACTAGGTTGGAGATGTAAATTCTTGAGGGGATATTGTTGGTCTTCCACAAGATTAAACATGGAATGAAAAATAATGTGTAGAATTAAAATAAATCAAACATTTATATAAGAGAAAATGTATAACCATTATTTTTATTGGAAAAATCTTCGATTAGAGGGGAAAAAGTCCTTGGTTAGATGAAAAAATCACAATGGGAATTAGTACCAACAAATAACACTAGTGTGGTGATAAGTTTTTGCTATTAGGAGAAATTGCATTCACTTAGTTAAGAGTATCTAAGCCTAAGTTAGAGGCAAATACAAATAAGTATTTGGATCTACCTAGCTAATGATTTTCAAACTCCTTCTAGGAGTCACATTGTTAGAAGATTTCTTCTCTAAACCTGTTAGGATCCTTCACATCTTATTATGAGTAACCTAGTTAAATGATTTTTCTTTTCAACTTGCTCAACAAGTGTAGAGTGATCTAAATGTTGCAATCAATGCCTGAAAGATCCATTCTATTTATAACCAATCCTATGAGCTTAAATTACTTCTCACACACCTCTGATCTTTTATACTTCTACCACAAAAAAATAAATCATATCATTTATTACCACACATTAATCTGTCAATCCCATTTATACTTATCATAAGATCACAAATAAACCTTAAATGTATTACCATTAATTAACTCCATATGCAATTTAGATTTCGTGAGTGAGTACCATCACCTTGAATTCTATACCATGATGTCATCCCAATATTAATAACCATTTTGACTTTTCAATAATTAATTTTAACTTTAACAAGTTATTGAATCTAGACAAAAACATGTTGTCAATTACTCTATTCTGCACATTATGACATGTAAATTTCATCAAATATTCATGTAATGGCATACCTAGAGATCCTTGGAAAACAAGGATAAAACATGCACTCAATAATTTTTTTTTTGATAAGTTACATAACAACAACATAAAGTAACCAAGTGCAAGAATGAACCATCTAATCAAAGTGATAAGAATAGGGAACATGGCTAAACCCACATCTTCACCTGCACTAGTGTAAGTCTTACAAACACTTCCAAAGATCCCCAAGAATAAAACTATAACTTATGAACCATGACCACATGAATCATCAGAATAAACCAAGAGGATGTTCTTTCTAAAACCCAAAGTAAAAGTTCCTAACATGGTTAGACATACAAGTCCATTTCCAACTAACTATACCATAAACAAGAATTACAAGTAGACCAACAACAATCATGCATAAGACAAGGGCTCAAAAGTACAACTATTCATCTACTAGACAACATGTTGAAAGACAAATGTTGAATCCTAAAATTGGCTAAGCCTGAAACCCTGAAGCCCTAAAATCTGGGTAAGTCTAAATTTTTGAAGCCCTAAAATTTCCTAGAATCTTGATCTTAACTTAGAGAGGTCTGGAACCTATCTGAAATGAATCATCACATATATTAAAATATATGTCAACTTATACTTAAATGATATATTTTATACCCCTTTGCAAAACTACTTTTAAGTAGGAAGGTGTGCAACCCAATAGGGTGTCCAAAACCAACTTCTAAACTTTCCTCGGCCAAGCCAAAATGGCCATTGTTTCTGATGTGAGAAAATTCTTCCTTACAGTCTTGCATGATAGTTTGCATTGTTGCATACATTACTGTACGAAAGGAAGTACATTAATGCATGTGAAGAATTGCATTACTGCATGCAAAGAAGTACATTAATGCACATGAAGAAGTGCATTACTGCACGTGAGGAAGTGCATTATTCTGCATGAGGGAATATGTTGTTGCACATGAAGAAGTACATTATATGCACAAAGAAGTAGATGCTCATGTGAGAGAATATATTCTCATACAAGGGCGAATGTATAGCCATGTGAGACAATATATTCTTGCATGAGAAACAAGCCTTCCTATGTGAGGAATGCCAACAACGCAACATCAAGGAAAGAAGAAAATGCATAAAAATATGAATCCTCCACACCAGGGAGTATTGGATCCACATAAATTGAAGAATGATCACTTAAGAACATAATAAGAGATAAAATAAAATAACCTCTAATCCATAACATCAAATGTAACCATGTGCAACATTGCAATGAACATACATGTGCATAAATCAACTATCACAAGAAGTGAAATACAAGCAGTGAAGCCACCAAACTAGAACCAATCATGCTCATTTCCTCCTGATCATAATGCTATCATGAGACCAGGCCCTAACAATCCCTTGAGGATGAATCTAGAATTTCCAACAAGATATTTGGAGTTGTGTCATGAGATCATTCTTACTAATAATCATCAAATAACATCATAAGATCAACTATATCCAACATGCTAATCTTCCCATCACATCACTAATCCAAAGCAATGGTAAGAAACACCATCTAGCAATATAATACAACATCATAATAAATGAATGGGCCAAGTAATAAGATAACATCATCTAAACACGATATTAATGCATCCATGATAAACCATAAATCACAAGAGAACATACTCTAGATACACTAAAGTACCAAGTGAATATCTAGCATCAGTCTCAAACTAAAGTAGACCATCTCTACACTAGTCTCCAATAGTGGTATAGGTAGCTATACCTCCCAACCACATGGAACCCAAAGGCTCACTCCTATCCTGCTGATGGAGATAATGATCTAACCATAATCACAAAAGACAATCACCCAAGGCTAAGACACACGCCAATCAAGAACATGAATCAAAATGTTGGAAATATGGTCAGATAGATGTGTTGAGTGTTATCATTTATGAAAATATGTATTCATCATTTCATTTATATATTTAGAGATATAAAATTTTCTAAGTATTAGATAGTGTGCAGTAGCACAGAGAGAAAATGTGATGCGTATGGACGACTCATTGAGAGTTAGCTTATGCGCAATTAAGGAAAGCTCTATGATAGTGTCATGATGATGTTTAAGAGTGTACAAGTGTGTATGGATAGTATAGTGTGACTTATGATTAAAATACCAATATGATAATATATCAGTGTGGAATAGAGCATAATAGAGAGTTGGATTGTATGACTTGAGGAAATATTTTAGTGACAAAATAATTACTAAGTCATGATGAGCCAAGTATGTGGATATTATTCCATAAGTTATTTCATATTATGCCAAGTGTGTGAAATCATGAACTTTGATTAAGTAGCAAATTATGAAGATGTGAGCTATAAGTAAAGATCTTATCATACGAAGATAAGTGCAAAAGGTGTGTGTGTGATATGTGATGAACTATGCGACATATGTATGATTTTTTATTGATCTAAATTTGATGATCAGTATACTACATCTAATATATGATTAGAGAAAGTGTGAAATAAATTAGACAAAAAGTATTGTATGTATATCTATTCTTGTGAAGAACTAAATTTTATAATTGCATGTTAGGGAAGTGGGCTCTTCCTACATACATTGTATTTTTTCTGCAAACTCCTAATAGAATTGAGGCTTTTAACAAGGCCTAGTCTCCTAATAGGGACTCAAGACACTATATGTACTTCATAGATTCCAAATAGAGTCAATATCCTTAATAAGAGCCTATTGTTTAGTGAATCATCTAGTGGGTATCATCCCCATTGGGGTTTCCCCTTGGCTAGGGTTTTCCTAATTAAAAAATAATGGTGTTCTAAGGTATCTATGTGCATGGTTATGTTTACTCTCCAACCTTCTTGGTTTACTTTCATATGCAAGTTATAAAGTAATCAGCAATATTCAGTTGTAGGAAACAATTCCTAGAATACTGATTCACCCCTCCCTCCCATCTCATTATTATCTATTTCTAACAATTGTTATTAGAGCATAGTTACTTAGGTGACTAAGATCCCTAAAGGTATGGAATAGTTGAAGAAAAACCTTTAAAAAGCTCTTGAGCAGATTGACCTTCTTACTAAAGAAAGAGATAATTTGAAAGATAGGTATGAAGATGCAAAAGTTTTTATTGACAAGTTAAATGATAGGATTGATGATCTAAAATTTGGAAAGGAATAAATTGTGTAGGCTAGTGATAATGATGAATTAGGAAATCTCCAGAAAGAAAATGAGAGCTTCTTATGACAAGGCATGACTTAGATATCTAATTGGAGAGAAATTAGCTAAGAAAGTTGAAATCAGAGGAGAACCAAATCAAGTTATTGAATTCCCTAAGGAATTTAATTTTAGTAAGGAAGAATCAAGGAAATCTACTAAAGTATGGAAGGAAGTAGAATTAATTGATTTGTTAGCAAAACTTGATGAACCTAAGGAAACAAAAAAAGTTGATAAACTTAAGCAAGATGAACTACCCAAGGAAGTAAGAGACAAGTTTAGAGGTAGATGCTTCATATTTAATGAAGTTGGACACATGAAAAGAGATTACCTAGGTAAGTATTTTAAACCCATTACCCATTTCTATTGTTATAATTTTCATGGTTATAGACATGAGGTAGTAGAATGCAAGAAACCTATGTTTGATGGAAATAGTATAATATTTATGAATACTAACCCTATAAGTAATGAAAGAGGAATATCAAAAAACACATCCAATGATCGAGAGAAATATAATGGAAAGTAGAATAAGTTTGTATGTTACAAGTGTAACAATCCTGGACACATTGTATGTTATTGTAGAGCACCTAAGAATCAGAATGGAACCAAAAAATCCACTTGTATGTCAGTTATGTAATAACTTAGGATACACAACATGATATTGCAGAATGAACAGAAGGAACTTCAATAGAAATTCTAATAATAGAAGAAAAAAAAACATAAACCATAGAAGAAATGATAATGGCAGTGACAATAGTCAGTAGGAAGTAATTAAGGAACATGTTGATGAATTCCAAGAAGCATTTGTGATAGCTAAAGATCTAGAAAGCTTGTATACAATTTTGGAGGAACAATATTTCAATGCACCTGATAAGACATTGAAGTCACATATTGTTTGTGACTCATCCTACTTGAAGTAAACAATTTCAATAGAGGGTATGTGCAATATCATGGTCAACCAAACTATGCCCTTAAGTGGCAAAGGAAAATCAACAAATCAGGTTTATGTCAACTTGATGTGGAATTTTAAACTTGTATGAACTTTCAATAAAAAATTTGAGAGAAAATATTATGTAAGAAATTGAATTTAGTTTATGAGCTAATAGGCCTTTTATGAAGAAAGAAAAAATTGATTGGTCAAAATTATGGATTTTAATGCAATAGTACAAAAATTTCAGGACAAAAATAAGAATTAGTCATATGTCTGACCACCTTAATCAAAATCAAATGATAATATTTTTTAATAAGATTCTAGATATAAGAAGTAGACCACATATTTTCGGGTGTTTTTATTCCAAATAATTAATTAATTATGAATTTTTTTCTATATTATTTTTATAATAAAAAAAACTCCCATTTCTAACCACCTTAACTAATTCAAAACTTTACAAAATTTGATTTTTCTTTACTTTTTCTTATAGTAGAAGAAGTATATAATGTGATGCATCTTTTGGATTTTTAAAATGTTATACTGTTTGAAAGTTATATTTATTTTTTAATCAATGTGTCAATCAACACTTTATGTGTAACTCCATTAGAAAATGATTAATAATTACTTACAGAATTCATAATTTGATAGACATTACATTTATGAAAAGATAAAAACATTCTTTAGAAATCCTTTTTATTTCATCAAATTTGGGTGAAAAGAAAGTCATTAGACACATGGTTGAAGTACGAAACACACAAGAACAGGCCAAAAACATGTTTTCTAGACATTTTTAAGATTGACCATTTAGGTTTGTATCCAAAGAAATACTAGGCCTTATAAAGGTATTAATATTTGTTTTTGGAATGATGCACATAAAATGATGTACTAATATATAAATTCCTTGTAAAAGGATAGATCATATTAGGAGTTAATTAATTAAACATTAAATATATATTAGTCCCTATTAGGAGACATTAAATCCATTTTAGAAGATTCCAACCCCATTAGGAGTTGTGGAAGGTGGAAGGACCCATTGTCGAAATATCTTTAGGTGCAAGACCACTAAACACACTATCCAAATAGCCTTAATATGAATCATTCTAGAATAATCTCAAAAAATACACTATACTTTATATTTCTCTACCAGATAATAATACTTTCCTCATTCATTATGCCTTAGCCACACCAATCACTTCTTAGATCTCAATACCAGATCTACAAACTCACATCACACTAATTGCTTAGGTTTCTTACTCACATTGCTTACTTCATAGATCATACTCTTATGTCACACCATTCAAACAAGGAGAACATGTTTCATTTTACACCAATTCCAAATACTAATTATTGAGTCCAACTTTGAGGCTTTCTCGATTAAATGTACAATATAGAACCTCATTATTATAATACATCACATGTTACATTATATTTAAAATAAATTTTCTAGTCACACTTAAAACAACATTTTTCACATTGACTTTAAATCTTAGTGCACTTAGCCATGTCATCAGTGAACTATCTCCTTCCTCATTCTAATTTTGGTTGACCCAATTCCATTCCTATTAGAATACATAATCCAATTACTAGTGACTTCTTTCTATAAATTTTGGTTGAACTCTATCATGTATAAATATTGAATAAGTTTTAGCAGTCTTTGACTATCCACACATGCACTTAGATATGCTAGGTTGAAACACTTTAGATAACAACCTCAACTTCACATTGTCTCAACTATTATCCTTGAAGTACACTACCACATTTTATGCCTTCTACTTTGCCAATCTTTACAAAAATAGTAATGTGTTGATGTCAATGACAAATACAGTCATGAATGCAACATATACTCACACGCACAATCTCCCAAATACTCCCACATTTTGTAGAGTACTCCCCCGTAGGAATACCATCAATATTCATGCTAACATAAGAACCCTAGAAAAAGTTTCCTAACTCCATAAACATGTACAAGGGTACAAAAAAGAAGAAGAATCAAAGACACAAATCCCAGATAAAGACATAAAAGTGGCTAGTACTAAAACAAGCCCAAATCAAGTAGTGAAAATACCTTGGCCACCAATGTTTGAGCCATTAATATCATATTTGGAGGGTTATTACATGACCATACGTGATGACATCTGATAGGTAGGAGCATCATATATACTATAACTTCATGATCTATTCCTCCTAGCATGAAATAAAAAGATAGAGAGGGAAAGAGTAATGATTACCTCACTCAGTAAGGTGGCCACCCTCCCATGAATCAAACAAAATGGAGATGCTTTCAAAAGATGGAATTTAATAGCCTAATAGGTTCACAAGCTTCTAATCAACCCATCAAAGTTCCACCCATATATCAATGTCCTTGTATCTTGATGGAGCACCTAAAAAAACTTGTGTTACCCATGTTTGGGACTTATCATGTATAATTTAAATTTGTTACCCATGTATGAGATTTAGCATATTAATTTTCTATATTTGTTACTCATGTTTGTGACTTAGCATATTGTATTAGAAAAAAATGTAAATTTATAATAAAAAGGAGGGTATTTATATGCCCTTCCTTATTTTGTATATATAATATATATGATAAGGAAGAGAAAAAGGATACCTATCTCACACAAAAAGGAGATATTCTTAAATGAAAAATGATTACTACATTCATAGATTAGGGAATTAACCCTTATATTATAAGAACATAATCAATCATGAAAAAGATATATCACTTATGAGAAGAGGCCCTTGAAAAGAAGATAGGTTGTTACAAAGACATATAGCCTCATGAGGATTGTCTTAAAATATATACAACTTAATGATAAAAGAGGGGAAGGAGAACAAGAATGCACCACCTAAACCCCCCTATCTACACGTGGATTGGGTATCCTTGGATGAAGGATGAAAAACTTTAAAACACATAGGGAAAATATTTAAAGTGAACATATTTTTACAAATAAAGAAGAGTTGATGATCAAAGACATGCACCTCTTGCATAAAAGAAAGAGTCACAATCAAGAAATAATTCCTTAAAAGAACTTCATATGGTAAATACTCCACCATATTAAGGAATGCTGATCCTTCAACAAAAAGGGGTAAAGAATGTACATAAAACCTTGCCCTTGAAGCATGAGGCAAGAGAGAGAAGCCTATGGTGGATTTTATAGAAAAATATTGTAAGGTATAAAGATGAACTATATGAAGAAACCATAATCTACCCATGCACAAACCAAAACAACCTATACCCGAAAAGAAGTATCATAAATAATGCAAAACGATGGAGAAAATTAAAGCATGAAACATCATAAAATATACAATTTTAAACCACATAAGATGATTTAAAAGACATTGGATATGATGTAAATTCAAGATGATTATTAAATTAGAAGCATTAAAATACAAGACATAAAAAGACATTGTTAGGAAACTATAATTGTGTTATGCATGAAGTGAAACGTCACATACCCATAGATAAGAGTGTGCCATAAAATAATGAAAATTTACATAGAAATTAAATAGGGAGATGAAATGATACCAATTTATACCTACTTATTTATCATGGAAGGAATGAAAAATGGAATAATGGTGTTGGATTAACAAAATCAAGGTTGTATTTTTTTATAGGATGTTGGTGTGAAAGATAAGGTTCTTTAATCTTGAAGAGTTGGGAAGCCACCCATAGGGTTAATGTGATTAAGGTCCTTCTGATCTAATGTTAAAGTTGTGAAACACAATGTCATAATGATTGTCATTTCCAATAATCTAATATGAATTGACATGTGCCTTGAGAATGATAAGAAGAATAATCAAGGGTATGATTTTCTATTTCTAATGCACTTGTAAGAGAAGGATAGACACAACTCATAAAGGCCTCATGTAGAGAAGGAATAGAATAGATGCAAAGTGGTTGATTATTAGAAGAAATAATAATGCTATCATCTTATTGTATGAAAGTTTCCTCACAAGGAAGAGAGTGATCCAAACCCTTATCTAAGGGTTCATTGGGAATAGTAGAATCACCCATGGAGGGAAGAAAACATACATTAGAGGAGGAACAAACATAACTCAAAAAAAAATTCATGAGGGAGAGATTGGTCAATATTTCTATCCAAGGGCTCATCCCAAATAGTAGCACTATCAGAGTTAGGAATATCATGAATCACTAAAGGATGATCAACATCATCTTTGAAAAGATAACTCTTTGGAGAGGGATGAGATTCAATGAAAGGAAAAAGTAATTTTTCATCATATACATGAAATGGATATCATCAAGAAGATCATGCATGGAACATGAAAATAATAGGTCTAGTTTTAAAACAAACTAACAAAGTGTGGTTGAATTGACAATTGTAGAGAATAGAATAAAATAATAATATTCTTGTATAATACAAAAAACTTACAACTAATAAGCTTTCCTAATGTATGTAGATACACATGCATATGTTGTCTCCTTTTTTCTTGATAACTTTTGATGTTCATACAGAATTTATCCTTGAGTTCGAATTGTAATCATGCCTTTTAATATTTATCATGATCTGACAAAAGCTACTTGTGTGTAGGCTTTTATAGACCGATGATGATAATGATGGTAGGAAAATTGGCCTACTTTTTGACCATTTATTATTTTTTCATTATTGTAGAAGCTCTATTTTTATTCTTTCTTCTATGCGGTCACCATTGTTTCTTAGTTAGGAAGGACTTTTTGGAGATTGTCTTATGAAACTAGATGTATGGAAATAGGTACACAGGGAAATAGATCTTGTGCATTAACCTCGAATCTATTTAACTAAGATTAAGAGGTGTTATTCTATTAGCTCTTCCTGGTAGTCCTATGAAATAATTTTACAAGGGATGTGAGATAATGTTACATGGTACTGATGAGAAGGTTTATTTTTATCCTTACTCCATGGTAGTTAGTTGGGAGGTACTCATAGAAACTGCGATTAGATTGAAGTGATGGGCTCTTGAATTAACTAACATAGATATGGTTTATACTTAATTTTATACCTGACTATTATTACTAAATCAAAGAAATGTTGATTATCTTAATACACTATTAATAGCCATCCTAATAGTTAATATAAACACTAGTTCATAGCCCACATTTATAGATAAAAGGCTAATTACCAACCCACTTGACCAAAATGAACTTTTCAATAACTATAAAATTTTTAGTGACCTAAATTCAGAAATACATTAAAAAAGTGGATAAAATTGTATGTTTTAAGTAATGAGCAGTAATTTGTAGTCAATTGAGTGTGTGTGTGTGTGTGTGTGTGTGTGTGTGAGAGAGAGAGAGAGAGAGAGAGAGAGAGAGAGAGAGAGGGAGGGAGGGAGGGAGGGAGGGAGAGAGAGAGAGAGAGAGAGAGAGAGAGAGAGAGAGAGAGAGATGCGTGCATGCACACACACACACACAAATATATATATAATAATGTCCTCTAAGTATGATTATTCCATCAATAGCTATATTTTATGTAAAATAATTATTTGATAGAGAATGGTGTCTATAGAGCATTGAGGGATTCGTCAGTATCAAATGTACATGATTAATCAATAGATCTATTAGAGGACATTACCTTTGTGTGTAGCCCCTTCACGTAGAGCAATCAATATGTAATGTTTCTTCATTTTCATTTAGCCTATACTATTAAACTTATATTATTCATTTACTTAGCTTAGAATGTATATTAGATTTGAATATGTGAAACTTATATTATTCATTTACTTAGCTTAGAATGTATATTAGATTTGAATATGTGAAAGATTAATTAGGGAAAGAAAAGATTCTATTTTGAATATAAGAAATATAATAGAAAATAAAATTGACAAACTAAGTTGTTAGAAGGAAAGAAAAACAATAAAATAAATACAAAGTATACACTTTCCATGACTGATGATTTTTAATTTAAAATGTCACTCTATCAATATATTGCATATCAAAAGTCTTTTCTCTCAGGTCCAAAAGGTTTTGGAGGGAAGGGGGCCTGTGAGTGGAGTTTTTATTATTTATATAAGAGGGGATTTTATATTTTCGTTAGTTTTCCTGACTTTGGGAACGTTCATCACCCAATTTTTGAACTGTTTTTTTACACTGATGCTTTCAAAATTAAACCTATTTCACTAAAAAATTGTGAAAAAAATATGTAAGGACATGAGATTCAATCACCAAGGAAACTTCCTCTGTCATAAAAATACTAATTGGCTATTTCACTATAAACACCTGCTCTCATATATCACCACCTTCACATACAGATAAACAGAACTTGTCCATTCTGAATAATAAAGGGTTTAGAGTAGTACTAATTAATTTTTCACATAAATTGAAGCGAAGAGAGACAACCCAAATGCTTATAATATTATAAGTCGATGCTCCCTTCCTCTAAGAAGTCTTTACGACTATTACAGGTATCCCTACATTATATTTTCAATGAAAAGTATCCATAAGTGCCCAGTCATTTCTTTTACTATGCTTCTGAACATCAGCTAAGTTATCTTCTGCTATCTCCTTGTAGGTATAAGTAGGAGGAGTAATAATAGACGAGCTTTAATCCGGGAGATCCATACCATATATTGCCTGCATAACATTTGTATTGTTAGCATAACGGGAGAACCAATCAATTAATACTTTCTATGGATAGTTAAATATAATCTATCAAATGTTTTATATTTGTAAAGAGAGCGCGCAATGAGTATTTACAGTAGCTTTTGTCACTTATTGTCCACTTTATCTAATGAGAATGAATCTGATATAAACAAAACATTTATCAACCTAGTGCATTTTTCCTCTGCATATCCTATTGAACTAATGAACTGATGTTAGTTTTGTAGTTTAAAGCAACTATTTACAACAAGAAAAGATGAGGATAGTAGTTCTCATATGTGTTGACTTTGCAGTGTGATAGTACATGACGACCCATTGAAATTTAAATCGCTAATATTAGAATACTACAAAACGGAACTGATGCTCACATAGCAAATGAAGCCCTTAATTAGGAAATTATGCCTACAATCTTTGATATCTAATATTTATAATGAAAACTGGCCCAATGATAAGATTGGAGAGCCAAACAAGTTTGAGGATAGCCAATGTTTATAACGAAATAAGGAAAAATCAAAGTAACTTGGTTTACTAATGAACAATCTCTCGCAGCTTTGATAAGACAGCCAAAGTACTAGAGGACTGTAAATTGGGATCAAGTAGTCACACAAGCATACTAGCTACATAGACATCCGATTGAATTTATAGTTTTATTTATTAATTAAACAAATAAAGAATGTTCAATAATTACTAAATACAATCAAATGCCGGTCTTAATATGGCATAGTGTGATTTGTATGATCTGCAGAACTCCGTAACAATTTCTGAATGGCAAGAATAAGCTCTAAGATCTAGAATTTTCACAAAGCCAAAGTTATTTTAAAGTGAAACGACCTGTGATATGGGTAATCAATCGTTTATTTTTGTTACTGATAATTGTATACACATATTTCCTTCATATGAATATGAACATGAGATTAATCATAGATTTTGTTAGTGTAATAATTAGACCAATATTTGTTCCTTTCGACAAATCACAGTAGAAATAACTTATAAAAGAGCAAGAGTTATAGCTTCAATATCTGTTTATGTACGAATCACTTTCATAATAAAACCCAATTATATATTAGATGTTCATTTGAGATTTAAAGTTGAGTTTCCACCATAGAAATTCCATGCTTCAAGCAACTGAATTCAGACCTATGAATATATTTAGAATTTATGTTGTTGGATTTCGATCAGCCTATGTTCCATCATCATGATGAGAGAAAGAGAATATCAGAAGAATGATGCATCACAGAGCTTGATCTCCAACATCTATGTAAAAATAATCATTCAATCTCCTGATTCTAATGATAGATCACAAAATATGATCCCAAAATTCTATCTAAAAAAAATCACAGAACTGAATCAAGAAACATGAAAAATAGATAGTTTCATATGAATTGTAGAAACCTTCTTTTTCTTATATTTCGAATTCCAAAACTATTATGAATTTTAGTCATCTCATTGTTTAAGTAAGATCTATTTATATATAACTTAAACAAATTAAGAAATTTAAAATGTACAGTTCAACAATAATATCATCATTAACCGAAGGCATTTAGTTTGCATAACATACCCGTTTCCCTGTCTTCATAGTTACCGGGGAAATCAACCAGAAGATCTGTACTTTGGGGAAGGCACTTTGCCTGATTCAATGCCATTCAGGTCATCTAAAAGGATCTCATAATGCTTTTTCACTTCATCTGCTGATTTCCCATCTACCATGGCGGCCACTTTTTGCCAACGGTCAGGAGTATCTTTGTCATATTTGGCTATGGCCTTCTCAAACGATTTATTTTGCTTGGATGTCCATGATGAAGAAGACTCTCCACCAGATGAAGAACTTCGACTGGCCATAGTTCTGAACTCAAGCTTTCAGCTAAACACAGATCTGATTCAGGGAACAATATATTTACACTTCTATGTATTGTAATATAATTTTTTAAAGACTAGGGACCCCACAACTATAACTGGTAGAAAGTAAGAGAATATTGAAAGAAATCCTAGAAACTACCAGCATCAAATCATCTAAGTACTTTTAATCTCCAGCAGGACAATAAAATTACAGAAAAAGAGGAGTGCCCAACTCAAAAATATGGTCCAAGAGAAAATTCAAAGGTGAAGATAGCAATTCAACTCTATTCACAGTGTGGAAATTCAGTAAAAAGTTTGAAAAGTAGTAACCTTTGAAAATTTAGAAAAACTGCAGTTATGACGTCCTCAAGATTCAAAACCTTCAAAGCTATGAAAGTGCATTGATCAATGAAAACCAACTGCTTCAAATGGTTTGACAGGCATTAAAATTGAACACTAACTAAGAAAACCTTTGCCGGTTTGAGTAAAGAACAGAAGTTAAAGCTATGTTGGTTATTGGATATCTTGAGTGGCCTATATATAGAGTGAAATATAGGTTGTGTAATAATTAGCCACTTGTTGGAATCTTAATAGAGTACTCAAAAGAATAATAAATTCATGGAAGCAAGAAGATGAATAGGGCTAGATATTCAGCAGAATCCATGAAGAGGATTTCCCTTTATCAAACACAAAGACTGAAAAATACATAACGTTAATAAGTGCTTATAATGGTTTAGTAGCTTATAAAAGTTTTCAATACTTTTAAACTTGTAAGAGAATCTAGAATTCATACTTGGGTTGCTTGGTGTGAGGTCTGTTATGTCCCACACTCATCTCAAAGTTGTTGGAAACAAGTTACACATTAGAAATCTTTGTGCACACAACTTGTGCTTGTGTAGAATAATTTTAACACATTTCAGCTGGAAATATGCTTACTACTTTATGCCTACCCAAGCATCGAATCTGTGTTTGTCTACCTTAGAATAATCAGGAGAATTTTTCGTACAAGCTAGTTGTTGTCTCCCTCGAGAAACATTTAAGCTACTCGTTTCGAAAGGATGCTGCCTTTTAATCTGCACAATTTTGCTATATCTGGGATGATAATGGTCGCCACACAATAAAATGCCTTTCCTTAATAATGATTACATTCTCAGCATCAATGGTAATTCATTAGATATTTATTATTTATTTTGTTGTAGAGTCTGTTTATTAGTTTAAACTTAAATCAGCCTTCTAAACAAATATAGAATAAGTGACTTTAATATTTGTCTTAGAAAAGTAAAACATACTAATATGGTCATTGAAATTTTAAATCTTGCATTTTTTATAGAAATATATTGGCTGATTTTATTTTTATATAATAATCATATTTTATATATAAACTAAATATTTTTCGGTAGTCATATTTTGTACTATTTTTTAGATATAATTCTGATCATCACTATCATACTTCGTTCTATTATTCTCTTCAATAAATGAAACATTTTAAATATTGATTTGTATAAATAGTTTGTGAGAGAATATATATATTTTTCTTATAAAATCTACCTATTAATATGCTTTAGAATGAACCACTTAAACATTAAGAATAGAATAAAAGATTTTGATTCAGAATAGACTATTCAAAAAATAATAAAATAAAAGATTTTAATATCTATGAAAAAAAAAAAACAAAATATATTATTGAAACAAACCTAAAAAGATTAACTTATTTGAGATTGTTAAATATTATATCTATTGTAGACATGTACTGACTGATCTCACTTACCAGTACATCTTCAGGATATACTAGTGTATATTCACAGAGAATAATAAAGTTTAGTATTTTACACGATGTCACCATTACTCTTGTCATTGTTATCCTTGACAAATCTAGGTTTGTCTAAGAGGATATAAATAAGGAGTTTATTTGATTAACTTAGCAAAGCTCTTGTTATTAGTTATCCTATGTAAAGAAATAAAAGTGATCCACTGCAAATGTAGTCTCTATCCTGATTTGACACATCAACTGCAGCAATTATGCTCCTAGCATTTGGGAGTGAATCTTACTGTTGCATGTGGAACATTACTCTGCTGAATAGTTTCCACTATGCAATAAAGCATGAGAGCGTGTGGTATTGTGGATATCAATAAGTATGTTGTCTATTTCAAGTACTCAGCATAACGATAAAGCTGAAGGAGTCAGTAAAGGTGTCAACACTGTACACTTATACCTCTTAGAATTTAACATTGGCAATTCAAATACAATTGACATGCATTTAGCTCAAATTGGGCTGGACTCGCCAAAACCACCTTATCAAATATTTTAGCTTATAAGATATTATAACATTTCAGCGATGAAAAAGTACTTTTGGTACAGTTGGTGTTCATTTCATCCATGTAGAAAGAAGATAAAGATCAATAAGACCGAGAAGTGTAAAGAAGAAAAAGATAAAGAAGGATTATCCTTTTAATTTTTTTTAAGTCATTTTAGATTTTACTAAGGACCTATCTATTCCTTATTGGTGTTATTCTCTTCATTTAATTTCTTAATTATTATTTATAATATTTAACTTCAAAAATACTTCTGTATAATTTATTGTATATACCTATCTATTTTATAATTATATGCATAAATCAATAATAGCAATCTTTTATCTATTTTCAACCATCTAAAGGAATACAAAATTATTACAATCAACAGCAAATTTTTATCTCTCCATACACAGTTTATTCTACCGACCCATTTTATGTCTAGTTTAAACATCATTTAATATTATGTCTAACAATGGGGTGACCAATCTCAAAAGTAATAAATATCCATGGGCTGTATATCTCATCACGAGCGAACAACTTTTCCAAATAAATTTGGAACAAAGTAGAAAGGTGCCATCAAATGATTAGATCCATTTCTCGACATTATAATTTTCTCCTTCACTATTTTCTGGCAAGACATAAAAAATCTCTTAAATCAATGATAGATATTATCCATCGCTGTCTTGCCAACTTGAAGAAAGGAAGTGAACCTCCTTGAATCCTCGTGGCACTTATTCCTACAGTAGATGTGAGTATGGTCACTTCAAACATTTTTTGACCCATGCAAGTTGCTTCTAATTGCTCTGTTATGTTCAAAATTCTAATCTTCTTGTAACCGTTATGTTATAGAATAGATGGCAGCGAAATAATTATTTTTTATATTAAAACGTAGTTAAAATGGGCGCTTATCTAAAGAAAAAGATACTCAGCTGAAACCCAGTACATATCACTATTATCAAATTAATCAACCCTCTTCCTTACTATACACAACCCTCAAACTAACATATTTCTATCTCTAATGCTACTACAGTCAAAACTTAACATATTATCATATAAACCTAGCCCAACTTAAGTATATGGGCATAAACAAAGTCCAGAAGTTTTTAACAAAAGGAACCCCATGGGCCAAACAGTAAACAGTAAACATAATTATTTTCATTATTCTATTGGATAGTTTGGAATTCACGTGTACCAAGTGTTGGGTGCAACGAATCTATATGTTCTATAAATTTTATTTTAAGTAGAAACAGTTTAGTTTTAAAATATTTAGTACTTCCCTTTTTTCCTAGGTTTTTTTCTTTTTTCTTTTGGATAGTTTTTAATAAAAATTCTAGAGTTCGTTTGGTTCATGGAAGATGACAAGAATTGGCTTTTTCAAAATCTGGATTTGAAAATTTGTGCGTTTGTTTCAAAATTTGCAAAATCAAATTAGCATACGTGACTTCCAATTTTTCCTCAATACCAGGTTTTCCAACTCCCTAAAACAACTAGGAATCGAAAATCAAAACCTGGTTTTGTTTTTAAAGGACTGCAAAAACAATAGATTGAACTACTTTGTGAAATTTGCCTTCAACTCCAAGCTTACGCATAAAAATGTGTCTTCACACGCATCTTCTGAGTGAAACAAATGGTTTTAGTAAAATTCCAAAAATTGGAATGAAGATATACAAAACCTTGATTTCGCTAAACCAAGATTTGTAAAAATCTGGGTTTTTTTAATTTCATGAACCAAATGGACCTTTTAAATTTTAGTGGTCTAATACTTGAGGTTAGAATCATGGGTTTGAAAGTATAAAATAATGCTTATTCCTTAAAGAAGAGCAAAGGAGAAGGAAAAGATAGGGAGAGAAAAAAAAAGGGAGAAGGGGTCAGAAAAGGAGGAGTAGATAGCTAGAGGAGAAATGTAGAAGCGATGCAAGGTAGAGGAGGGAGAAAGAGCGATTATAATTAGGAAGGTGGACCAAGGTGGGGGGGAGCAAAGGAGACCAAGGGAGCACACCATGCAACAATCACCTCCAATGCTCCAATGCAAGAAAGGGTTTTGAACCTATGACCAAGCTTTTACCTAACTTGTTACAACTGTGATTTCCATTTCACCAAACAATAAAATTTTCAATGCCCAATACAACTACTAGACTTATAGGATTAGAGGCTAGGCCATGTCACAAACCTAAGAGTTGGGTTGTACTACATAGTAGAACTAAGGGTACACACCTTGCAATAGAGGAAGAGGGAAAGAGAAGGAAGTATTAGTAAAGGGAGGATGATGGGTGAGGAAGATTAGGGTACAATAAAATATCAAGAGGGAGGGGGAGAGAGATAGGTTGAGGGGGGGGAGGGTGGTGGGGGGGGGGGGGGGGTGGGGTTGTGGGAATAAGGGAGGGTAGGGGAGCTATGGGGTTGGCATGGTTGACAATAGAGAGGAAGAGATAGGGGTGAAGAGTGCCTAAAGGTAATATTATAATAGGGATAGAGAGAAACATAATCTATCTAATATAAAATATTAGATTTAAAATTATTTATTTATTTTATGGATAATTAAAACATTAAATTTAATTATAAAAAATAAATAATAAATGTCTGGAGAAGATAGAAATGGTTATAAATATCTTATATTATTTGATATGTGATAATAATATAGATGATATATGATAATATTGGATAGGTAAAATTGATAAAAACTCTATATTTTATATTAGCAAAGGTATTGGATATATAAAAGTATCAATGGTAACACACACACACATCAATTGATATATTTATATGGAAAACCCAATGCAGGAAAATCCATGACATGTATGATATAAGTGATTACAAATTTTTTGGCCAAAATAAATGTAACTTACTAATGCTAAAAGTGAAAACATAAAAGCTTCACACAAGATATAGAAAAATAAGAAAATAAAAATTTAAAAGATGTAGGAAAATTGAATAATTTCCATAATGACTAAAATTGATTTCATAGTTCATTATTATTATTTTTCTTTTCTCCTTTACCTTTCCTTTGGATACATTATCTATGCTTAGTTCATCACTTCCTCGCTCTATTTTTCCTTTTTTAATCCATTCAAAAACATAAATCTAATAGTATGTACATTATAATCTCAAGAAGGTTGGCCATAAGAAATATAAGAATTATTGCCACAAAGTTAGCCATCATGTACATGAAGATGCGCGAACCCACCATAGTGGGTTACACATTTTTGGAGGAAGGTATTTCTCCAAGAAAAAGGAACACACCAAAATTCATTGATACATTTTGATAGAAACCTCCATTTACTTTCGATCGAAAGTACCCTTTTTAGGTAATTTTGATTGAAAGTTACTTTTCATCAAAACTAACTAAATTAATTAAAGAACAATAAAAGAAAGAATATTTGATTGAAATTCAAAAGTTTATTTTGATTTAAAGCTCTCAAAAAGTGAATTTTAACCCTTTGAAACCCCGTAGTCACTTTTATTGTGACTATTTTTGTTTTGGTCGAAGCCTTAGGCAACCAAAAATCAACCTTCATTTCAAGGTTGGTCATTTTTTTATGTTTCAATTTGTAATGGTTGTTTTTTTTTTTTAAAGTATTTATACATGCATATATACATTGTGTGTGTGTTTACATTTACCATTTTCAAATGGAATCACTTAATTTTGAGACCTTTTAGCCCAATGTAGTGTGGTTTTGGTTCGTTTATTTTCTTCAAATCTTTCTCAAATTTCTAGGTCATCTCTCATTTCTTGGAATGACCCTTATCATGAAATTTTATCACCTTTTTAAAAATCTCTTTTGGTAGTTTTATCATTTCCCAAATCTTTTTGTACTTTCTTTGAAACCTTGAAGTCACTTTTCTATTGGAACCCCTTAGGTATAGGTCAACCCATACTATATAGGCCAGCTAATTTTACCTACCCTAAATTATTTACATCTCAAGGCCTCTTATTTCCCTTGTATTTAATTTTTTTGAATTTTCTCATAGGCCAACCTACTTAATTTTTTTATCTTGAAAACTAGTATATAAGGAGGATTGGGCTTTTCATTTTCATTCATCAATCATTCACAAGCTACACAAAAGTAATTGAGGAAAGGAATACACATGGGCATAAGACATTTTTCAAGCATTCATCAAGATCTAGAATTTCCTTCTTGCATCAAGTGTCTTCCTTCAAGGTAGTAGTAGATTTGGCTTCCAGGAAAGATATCTTCCATCAATTCATGTGTTTCCTTACATTTTTCATTAAGGCATATCATATACATTCCCAATCATAAGATTTTGAATTCTATAAGTTTCCTTCTTAGTTTTGTGTTGAATAAAGTCTACTACACTTGCATACTTGATTGCATATTAAATTTAAGTACATCTACAAGCTAACTGTATTTCTCACCATTAGATTTAGTTCTACTACTTTATAGCATTTCCATTATCATTATCTATATTTTAATTTCAAGATGGATTCCTCAATCTAGTGCTTGACAATGGCAATCCTATATCCAAAAAAACAAGAGAAACATTTTTTATGTAGAGGAATAGGTTATCAAAATTGTGAATTTAGATCTGGGAAGTACTTTTCCTAATCTTCAAGAAAAAATTGGGTTATCTTTGTTCTAATGCTCTAGAATTAGACAAAATAAATAACTTTAATGAGGATAAAACTATAGAGTTTGATTCATGTGTATAGGTATTCTTTGTCATGGTTATATAATGTTTGGTTTTTCATGTTCTATTTTCAACATGATTGTTTAGACACTACATTTGAGTATCCTTTGAATCTAGCTCTTGATTTTTATTTCATGTAAGATGAATATGAATTCTCATAAATTAGCATTCTAAGAGTTTTATGACTATTCATATGTTCATAGTCTCAGAGAAAGTATATAAAAGGTTACTTAAATGGACATACATAAACCATGATGGTGTAAAATGATTGAAGAGAGGCAGTGGTTTTTCCTTGGAAAATATTTTGTAAACCTCCATGAAGAGTTAATTATTCTAGAGAATTATAGTATATGAAATATTATAGCTATTATTATTTTGAAACAAATTTTATGATTAGGTTTGACATGGTTTTGTTAGAGTTGCTAAAAGATAAAATTATAAATACGTGCTAACTAGTTTAGATATTTCTTAGTGGTTTACTTAAGGTTTGAAATGTGGATATAGGATTATGATTTTTTTTGAAGAAGTGTCATAGAAGAATTGATAGTTTTGAACTTTATATAAACATGTCTAGGAATACATGTAAACATTAATGAAATTTTATAGTTTTCTCCTCCTAAAATATGTTTTTGAAATTAAGAAGCAACCAAAATGAGGACTAACTCATAACATAGGAAAACAACTATCAAAAGATTTGTTGGAAGTCATTTGTTGGAAATATAGATGGAGTAACTAAGAGGGCGCGAGGGGAATCAGTTACTAGAAAAACAAATCCATAGATCCCTTAAATGTCTTATAAAACTAGTTGATATTGTTACTCGATAACCACAAAAATGTTGTAACTCGATAGATGCAGTGTATGTTATCTTTAATAGATCTTAAACATTCGTAGTGATTAACATGCATGCATAAAAGAAATAAAATGAACACATGAGACACCAGATTTAACGTGGAAACCCAATATGAGAAAAACCACCAAGTAACTAGCTATTGATTTTCACTCTTCTAAAGTGGGCCCTATTAGGAGCCAACCCTATTAAAGGTTACAAAACACACTTCTAGGGGTGACCTTGTTAAAGGATTTAATCTGCTAGGAGTGGCCTTGCTAGAGGACTTTAGAACAATTCAATAGAACTATCACCTTGTTAGAGGATTTAAAAAATGGCTATTAGACCAACTCTATTAAGCAATTTAGAAATCACTACTACAATGGTGAGAAAGTAACAATGACTTGACTTGAATGAGATGCAATTGAATTGTTGATATAGATCTTAGTTCTGCTTTTCTAGATCCTCTCTTGATCGAATACAACTTTTATGCTCATCAAGGATATCGAATCCTTCTTCAAAATTCACTCATACTTTCCTCAATACACTTGCATGCTCCCTCATTACACTTTAGAATTCACAACTTGACCTTTTATTTATACCTGGGTGATCCCACAATAATGGGTTCCACTTTTTGACCAATTTTGACATTGAAATCAATATTTTTACAAAAAACGTCACGTTCAACTAACTATATCTCAAAAATTATAAATAATTTCAAGATGACATAAACTAATGATTTTGAATACTCTGTTCCTACTTTGTAACCATGTTTTTAAATCTTTAAAAAAAAAATTATTTAGGTCAAATTTTTCATCTCCTTCAAAAAGTGGTACATAATAAAATTCAATATTTTTAAAGAGTGATAGTCTGTTTGACACACATAACTTTTTTTCTAGAAATGATAATGATGTAATTCTTTTTGTGTTAGATTTGTAACATCAATATCTAGAGGATGCATTTGGTTTGATTCATTTTGGTTGAATATTGTATAGTTTATGAAGTTTTGAAGTGACACGAATCGTAATTTAGACATACGTTCTGTTTGACATAGATAATTTGAAGTCAATTTATCATAAACCTTTTTTTTTTTGAATAGAAAGGTATCTCGATAAGCAAGCTCCTACATATTTAAAAAAAAAAAATTGACTTAATTTACTAATTTTCCCGAGGTGTTGAAGTCGGTTAATGCTGAATTAGTAATGAACCAATAATGAGTTAAACTCATATTTGAAAGTCTTAATGAATATAATATGTATTACAATTATAGTCGTTGGAATGCTTGCTCCGAGTGGCACAAATTGGAATTTTTTATTTTATAGTAGGAGATCATTCAATCTCAATTTTAGGGGTCAAAAGAGCCAATTTCATTTTTTCTCAAAAAAACAACACCAAAAATTTGTAATTTGAGATGTTCGTGTGAACTTGCCTAATATGTTCATGCGAACAAATGTATGAGAAAAATAATCCAACAGCTATGAATTTAATTTAATGTGTTTGCATGAACATTTATAATAATTTGTGTTCGCACAAACATACAAAAATGGCAAATTTATCAAGATCTCAAACAGAAAAGTGGAATTTTAATTGCAAAATTGCCATTACAAATATGTTTGCATGAACATATTAACAAGGTATGTTTGTGCAAACATATAATGCTTATATGTTCATGCAAACATGGTTACCACTTTCGGGCAAACATATGTAAAATTCTATATGCAAATTTTTCATCATTTCACGATTTCCTTTGTCCCCCAAAAGTGGTACCCAGTATTGTGGGTTCATCCACCTTGCAAATTGTCAAGTCAACTCATTTATAAGTTACAATTACCAATAGTCATTACCTCGGTCTGCTACAATCATTACATAAAATAATTAAGCTTTATTTCCCAAAACAATGAAATCCTTTATTGGCCGACCCTTCTTAGAAAACACTTCTCTAGAAAAGATTTATAGTGTTAACCTACTTAAGCTCGATGAACACTGTGAACTTTGCAAAATCATTTGGAGACTGAGTGAACTCATTGACTTTCCTTCATTAACCTTGTGAGCTTAGTTACCACTAACTTCTACCACAAAATCATTCAACGCCTGAGTGAGCTTAGTAAAAACTGTTTCCACAGAGTAATTTCGAGGAATGCTTGATAGACTTTAGAATTTTCTTTGCTAACCAACTGAGCTCTATAGACTCTGTTTGATAACTGATATGACATTTGTGTAACATCAAAGACAACACACAATTTAACAATTGTATCTAACAATCTCCCTCTTTGTCATTGATGGCAACATAACATGTCATAGCACAATGAAATTTGAAAACAAGTCTTTTTCTTGATAGAACATTGTTCCTTCTTAGATTTTATGCCACAAAATCCTCTAATGAAGTAGTCTCCCTCTTTGAGGGAATTACATAGCTTCTTTTTCTAAACAACAAACTCTCTGCAAACAAATTCAAATTTTAGAAAGATATGATAGTACACTCTCCCTCTTTGACAACACATGCCAAAGACAACACATACCAAATGAGTAAAAATGTACCTTGAGTACTGATTCACATGCAATGTTTCCATGACTATGCTGCATCAATTGAAAGATCTTCAATTTGGTTCCTATTAATGCATCGCTAAGACCTTATTTTAGTAAGCTTCAAATAGGGGAATGACCCCTAGCTTACCTCTTAGATATAAGAACACATCCTTAGGTAATGGCTTGGTGAATATGTTAGCAATCTATCCCTTTGTATGGGCATATTCCAATTTGATGTCCTTATCCTGCACCAATTCTCTAACAATGTGATACTTTATTGCAATGTGCTTGGTTTTGGAATGCATTACTGGATTCTTTGATATGTTGATTGCACTTGTATTATCACAAAACGTAACAACTGATTCTTTGATCTCAACCTTCATGCCTTCCAACAACTGTTTAAACCAAACAATATTAGAATAATTTAATTTTGCTGTGACATATTCTGCTTCTGTTGTAGATTGGGATGTACAATTTTTCATTTTACTTGTCCAAGAAGCCAACCTCTTTCCAAGAAAGAATGCTCCACCCCTTGTACTCTTTCTATCATCAATGTTTCCTACCCAATCAGCATCAATAAACACTTTCAAGTCCAAATTTCCTCCAAATTTGTACCATAATCCATAATCTTCAGTGCCTTTTAAGTATCTCAAGATCCTTTTGATTTCCATCATGTGATTTTCTCTGGGTTTTTCTAAAAATCTTGCTACTATACCAACTGCAAGAGCAATATCAGGCCTTGTATGAACTACATACTACAGTTTTCCAATCATTGATCTATATAAGGTCTGATCTACCTCTTTTGATTTATCATCCTTGGTAAGCTTTAGTCCAGTACACATGGGAGTCCCAATTGGTTTACAATCTTCTATACCAAACTTATTGAGTATCTCCATGATGTACTTAGATTGAGTAATGTAGACACCATTCTTGCTCTGCCGAATTTAAAGGCCAACAAAGAATTTGATCTCACCAAACATAGAAATTTCAAATTCCTTGTTCATTTGTTCTAAAAAATTTTTGCGTAGATCATCATTCCCTATAAACAAAGTATCATCCACAAATATTTCTACCAAAACAATCTTGTTATCTAGTCTTTCCTTGATATACAGGCTACTTTTATCATTAGTTTTCTGAAAACCAATCTGAATAATATAGTTATGCAATCTTTCATACCATGCTCTAGGGCCCTATTTCAGACCATAGAATGCTTTGTGTAATTTGTAGACCATGTCCTTCTTGTTTGGATCAACAAAAACTTTAGGTTTCTCAATGCAAACTTCTTCACCCAAAATATCATTGAGAAATGTTGATTTGACATCCATCTGATATACCTTAAACCCTTTGTATCTAGCATATGCAAGTAAGGTCCTAACATCTTCTAATCTTGCAACAGGAGCAAAGATCTCTCCATAATCAATTCCTTCTTCTTGAGAGTAGCCTTTAAATATTAATCTAACTTTGTTTCTTGACACCTTACCATCCTCATTCGATTTATTCTTGAATACCCACTTTGTTCCAATTACATTTTTATCTTTAGGTCTAGATACAAGAGTCCATGTTTTTTTATTCTCTATTTTCTCTATCTCTTCATTCATAGCCTTAATCCAACTTTCATTTTCTAATGCATTTTTGACATTTCTAGGTTCAAAATCAACAAGTAAACAAGTACTTTTTAGATTACTTCTTGTCATAGTACCTTTAGATTTGTCTCCAATAATCTAATCTGGAGCATGATGTCTCCTAACATACTTGGCCAATATAGGTTCCTTTCCTTTTAAGTGAATTGCATTTTCATCCTCTTGCACTTCAACTTCAGGTTCTAGCTACTCTGACTCGGTAAGCATTAGCTCAGTAGCTTCAGAATGTGACTCGGGTCCTTGTGAATTGGTTGGAACTTCTTGCAACTTAGTGACTGAGGAATACTAAGGAGTAGAAGTCACTTGATTAATAGATGTATCTGGCAATGTATCAGATTCAATGAAAAAAAATCTCCTGTAATCTTTTGGTTCCTTTTTTCTTTCTTCTTTAGTCCTTTCTACAAACCCATCAACTTTCACATGTGCACTTTCTATGACTTTGTGAGTAGACAAATTCAAACATCTATATGCCTTAATTTTGCAAGAATATCCCAAAAATATACCTTCATCACCCTTCACATCAAATTTTCCTTTTCTAGATTCTTTACAAATATAACATTTTCTTCCAAATACTTTTAGGTAACTTACATTGGGTTTATAGTCATACCATATAACTCATAGGGAGTCTTGAATGAGACCTTCTTCAACTGTACTCAGTTCAAGGTATGAATTGCAGTATTGATAGCTTCCTTCTAGTATTTGATAGAAACGTTCTTTTCAATCATTAGAGTTCTTGCACAGTCCATGATAGGTCTATTCCTCCTTTTAGCTATTCCATTATGCTCAGGAGTTCAAAGAGCTGATACTTGTCTTTTGATTCCTCTTTCAATGCAAAAGTTGTTGAATTCACGGGAGATGAATTCACCACCTCTGTTCGATCTCAAAAATTTTAGTCTCTTCCCTATTTCCTTTTCTACTCTGGCCAAATACCATTTGAACTTCTCAAATGCTTCTAATTTCTCTCTCGAATACATGACAGTCATCATTCTAGAGTAGTCATCAACAAAAAGAATGAAAATTTTTTCTCCAGTATAGCTCTCAATTCTAATAGGTCCACACAAATTAGTATCCACAATTTTCAAAATATCTTCAAACTGATAGTTTTTGCTTTTAAAGCTAGTGTTTCCCATCTTACCAATCTTACAATTCTTGCATAGACCAACATCAGGTTTCTTTATAATAGGAAAGCCTCTTACTTTCTTGAATTTTCTTATTTTCACTAGGTTATCAAAATTCACATGACATGACCTTCTATGCCATAACCAACTTTCTTCAACTTGAGCAACAAAACATGAACATTCACCAAGTTCAAGATAAAACAAGTTACCTTTTATTAGTATGCCTAATCCAATCAACTTTCCTTTGTCATCCAACAGTCTTGCTTTTCCATGCATGAATTTCACCTTGAATCCAATATTGATTAGCTATGCCACACTCAACAGATTGTGTTTTAGTCCTTCAACCCAATAAGTATTATCACATACAAGTTCTTTGGTTAGTGAGATTCTTCCTCTTCCTTTTATGTAACAAGGTTCATTATTATCAAACCTCACACTACCACCATCATAGTCTTCAAAATGTTAAAACTTTGTTTTGTCACCAATCATATGATGAGAACAACCACTTTCTATGATCCATGTATCATTTTTTCTTACATGAGAGATAAGTGCCATCTTATCTTCCTCGTTATTATCAAATTCATTTTTCACAGCAATGTAAACAATTTCATCTTCACTATTATCAGAATCCTTAGAATCCTTAGCCATGAAACATGTCTTCTTACCTTTTTCCTTGAATGATTTGAAGTCTTTCTTGCCATTACTCTTGTTACCTTTCTTCTCATCCTTGTTTTTCTTTTTTGGGTGCCTAGCATCAATATGAATAATTTCCTCACATGAAAAATAGATTAGAGGAACCTTAACTTTGTATTTTCCTTTGCCTCTAGAATATTTCCTTGCAAGTAGAACTTCAACCACCTCAAGATCACTATTAGAACTCTATTGTGATTCTTCTTCACTTTTTGACTGATAATCCTTTATCTTTTTTCCCTTTTGTTTGAGTGAAAGCTTGGCTTCAAATGCTGATTCAATGTTCTTGGAAGCTGGAACATAGTTGTCATAGTTATCTAGCTCAAATGCAGTCAATCTTCCTACTATAACCTCTAAATTTATCTTGTGATTTGCTTCACATCTTCTTTCTTGAATTGTAGCAACTCTATTTGCATAAATAGGAAGCAATGTTCTAAGAACTTTACTTACAACTATTTCTTCTTTGATATATCCTCCATAAGCCTTGATTGCTTTGACACTTTCTTTGACTCTTTCAACATATTTGGTAATCTTTTCATCCTCTCTCATTTTCATCTGGTCAAATTTTCCTCTTAGACTCTCTACTTTGGCTCTTTTCACATCGTCATCACCTCCATAGATATCTTTCAGCTTGTTCCACATAGCAAAGACAATTTTGCAATCCTTCATATCATCAAATTCTTCATAGCTTAGGGCTGATGCAATGTCTATCATCATGGTGTTATGAGTCTTTTTCTTAGCAATGTCATTGATAGATAATGTACCAGAGTGAGTTACATATTCTTCATCAAGATATTTCAATCCTATATCTCCACTAGAAGTTAGATGGAGTCTCATGAGACCTTGCCATGCTAAAAATTTATCCCTGTTAAGCCTTGGAATTTCTCTCTTGTAAGACATCCCGATCTTTAGCTTAGATCTTTGAAACCCTTCTTGCAAGCACCAAATACTCTGATACCAATTGTTGGAAATATAGATGGAGTAACTGAGAGGGGTGGGATTAGTTACTACAAAAGAAAATTCATAGATCCCTTAGATGTCTTATAAAACTAGTTACTGCTATTACTTAGTAACCACAAAAATGCTATAACTTGGTAGATGCAGTGTATGTTATCTTTAACTGATCTTAAACATTCAATGTGATTAACATTCATGTATAAATGAAATAACATGAACACATGAGACACAAGATTTAACGTGGAAACCTAATATGGGAAAAAGCACCAAGTAACTAGCTAGTGATTTTCACTCTTCTAAAGTGAGCCCTCTTTGGAGCCAACCTTGTCAAAGGTTACAGAATACACTATTAGCTGTCACCTTGTTAAAGGTTTTAATCACCCTACTAGGAGTGGCCTTTCTAGAGGACTTTAGAAAAATTCAATAGAATTGTCACCTTGTTAGAGGAATTACAAAATGGCTATTAGACCAACTCTATTAAGAGATTTAGAAATCACTACTACAATGGTGAGAAAGTAACAATGACTTGACCTGAATGAGATGCAATTGAATTGATGATATAGATTTTAGTTTTGCTTTACTAGATCCTCTCCTAATTGAATGCAACTTTGCTCCTCCTCAAGGATATGTAATCCTTCTTCAAAATTTTCTTATACTTTCCTCAACACACTTGCATGCTCACTCATTACACTTTAGAATTCAAAACTTGACCTTTTATTTAAACCTTATAAATTGTCAAGTTTGCTCACTTACAAGTTGCAATTACCAATAATCATTACCTCAATCAACTACAATCATTACATTAAAAAATTAAGCTTTATTTCCCAAAACAATGAAATCCTTCATTGGCTGACCCTACTAGGTAACCATTGCTCCAGAAATGATTTTCAGTGTTAACCAACTGAAGCTCGGTGAACACTGTGAACTCTGCAAAATCCTTTAGAGACTGAGTGAACTTGGTAAACATTGACTTTCCTTTATTAATCTTGTGAGCTCGGTTACCACTGACTTCTGCCACAAAATCCTTCAAAGCGTGAGTGAGCTCGATAAAAATGTTACCACATAGTAATTTCTAGGAACACTCAATAGACACTAGAATTTTCTTTGTTGACCAACTAAGCTCGATAGACTTTGTTTGATAACTGATATGACATTTGTGTAACATCAAAGACAACACACAATTGAACAATTGTATCCAATAGTCATTACCATAAAAATACCAAAGCCCCTTTCTGAATTTAAAAGACCCTCCCATAATCATAATAGTAAGGTAAGTACTACCTAAAATAATGAAAGTATAAACAACATATGTAAACTTGGCCATGGGGTAAAAATTGCCATAATACTTGTCCAACATAAAATCCCTAGCAGGGGCTGAAGGCTCAGAGCGAAAGTGCCCAACATAAGAAAAAGAAAAAAACTAAAGCATAGTAGGATGAGGTAACCAATCAATAGTTCCTTGGTTTTTCCACTAGCAAGCAAAGCAAGTCATTAGTCAAGAAGTCATATGGAGAGCATGTACTTAATTTGTTTCTAATTTAGTAAATCTTAATGTAGATGAACTAGTTGATTGGATCAATGAAACAAAAGAATAGCTTTAGTATGAGGATGTAGAAGACCATTAGAGGGTCAAATATGCTAAGGCTAAATCGAAGGATCATGCAAAATCTTTTCACAAGTGATTCAGTTTGATTGAAATAGAAGAGGAAAGCTAAAAAATTGAAATGGGATTGGACGGTGGAGAAATTAGGGAGAAAACTCATTCATGTTGACTATGATATTGGAATACTAAATAAATGCAATGGTTGAAACAAGTGCAAAGATCTTTTCAGGAGTCTATAGAAGGGTCCTATTCAGCCCTAATTAGAACAAGCCATACAAAAAATGACAATGATAAAGTAGGTTGGTAGCTTGATGGAATAAGGCCAAGTATTTAGGAGGATTTGACTTTGGTTAGAACATCTAGAACTAAATAGGCATGCCAATTTTCCTTCAGGGTGGAATAAAATTTGAACAAGAAGTTTGAAACCTAGCACTCTAAAAGAGGTCATGGTGAAAAACCCAACATACAACCTTATGGATAACAAAATGAAGGTCAAAGGAAGAGTGATGAGACCAATGGAAGTCATGATTAGAGGGTAAATAACTCAAGTCATTCTCATAATCAAAATAAATGGAAAGAGAGAGGAAGTAGAATAGGTCAACGACTAGGAAGATGAGGTTTTCATGGAACATGTTTTCTTTACAAACAAAGACATAGATATTTTGAGTCTTCTCAAAATTAATGGAGAAACAATTGAAGACCTGAGGTAAATGAACAAGTTTTACATGTAGATGGAGATTCTAAATTATCATGCATTCTAAAGATGTTGAAAGAGGACAAGCCCCCTATTTACCAAAATATCCTTGCTAAGTGATGATAATTAACCTACAATTTTTTTTTTAAATTTTAAACTAGGTACAAATGTAATGGTAAATTATGAAATGTTGTTATTGATAGTGGTAGCACATATAATCTTGTTTCTAAGAAAATTGTTAATAAGTTAAAGTTGTGAAAAAAATGCATCCAAACCCTTACTAGATTACTTGGTTTCAAAAGGATCATTAGACCTTGGATAATGAACAATGGATAGTAAAATTTAAGATTGGGATTTATCATGATGAGATTTTTAGTGATATTATACCTATGAATGTCTCTCATGTGTTGTTGGAAAGGCCATGGTAGACTAACTGTCATGTAGTACATGATGGGTATACAAATACATATTTTTTGACAAAGGATGGAGTGCAACGTAACCTAAAGATATTGAAGGAAGAAGAATAAAAGGTATAAATAAATGCCAAAATATGTTTACTTGGTGGAGGAAAGTTTCTAGATGGCATGAACATATGTGTTTTTCTTCAATGCTCAAAGTTATTAAACAAGAAGTAGAATATGTACCTAGAGAAGTTGCAAAATTGTTGGATGAGTTTCAAGACATTATATCTAATAATTTTCCTCATGGATTTTCATTAGTGAGAAATATTAGTCATCAGGTGGATATGATTTTAGAAGATACTTTCTCAAATAAGGTAGCTCATAGATTGACTCCATCATAAAGTAACAAATTGATAGAATGGTACAAGAGTTGTTGCAAAAGTGGCTAATTTTTTAGAGTTGAATCCATGCTCTATACCAACATTATTCACACCAAATAAAAATTGAGAATGAAGTATGTGTACATAATTTCAAGCCTTCAAAAAGATCACTATCAAGTACAAATTTCCCTTTCCAAGGATGAGTGATATTATGTAGTGCCTAAGTGTATCTGCATATTTCACATTTAGATTGATACGAAGAGTGGATATCATCAATTCTAGATTAGAGATTGAGATAAATGGAAGACAACCTTCAATACAAATGAGGGTTTGTATTATTAGTTAGTAACACATTTTTTGGATAACCAATGCACCGAGCTCATTCATGCGACTAATGAATGAGCTATTGAAAAAGTTTTTAGGTAAGTTTGTAATTGTTTACCTAGATTTTATTTTCATTTTAAGTAATGCATTGGAAGAGCATATAATTATTATTCATAGGTCTTCAAGATGTTAAGGGAAGATAAATTGTTCATTAATCTAAAAAAGTGTATTTTTGTGAAGATGAAGTTAATTTATCCAAGATTCATAGTTTTAGTAGAGTTTCATAAAATGGACCTAGAGAAATTGAAGGTTATCCTTGAAGGGTGTACTCTAAAAGTGCTGTAGCGGTAAGGTATTTTCTTGGTTTGGCTATTTTTTTATGAAACTTTTATCAAAAGCTTTAGCAGTGTCTATGGACCGCTAACTTAAACAATAAGAGAGGTTAGAAAAGAACTGATGTGGACTACATGAGAAGACAAGACTTTTAATTTATTAAAATAGAAAGTAATAGAATAACTTATCTTAGAACTTACAAATTTTAATGAGGTGTTTCAAGTAGACTTTAATACTAATCATCATGCTTTAAAGTATTTGAACACTCAAGGAAACTTTAACTGGAGTCATTTGGAATGGGGTGATATTTTTTAGATTTACACATTTGTTTTGTAACATTAGATAGAAAAGTCTAATAGGGTTTCAAATTCTCTTTTTAAGAAACCAATATTAATGATAGAGATGTAGACTAGGGTTCTTGGGTTAAGGAAATCAAAAGTTTGTATCTAGAGGGTCTTGATCTTTCTAAAGCTTGAGAATCTTGCGTAGAACCTATTGCTTTAGAAAAGTCCACATAGTTATATTTCATCATCTAAGATGATTTTTTATTTAAATAAATTCAATTGTGCATTCTGAGGAGTTCTATGAGGGGCAATCTCATATGAAGAATCATATTGGAAGGTTCAACAGTCATTTTGGTCAAGATAAAGTCATTGATTTGGCTAGAGAGAATTATTATTAGCCATAGTTACAATAGGATTTCAATAAGTTTGTACAAATTTATAGAGTAAATGTTAGATGAAAAAAGGAGAAAAACATAATACAATTTTATATCAACCATTATCTATTCTAGAGAATCCATAAAGGGATATCAATGTGAATTTTTTTCTTGGTTTACCTAGGACTCAACAAGGGAATGCTTTAATTTTTATGGTGATAGATAGGTTTTCAAAGATGAGACATTGAATTCCCTACAAGAAGGCTGATGATGATGCTTATGTGACATGATTATTTTTTTATAGCAGTGGTCATAATGCATGATTTACCAAAGAATTTATTTTTAAATTGAGACACCAAGTTTGTTGGGTACTTTCGGAAAATATCACAGAAGAAGCTTAAGATAGAATTTAAATTTATCTTAATACATCATCTACAAACTAATGGATAGACAAAAGTCTTGAATAGGATTTTGGGGAACCTATTGAGATGTTTTGTTGGAGATAAACAAAATGAATAGGATTTAATTTTACCATATGAAAAATTTAAATACAATAACTATATCATAGGAGTATAGGAAAATGATCATTCTAGTCAGTATATAGTAGTAGTCTTAGAAATAATTTTGAACTAAAGAAGTTTCCAATTGAAAAATGGGGAGACAAGTAGTATTGAAGCTAAATATTTGCACAACACTTGAAGATATACATCATGAGATGAGGAAGCACATTACTAAAATAAATACACAGTTTAACACTAAAAAAAATGATAAAAGGAGGCATAATGATTATCATATTGGAGGTCAACTCATGGGTAATTTGAGAAAGTAGAGATGGTGAGGAATTATAATTCAAGGAATACCTATGAAGTAGAAAATCTAAGTAAACTAAAGAGTTCACTAGTATTTAATATCTTATTTCTGACAGATTATCATGAAGGAGGTGTTGAATATGAGGTCACCAAAGCATAGCTGATATTCCAACAACTAATTCAACTACAAAAGTGATTGAAGACATTTTGGATAGTCATGTTGGAGGAAACACAAAAAACATAGCATATGAAAAATATTTGGTCATATGGAGAGGAATACATGTTGAAGATTCATCATGGGTACCAAGGAAGGAGGTGAAATATCTTATTTTTCCTCTCAAAACTAAGGATGTGAGTGGATCATATCTCAAATTATCTTTGGTGTCTAATCCAGGAGCATCCTTGGTGTAAGGGAAATCCTTGTATCACCTAAAAATATTTCTATTTTTTCTTTCAATAATGACTATCTCAATGAAGAGATATTAAATCTAAAGACTTTCAAAATAGTTGAAGAAATACATCAAGAGATCAGGAATCAAATTACGAAAATGAATACATGGTATAGGGATAAGAAAAATGAGAAAAAAGTCATAAGTATTTTCATAATAGAGTTGAATTCATGGATTTCTTTGGTTGTGTAAGATAGTGAAGAATTATGATTAGGGAATGACTATGAAGTCTAGAATTTCCCAGTGAATTAATTATGTTACCATTATTTAACATTTTACTTCTAATAGAATATCATAAAGGATGTATTGAATATGAGGTCATAAAAAATCATAGGGAATATTCAAATAACTACTTCAACTTTAAAATTGATTGTAGACATTCTAGATGGTCATATTGGTAGAAGCACCAAAAACATGGAATGTGAGGAATATTTTTTGAAATGGAAAGGAAGACATGTTCAAGATTCATCATGACTACCAAGGGAGGAGGTTAAATATATTAGATTTCCTCTAAACACCAAGAATGTGATAGGGCCAAATGTCAAATTACCTTGGGTGTCTGATGTAAGAGCATCCTTGGTGGATGGGAAATCTTTTATCACCTAAAAGTATTTCTAGGTTGTCTTTCAATAAGATATGTCTAAATGCAAAGATACTATTTCGAGAAGCTTTCAATTTTAAGTAAGTTGGTCATTCAAGCTTAGAATATTTTGATTTCTTCCATGGAGATTCATTTTAAATACATCAGCATAATAGTAAAGTTCCATTGCAATATCAAATCTATTGGTAAAGTTATTGAAATTATTTGGTATATGCAATAGGGTAGAAAAATAATAAACTCAATTTTTAAGGCTTAGAGGCTCAAAAAAGGGGTCAAACCTCAACTAAATGGAGCATTCATGAGATAAACATTGTAGTTAAGTTCACATAATTTTTGAAATGGTGTCATAATAGTCAATTAGAGAGAATTAAAATAAGCTATGGTATTCGGATATCACACCACCTAAAATCTACAAAAATAAATTTTCTTCAAAATTTCTTTTGAGTCTTGAAAGTTGTTAACACCTACTCTAATGTAGAAAAGTATGAATAATAATAATATTTTAGGGTTGTTTATCCTAAGGGTCTAGGGTTAAAATTTATGTAACATTTCTTGGAGTGGAAGATTGCCTATTTAAATAAGGTGTCTAGGGTTTTCTAGGATAGTCTCAAGGAATGTGTTATAGTAGATCTGATTTACAATAATATAGCAAGGAAAATTCCCATTTGTCTATGCACATTATATTTGTTAAAAATTTAATTCTCTACATTTGGAGATAATAAGAAGCCCAATTTGTTATCTTATGAGTGGTTGTTATTTTTCTATTTCTATTATTTTTCTGTGTTATTAAGATGGGTACCCTTAACTGCTTTATAGGAATAAATTATTCTCTAGCAATAAGGGAAAAAATTCTAATTTAACCCATAACTAGGCATCATAATCTTCTTGCATTCTCTCTTTACTTGACATCTTTTCCTTGTGTAAAAATGTGGGTATTGATGTGGGGGCCTAGTACGACCATTTATTGATGGTACACTTTTTCCCATATAGGTGTTTCCATTCTCATCCAAATAACTAGGAAACCTTTGTATAATGAGGTTAGTTTAGGAAGCTATACCTAAGGTGGAAATAATATATTTTCTTTGAAATGGATGACTTCTCTAGAGTAGAAACTAACCAACACACCTCTTTGTGAAGATACACAGCTTGAATGTTATTTTGGCTTAAGTTTAGGGGTCATAGAAATGGGTATCAATAAAAATATACTCACAGATATTAGTGGTTGTGAAAAATATCTGAAGCATTATCTCTGTGACCTTATTTTGAATTAAGAATATGGGAATCATGAGACACCTTGCCAATATGACCATTCCTAAATAAGAGTAGTTTGGAAGTTTTCTCTTTGATCCTTGACTAGGAAATGTGTGTGTGTGCATGCACATGCATGTGTGTGTGTGTATGTGTGTGCATTTTCATGCATGTGTGCATGCGCATGCACATGCGCACATGTGTGTGTGTGTGTGTGTGTGTGTGTGTGTGTGTGTGTGTGTGTGTGTGTGCGTGCACGTGCATGTGTGTGTGCACATATGCAAACACCTACGTTTGTGAGTGGGTGTGTGTGTGAGTGCATGTGTGTGTGTGTGTGTGTGTGTGTGTGTGTGTGTGTGTGTGTGTGTGTGTGTGTGTGTGTGTGTGTGTGTGTGTGTGTGTGTGTGTGTGTGTGTGTGTGTGTGTGTGTGTGTGTGTGTGTACGTATGTACGTGTGTGTGTGTGTGCGTGCGCGTGACACAAATAATTTCATAATATCTTATGATTTCATAAAGAAAGCTAATTTACATTTGCAATTCATTATTCCAAGGGTTGTCCTACATTTAGGTATGGATATGATGCAAAAGGAAGGGTTCAAAGAAAGGCAAGAGTTCCCTATAAGTGTGTATCTCATGAAAATGAGTGACATCGTCTATGGAAAGCATCCCTATATGGGATTTAAACAAGAGCCATTAACTAACCTATTTGAATCTAAACAAGAAAAACCTATATAAAGTTCCATTCCAAGCACTCTTAGCTAATTAATTTTTTGTTTGCAGAAATAATCTATAGAGGAAATAATATATTACCCACTTAAAAAGATAATAGAAGAGTACAAAAGGTACATGATCTACTAACCTTAAAGGACAATGGAAAGCAAAAAGGTCAACATAAATAAACAAGACTAGTCAGAAAAGAAAATAACAAAGTTTGCTCCAATTAATAATTATAGAAAACTGACAAGGATAGGATCTCCATTTTTTGTTAAGAGTAAATGTGCAAGGGTGTAAATAAACCATAAAGTGTACATGCCACAATATACATAATACAAAAGTTTACAGCTGACAAACTTGTTCAGTGTATGTAGATACACATGCATATGTTGTCTCTTTTGTTCTTGATAATTGTTGATATTTATATATACTTTTGACATGGGATCAAATAGTAATCATTCCTTTTAATATTTGGCATGATATGACAAAGTCAACTTGTGCATACACTTTTTTAGATTGATGATGATAGTGATGGTAGACCAATTGGCCTACTTTTTATCCTTTTACCATTTTGGTTATTGTAAAAGTTTTTATTTTATTCTCTCTTTTATGTTCTTACCATTTTTTTCCACCTAGGTAGTATTTTATTGAGATTCTCTAATGGAAGTGGACACATGGCAATAGGTGCACAAGGAAATGGGTTGCACACATTCCTCTCACATGGACATGACTAAGATGTAGAGATGTTGGCCTATTAGGTGTTCTTGATGGTCCTAAACTAATTATCACATATATGGTTTATATTTATTATATACATGATTATTATGAGTAAATTCAATTATACTAAACACTAGTTCATACCCCTCATTTATAGACACAAGACTAATTACCAACCCACTTGACCTAAAGAACTTTTTAATAATTAGAGTCACTCAAATTAATAAATATGTCAAAAAGGTAGATAAATTTGTATAATTAATTAATGGGTAGTATCTTGTAGTAAATTAAGAAGTAAACATGTATTATCAAACATGAATGTATACATCAAAGACTAAAGTTGAAGATGTGAGACATTGTTCTCTATAACTAAATATGCATAGAGAGAGAGAGAGAGAGAGAGAGAGAGAGAGAGAGAGAGATCACATATTATAGTGTTTTCTAAATATGATCATTGTGTCAATACCTATTCTTGATCTGAAATAGTTTCTTTGGGGGAGAATGATGTCTATAGAACATTGAGATATCTATCCATATATATAGAAAATCCACATAATTATTTAATTGATTAAAATATTGAAATTACATAGATTTTAAACATGTAGCAATAGACTGTCATATTATATTTTATTGTTACCTTTGTTGTGTGTAACTCCTTCCTTTTGAATAATCATTATGTAAAGTGTCATCATTCTCTTTTAGCCCATACTATTAAACTTATATTATACCATTTATTTAACTTACAATGTAAATTAAACATGAATACATAAAAATAAATAAAGAAAGAAGTTTTATGGGAGGGAAGGGGAACTTCGGAGGGATGCTTTTATAATTTTTAAAGAGGAAGTTTAATGTATTTGTTTGCACTCTAGCCCCGGTCAACATGCATTTTTTGTATAGTGTGTAGATAATTGGTGATTTCAAAACTAATATATAACCTATTTCACTTGAAGTGTTAAAAATATACCCACGGACATGAGATTCAATCATAAAAGAACTACTCTATAATAAAAAATACTTGTTACCAATTCTCTATGAATACTGCCTCTCATATATCACTACATACTTGGAAATTCCATTCTGAATGATAAAGGGTTTATAGTACTACTATTTTAGTTTTTACAGAAATTGAAGCGAGGAGAGAGCACCCAAATGCTTTTATAACTTGAGGCTCCCTTCATTTACGAAGTCTTTACTACTATTACAGGTATTCCTATATAATATTTGTCATGAAAAGTATCCACAGGTGCCCAATCATTTCTTTTTCTATGCTTCTGAACTTCGGCTAAGTTATCTTCTGATTTCTCCTTCTAGAGAGAAGTACGAGTAATAATACATAATCTTTAATCCAGGAGCTCCATACCATATATTGCCTGCATAACATTTGTATTGTTAGTATAGAGAGAGAATTAAAAAAACAATATTTTCTATTGAAGTTGATTAAATATACTCTATTAATGTTATAGAGAGAGAGAGAGAGCGCGCGCGCAATGAATATGTTTTGTCACTTACAGTCCACTTTCTTATGAATGAATCTGATATAAACAAAGCATTCATCAACGTACTGTATTTTTTCTCTGGATATCCGACTGATCTAATAAACTGATGTTAGTTTTGTAGTTTGAATCAACTTTTTACAAGAAAAGATGAGGATAGTAGTTCTCGTGAGTGTTAACTTTGCAGTGTCATAGTCCATAATGACCCAGAGAGATTTATATCAGTAGTATAAAGGTACTACAAAACAGAAGAAAAGATGAGGATAGTAGTTCTCGTGAGTGTTAACTTTGCAGTGTCATAGTCCGTAATGACCCAGAGAGATTTATATCACTAGTATGAAGATACTACAAAACAGAAGAGATCCTAACATAGAAAATGAAGACCTTGATTTGGACATTACACCTACAATCTTTGATATCTAATATTCATAATGGAAAATGGCCCAACGATAAGATTGGGAAACTAAATAACTTTGAAGATAGCCAATATTTATAATGAAATCAGAAAAAAACAAAATAACTTAATTTAATAATTGAACAATCTTTCGCAACTTTGATGGGATTTGAATCCAGATATCCAATTTAATTTTATATTTCATAAATTAGCTAATTTAAACAAATATAATCAGTAATTACCAAATACAATCATATGTCTAAATATCCAAGTAGAGTAATTTAGTATGATCTGCACAACTCTGTATCATTTGCTGAATGACAAGAATAAGATGTAAGCTTAAAATGAAACGATCTTTATATGGGTAATCTGCAGTGAAGACAATAGTTAACTTTTTTTCCATTGATAATTGTATAATCAACATGAGATTAATCAAAGCTCTTGTTAGTGCAATAATAAAAATAATATTAGTTCTTTCGGATCAATTATACTAAAAATAAGAGTCATAACTTAGAAATCTAATTATAAAAGAACCACTTCCATACGAAAAACTAATTATATAAATTTAAAAATCACAACTTACAATTCTATTAAATGTTCCTCGAGATTTTGAATACGGATTTTCACAAGGAAAAGAACTCCATGTTTCTAACAATTGAATTCAAACCCTTGAATATATTTAGAATTTTAAATATATACAATGAATTTAAGTTATCTATTTTTTAAAATCTAAGATCTATTTATTTTTGACTTATACAATTAAAATTTAAAATGCAATGTTCAACCATAAGATCCTGATAAAATGAAGGCATTTAGTGTCCATAACATACCTGTTTGCCTATTTTCATTGCTACCAGGAAAATCAACCAGAAGATCTGTACTTTGGGGAAGGCACTTTGCCTGATTCGATGCCATTAAGATCATCTAAAAGGATTTCATAATGACTTTTCACTTCCTCTGCTGATTTCCCATCTACCATGGCAGCCACTTTTTGCCAACGGTCAGGAGTATCTTTGTCATATTTGGCTATGGCCTTCTCAAACGATTTATTTTGCTTGGATGTCCATGATGATGAAGAGTTTCCACCAGATGAAGATCCTTGATGACTGGCCATAGTGCTCAATTCAACCTTTCAGCAAAACACAGATCTGATTCAGGGAACAATATATTTAGACTTCTATGTGTTGCAATACAAATTTTTAAAGACAAGGGACCCGACAACTATAACTGGTGGAAACTAGAAGAATATTCAAAGAGACCTTTGACAACTACCAGCATCAAATCATCCAAATACTCTTAACCTTCAACAGGATAGAAAAATTACAGAAAATGCAAAGGTGAAGATCTCAATTCAACTCTATACCTAGTGAGGAAATTCAGTAAAATGTGCAAATCAAATGGGAAAAGAAGTGCCTTTGGAAGAAGAGATATGGGATAAAATTCTCTAGAAAAACTGCAGTTATGACGTTCTCAAGACTCAATACCTTCAAAGCTAGATAAATGACACCCAACTGCCTCCAATGGCTTGAAAGGCATTAAAATTGAACAAAACTAAGAAAAACGCTGCTAGATTGCATAAAACACAGAAGTTGAGGCTTTGTTGGTTATTCGATATCTTGGGTGGCCTATATATAGAGTGTGGGATAGGTTGTGTAATAATCAGCCACTTGTTGGAATCTTAATAGAAAACTGTAGAGAATAACAAATCCATGGAAGCAAGACGATGAATATGACTAGATGTTCAGCAGAATCCATGAAGAATATTTCTCTTTATCAAAGGGAAAGACTGTAAAATACATAAGGATAATAATTTGCCTATAAGAGTCCTTCAATACTTTGGCAATTTGATAAATAGATTAGTAGCTGATAAACGCTTTCAATAGTTTTAAATGTCTATGACAATCCTGAATCCATAGCTGGTTTTCTTGGTCTGAGGTCTTTAATTAATGGTAAAGGTATGTTCCCCACTTATCCCAAAGATGTTGGAAATCAGCTATACTTTAGAAATCTTTGGGCACAGAATTGTGTTTGTGTACTTTAGAATAATTATAATACATTTCAGCTGGAAATATGCTTATTGCTTTATACCTGCCCAAGCACTGAATCTGTGCTTGTCTACTTTAGAATAACCTGCAGAAGTTTTCGTACCAGATACTTGTTGTCTCTGTAGAGATACCTCTATGTTCCTTGTTTTGTAAGGATGCTGCCGTTTAATCTACACAATTTGTTATATCTGGGATGATAGTGATTGGCACACAACAGCAATAGCTGGCCTTAAATATTACATTCTAACCATCAATGCTTAGATGATTCATGGGAAATTACATTCATTTTTTGTTCTAGAGTCTAATTATTAGTGTGAATTTAAGTAAGCCATTTAAACAAGAATAGAGTAGGAGGTTTTAACAGTTATCTTGAAAGAAATATATATATATAGTTTATTTTTTTGTGGAACGAAGTATTATGACTATTGAAATTATTAGATTTTATATTTTTATCAAAATATATGGACCTAACTTACTTTTAATTTTTGATATACACTAAATATTTTTAGGGAGTAACAATTTGTATTATTTTCTGGTATATATATTTGTGTTGAATATAAGAATTCTGGTGATCACTATCATACTTTATTCCACTACACTTGTCAATAAAATCAATTTAAATAATAGACTTTAAACATTCATTTGTTTAAATAAATTATCAGAGAACATATACATTATTCTTATAGAACCCACCACTTAAACAGGAATAGAATAAAGGATTTGGATTCACAAAAAAAAAATTAGAATAAAAAAAATTTCAATAAAATAATATATATTATTTAAACAAACCTAAAAAGATGAATTTATTCAAATTGATAGATACTATAATAGCCATAAATAATTGTATTCCACGCATATGGGAGTGAATCTGACTGTTTCATGTGGGATATTAGTCTTCTGCATAGTTTTCTCTATGCAATAAAGAGCAAGAGCATGCGGTGTTGTGGATATCGATAAGTATGTTGTCTATTTCTAGTACCTCAGCATAACAATAAAGTTGAATTAAGCTGAAGTTCTCATTAAACACGGTACACTTATGTTGTCTATTTAAGAGAGGCAATTCTCATATAGTTGAGATGCATCAAACCCAAATTGCATTGGACCCCCATAAACCACCTTCTGAGAAATTTTAGCTTATAAGATATTTTGGCATTGCAAAGATCAAAATGTATCAGCATTGTTCATTTCTCCCATCTAGAATGAAGATAAAGATCAACGAGAACGAGAAGATAAGGAGAAGGGAGAAGATAAAGAAGGATGAAGGCGGTCTATTCTTACGGCCATTTCAGATTTTGTTAAGGATAGGGACTGACCTATATTTTTTATTCATGTTGTTCCCCTTATTTAAACACTTTTATTGTTATTTATAATATTTTTGCTTTTTAAACACTATTGTATAATTCTCTGAATTTTCTTATAATTTTGTATAATTTTCTGAATATTCCAATCAGTTTTTATAAATACAAAATTCTAAATATTCTTATCAATTTTTATAAACATATGTATATATTATAATCAATAAAATCAGATACACTTCTTTCTAAAACACAAATAGTCTTTTTTTTAATTTAAATTCAACTAATTAAGAAACAAACAGTCAACACCAAATTTTAATCTCCCCATACAGAGTGTATCCGCAGACCCCTTTTAACTCTGGTTTAAATATCATTTAAGATTCTGTCAAGCAATTGGGTGATTAATCTCAAAGGAATAAATATCTCATCATGAGCGAACAAACTTTCCAAATAAATTTGGAACAAAGTAGAAAGATGACATCAAATGATTAGATCCATTTGCCGACATAATAGTGTTCTCCTTCCAATTTCTGGCCCGACATAAAAATCTCTTAAATCAATAATAGATTATCCTTCGCTATCTTAACAATTTGAAGAAAAGAAATGAACCTCTTTGAATCCTGACGGCACTTATTCCTACAGTAGATGTAAGCATGGCCACTTCAATCAATTTTCTGCCCGTGCAAGTTGCACACGAGATTCTTCTAATTGCTTTTGGAAACATGAAGAAAATCTTGGAAGATATTGTATCATTGACAGAGTTAATGGGCTTGAAATTTTGTCTGCTACGAAGCTGTTATATGCAACGGATAAAGATCAATAATGTTGGAATACATCCTATTATTATGATAGATAGTTTAGAGAGATGCATCTTTATTATGATTGATAGTGTCGACAAGAATATCCTTATTCTATCTGTTATGTTCAAGACTCTAATCTTTTTGTGATGATTATGTTATAGAATAGATGACAAGGAAATAATTGTTTTCATTATTGTATGGGATATTTTATTGTATTTGTTAATGTTTAGAGTTTGCATAAGTGTTAGGGAGTTATAAATCTATGTGTTACAAAAATGTTGTTTTAAGTAGAAACTTTTTAGTCTTAGAATAGTTTGTAGTTATTTATCTTAGTTTATTTATGTATTTTAGATACTGTTAACTATTTTTTTTAAAATTTGGGGGTCTAATACTTGATGTTAAAGTTCTAACTTTGAAAGTATACAATAATGCTTCCTCTTCAAAGAACAGAAAAGGGAGAGTGAAAAGATGGGGAAAGAAGAGGAAAGGGAGAGGGGTCTAGAAAAGAAGAAGGGGTTTATAGCTAGAGGAAAAATGGATGAGTGGTTTAAGGGAGAGGTTGGAGAGAGTAATTAGCAAGGTGGGATGGGGTGGGCGAGCTAGGGGGAAGGGGAGGTTGAGAATGTTACAAGTGTAGTTCCTATAGATCAACCTATCAATTCTTGATAAAACTGCTAGACTATAGAATCCACAGGAGGTGATTAACACATTTCAAAGTCTAAGTGTTGCTCTACACAACACAAGGATACCAAGGGAAAACACCTTACAAAAATCTTCTTCAACACAAGAAAGGGGTTTGAACCTATGACCAAGCTCTAATGCAACTTGTTACAATTGTTGATTTCCATTGCACTAAAAGATTAACTTTTCAATGCCCCATAAAAATACTAGATATATTGGGTCTGAGGTTAGGCCATGTCACAAACCTAAGTGTCAGGTTATAGAACACAAGACTAAGGCTAGTCACATTGCAATAGAGAAAAAGGGGAAGAGAAGGGAGAGAGAGTCAAGGGGGTGCTGGTAAAGTGTAGGTGAAGCGACTAGAGTACAACTAGGTGTAAAAGGTGGCAAAGAAAGCAAGTGATGACCTATATGTAAAGAGAAAGAGTTCTCATATAAAATATTATATTAGGGGTAGAGGGAAACATAATTTATTTAATACAAAGTATTAGATTTAAGATTACTTCTCAGTTTTATAGATAATTAAAATTAAAAGAATGACTATAAGGGAATAAATAATAAATGTTTCAAGAACATAGAAAATGTAACAAATATCTCATATTATTTGATATCTGATAATAAAATGTAAGATATACATGATAATATCAGATAGGTAAAATTGATTGAAAAAATCCTCTATATTTGATATTAGCAAAGATATTGGATATCTAACAATATCAAATATCTATAAATTTAATATATTTGGAGCACATATCTATGATTTGTGAAAAAAATTAATAAAATTTATTTAGGATTTACCTGGGATGTATGAAACTTAGAAGTAAAAATAAGAAATGATGATTTGGAGTATTTCTTATTTTATCATACTTCACCATGTTGAATACATCTATATGTTGGGTGAGGGAGTGGGGGTGGGGAGGGTACCAAAAGAATAATGTGAATAAAATAATTAACACTTCTTCCATAATTCTTCGTTGTTATTAGTCCAACTAACCATCAAAAAAAGATATCAATGACATCACACACATGAACATTATATTTGTTTGGAAAATGAAATGGAGGGAAAAATTAGATGGGAATCATACTTTCTCTATAATACAAGTGATTACAAAATTTTAGGCTAAACTAAATGTAACTCACAAACATTGATAGAGAAAATGTACAATCTTAATACATTATATAGGCCTACACAAAGCTACTAAAAGAGTGCATTGTCTTTCTCTAGTGAATAAAAAATAAAGAAATGAAAATGTATAGAAAAATTGATCCTTTTTTATGACCTTTCTATTTGATTTGATAGTTCATACTTTTTCTTATTCCTTTTCTCCTTTACTTTTTTTTGTTTTTTTTGTTTTTTTTTGTATTTTCTCTATGCTTAGCTCATATCTTCCTCACATGGTCTATCTTTCCTTTTCTTGTGCATTCATAAGCATAAATATTGAACTATGTTTATTATAATCTCAACAAAGTTGGCTATAAGAAATATAATATTTTTTAAAGAAAGTTACTCAACATGTACACAATGATGCATGAACCCATAATAGTGGATTACACATTTTTGGTGAAAGAAATTCCTCCAAAAGAGAGGAACTCAAATTTTTAATTGATAAACATTTTGATTGAAAAATCCATGTAATTTCAATTCAAAGTCAAGTACTTTTGATCGAGAGTCCTCTTTTGAGGTACTTTTTATTAAACACTACTTTGAGTCAAAATTAACAAAGAACTTTTGAATCTGTTGAACAATGCCCGCAATAGCATGATCGACAACTTCAGATCAATTTGGCTTTTCCATGAGCTTGAGGATGTCAGAGATAGGGTTTCCCAAATGGAAAAAATCAAGAGCAAGACAGGTGCAGAAAGCCAAGGCGACCGAAATAGCTGAGAGACTCTGATGGAGAGGAGAGTAAAAAATATTGAGAACTACAATCACAACCTGGCAAGTCAAATGATCTCCCTCCTCGCTTCGATCAACGACAACATCCTCTCTCTCTTGGAAAACCTCAAAGATCGGAACCAGATGGAGGAAGATGATAAACAGAACAGAGACAAAGATAGGCTGGATGTGGATAAAGCCAAGGATAGCACTATGGAGCAGGATTTGACGAACGCCCAGGATCATAAGGCAGAAGAGCAACAAGAGTGCGCCGAAGCTACCCAGACCATGCTCGAGATGGAGAAGTAGTCTGCTAGGTTGGGTCTCTGTCCTTTGGTTTTTGTTTCTCCTGGCTTTGGCTTTTTGTCTGGTCTCTGCTTTTCTGGTTGGTTCTCTGGCCTTTTTAGTGGGCAGTTGTTTCGGGCTGGGCCTTTGAGCTTATTTTCAGTCGTAAGGCTTATGTTTTGGCTGGGTGTTTTTTCGCTTATTTTCAGCCTTTCTTGTTGTTAAACTTATGGGTTTCAGGACCCCTTAAAACCTGTTTACCTTATCAAAAACAAAGAACTTTTGATCAAAAGTTTCTTTCCGTTGAAAGCTATTAAAAAAGGGCTTTAAACACTTTGAAACCCCACAATCACTTTGATTCTGACTATTCCAAATTCTATTAGAACTCTAGGCATCTAAAAGAATACCTTCATTTGCAAGTCAATCACTTGCTTAAGTTTAAATTTGTAGTTTTTCTATTTAATGTTGTTTGTTTAATAAATATGTATTTATATACATGTGTATACATACATATGTATGTATGTATGTATGTATGTATGTATGTATGTATATATGTATATATATGTATGTATATATACATATATATGTATATATATGTATATATGTATAAATATATATGTATATATTATATATGTATACATATATATATATACATACATACATATATATATATGTATATATGTACATGTATACATGTATACATGTATACATGTACATACATACATACATACATATATATATATGTATGTACATGTATACATGTATACATGTATACATGTACATACATACATACATACATACATACATACATATATATATATATATGTATGTATGTACATGTATACATGTATACATGTACATACATACATACATACATACATACATACATACATACATATATGTATGTATGTATGTATGTATATATATGTATGTATGTGTATATATATATATGTGTGTGTGTGTGTGTGTGTATATATATGTGTGTATGTATATATATGTATGTATGTATGTATATATGTATGTATATATGTATATATATATATATGTACACACACACAGAGATATATATAGAATATTTAGAATAAATCAGAGGGGGGAGGATCAATTATCCAAAGTCTATATGTACCAATTGAACAAACAAACACTCAAACAAGTTCAGATCTTATCATTCCATTGCTTGCCCTTTACTATAAACTATTTGCAACAATAACTAGTTGTTCACTATTCTTAAAATAATAGATTTGTAGAAATGTAAACTTAAATCAATAAAACATCACAATAACATCTACAGAAGTTTGATACTAGGATTTTATATGGAAACCCAATTTGGGAAAAACTACGGGCAGCATGTCACCATTTTTCACTCTTCTTAAGTGAGTCATATTAAGAGCCAATCCTATCAAAGGTTACAATGCACACTATTAAATGTGACCTTGTTAAAGGATTTAATCATCATATTAGGAGTGACCTTGTTAGAGGATTTTAGAAAATTCCATTAGAATGTCCATGGGTTGAATAATTTACATAGACTATTAGGTCAACTTTGATTAAATGATTTCAAATAATGTTCATAATGGCTAGAATTTAACAAAAGGTTTGATCTATTAAGTACAACTCACTTTGCATATTAAGATCTTTGTTCAACACCCAATACTGATTCACTACCTGGCCTCCATTGTCATCTCAATCTCAAATTCACATTGAAACTCTTCAAGAAATCACCCTATTCTTCTCTTCAACTTAATTAACCCTTCTTCTTAGATTCACTAGTCAAAATATCAGTAACAAATCCAACTCTTTGGAAATTCTATTCATGCATAGCTTCTTTGCACTCTTGTCTTCCACACACACATACACAACATACACACAACATAGTTGTAAGTTCACCTATGTACCTCTTTAAATAGGCAATTTTGATCTTTTGCTTCTTAATCAACACCATAGATTTTAGGGTTCACTATTCAATCAATCAGATACAATGTATCTCATTGCCATTATGCTTATCTCTTTTATTGTAGAAACTTCTTCAATTCATCTATTAGATACTTTACCTAACCTCTCTTGGAATTAAATGATCCAACTCATTGATCCTTATCTTCAACATGTGTTCCATATCTTAAGAAATCAGCTTAGTTAGCTAGAAATCACAATTCCTTGCAAATCATTAAAATTTTGTTCCTCGTCCAACACTAAGTTTTGACACTCTATCATCAATGAATTAGATTGTCCCTATAGAACTTCTCACTCAACATTAGCACTATCACTTAGTTGATACTGATACTTGGTCAACACAGGATTACTCAACACTTGCTATGGTTTGGTTAACACTAGAATTACTCATTATGTACATCAAATTTAATTACTCTTTTACTATGTTGCTTGGTCAAGGCTACACAAGCGATTTTTCTTTGCCCATACTTTTAAGACTTAAACATTATTTAAAAAATTATTTTGTGTCAACATGATTTAAACAATCATTTTGTCTCATCAAAGTCTAACTTGTCAAATGCCCATTTGTAGTTTTCTCTTGATAACTCAATCTTTCCTCTAGATGCTTTTGTTATAAAAAACTTCTCAAATCCTCTTCATCAATAAAATAGATGTAAAATTTAGATTAGATAGAAAATTTTCTAACCAATCGATTTGACATGAAATTAAAACCAACAATTGTTCTAGTTGTAGTTTCCAACAATCTCCATCTTTGGCATTGACGAAAACATCCCAACAAAAAATAAATAAATATATTTACAAAAATACTTTAGGTTACCATACAATCCAAGATTTCTATAGACTTTGAGTAACACTCTTAATGTATTAGATCTTTTATTAATATCCTTAGTTTCATTATGATGCATATCTTTGATCTAGTAACACTTCTTAAAATTTTATGAACTCCTTGTAAGTAATCACTCCCTCTTAACTTAGCATGTCTCTACCTACATCCAATTTCTCCTTTCTTGAATCTCCCTCTTTGAAGATAATCTCTCCCTCTTTAATAATTCAATCATATGAAATCTCACTCTCTAATATTTCTCATTGTAATCTCACCCTCTTTGACAACAATGCCAAAACACTATCTCTTTCTCATCCATCTTGATTATGTAAATAATTGCATTTCAGGTCTAAATTCTTCATTTGTTATCTTTATATGGCTACTATTATATATTTTTCTTCTTCTTCACCACTACCTTAGGCAATGCCTAAAGTAGAACTATGTACATCAATGTGTAAGATAGTTTGTTTTGCACATTCGATGCAAATGCTCCTCTGTAGCTTAAGTATTTTTGTCTAGGTGAATCAACCCTTGCTTACTTCTAAGATATTCATGAGGATCCTTAGGTAATATTTTATGAATATGTCAAAAAATTTCTCTTTTGTGTTCACATATTCCAATTTCACTATGAAAATAAGGTACACCAAAAAGTTCCTTTCTCTTGAACTAGCTCTCTCAAGTAATGATACTTGATAGCAATATGTTTTGTGTTTGTATACATAGCAATGATTTTTGATATGTTAATAGAACCTATGTTATTACAATAGACAATCACTAAATCAATAATTTCTTCCTTTACACCTTTCAACAATTGTTTGATCCAAATAATATTTGAACAATTTAATGACGCAGCCACATACTTGGCTTCAACTATTGATTGGGAAATGCAGTTTTGGTTCTTGATTGTCCATGAACCTAGTCTCTTTCCTAGAAAGGATGCACCAACCCTTGTCCTCTTCCCATCATCAACATTTCCTGCTTGATCAAAATAAATAAATACCTCTAGTTCAAACCTACTATTATTCTTGTAATACAATCTATAGTCTTTTATTCCTTTTAGATATCTCAGTATTTTTTATACTTCCATCATGTGAACGTCCTTATGGCTTTCTAAAAATCTAGCAACTATCCCAATAGCTAATGCAATATTTGGTCTATTATGAACAATATATTGTAGTTTACCAATCATTGATCTATATTGTGTTTGGTTCATATCACCAAAATTGTCATTCTTAGATAGTTTGTGTCGAGTACCTGTAGGTGTTCCTACTAGTGTAGAGTCTTCCATCCCAAAAAAAATTAATATCTCCTTGATATATTTGGACTGAGTAATGAAGATACCTTTCATTATTTGATATGTTTTAAATCAACAATGAATTTGATCTCACCAAACATTGACATTTCAAATTCCCTCTTCATTTCATTAGCAAATGATTTGCATAATTGTTGCTTTCCTCCAAATATGATATCATCAACAAAAATTTCAGATAACAATACCTGATTTTTCTTTCTAATTTTCAAATATAGATTTTTGTTATTATTTTTCCTTGTAAAACCAATCTTCAACAAATAATTATGTAGTCTTTCATAATATGCTCTTGGGGCTTGTTTCAAACCATATAAATATTTATGCAACTTTCATACCATGTTCTTCTTGTCAAGGTCCACAAATCCTTTAGGCTATTCTATGTATACTTCCTCCTTATGTATCCCATTCAAAAATTTATATTTGACATCCATTTGATATACCTTGAATCCTTTATAATAAAAATATGCAAGCATAGTTCTAACTCTTTCTAATCTTGCTATAGGGGAAAATGTTTCCCCATAGTCAACACCTTTCTCTTGTGCATATCCTTTACATACCAATCAAACTTTATTCTGTGTGACATCTTTCTAAATACCCACTTTGTTCTAATAAATTTTTTTTCTATAGGCCTAGGTACTAGAGACAATCTTTTGTTGTTTTCAATTTGTTCAATTTCTTCATTCTTAGCTTGTATCCTATCTTCATTCTCCAAAGCATCTTTTATAGATTTGGGCTTAAACTCACAAAGTAAGCATGTATCACTTCTAAATCTTTTTTCTTGTCATAACACTAGAATCTTTATCTCTAATGATTTTTTCAAGTGCATGATATCTTCTAACATATTTTTCTAACATAGTTTCTCTCCTTCTTCATATTACAATAGGTTCATTTTGAAAAAAAAATAAAAAATCAAGCTAATTATCTCTCACTTTTTTAGGTTCTACACAATATACATTATCTTCCTATTGTTGGACTTCCTCCATCTTTGACTCAACATTGTTAATCTATTTCTCAACACCGTCAGTCTATTGGTCAACAACTGGCTATTGCAACTTGTCATTCCTAGTTTGCTAAGGATCCACAACTTTTATTTCTTATTTAGGTGGAGTGCCTAGATCACTATCATTCACATATATGAATGAAATATAATCATCAGGTTTTTTCTTACATTAAACTTCATTTTTCTCTATCTATGTATCAACTTTTACATGTGCACTTTCTGCAACCTTTTTATTGTTACAATTCAAACACTTATAAGCTTTACTCTTGGTGGAATAGCCTAGAAATATTCCTTTATCACTTTTATCATGAAGTTATCCATTCCTATTTTCTTTAACTATGTAACATTTACTTCCAAAGACTTTAAAATATTTCACATTAGGTGCATAACCATACCATAATTCAAAAGGTGCAAAATATGTACCTTTCTTGACTTACACTTTGTTCAAAGTATAAATAATTGTACTTACAACTTCTCTCTAGTATTTCTATTACACATTATTCTCCATCATTAGCGTTCTAGAATAATCCATGATTGATCTATTCCTTCTTTCATCTACTCCATTCTAAGGAGGGGTCCTAGATGCATACACCTATCTTTAGATTCCTCTATCATTGAAGAATGTGTTGAACTCATTATAAATGAATTCAATACCTTTGTTCAATCTCAAAAACTTCAGACTCTTCCCTATCTCCTTTTCAACTCTGTCCAAATACCACTTAAACAATTGAAAAGAATCATCTTTTTACAAAACATCATAGTCATCATTATAGAGTAGTCATTGACAAATAGAATGAAATATTTTTTTCCAAGGTAGCTTTGGACTCCAATAGGTCCACATAAGTCTATATGAACCAATTCCAAAATTTCATTAGATGAATATAACTTTCTTTTGAAACTAGATTTTGTAAGTTTCCCCAATTGACATTGTTTGTACATAGCATTGTCAGGTTTCTTCAGTTTAAGAAAACCTCTTACTCTTTTCATTTTATTAATGCTAACCAAATTTTTAAAGTTTACATGACACAATATTTTGTACCATAACCAAATATCTTCATATTGTGCAAAAAAAAATGTCTCACCAGATAAATCTAGGTGGAACAAGTTACCTCTTGTTTGGTCACCACTTCCAATCAGTTTACCATCAACATCAAATATTTGTCCTTGTTGTGATGGAATTAATCTCAATAACCTAATTTTTTAACTATGAAACATTCAATATATTATATCTAAGTCCTTCAACCCATGAAAATTGTAACATTTGATCATATCAGTTAATTGAATTGTCCCTTTATCTTTCATAAGACATGGAACACCATTACCAAATTTCACATAACCACCCTTGTATGATCTATTATCCTCAAATTTACTTCTATCACAATTCATATGATTAGAGAAACTAGTATTAATTATCCATCTATCACTTTTGTTCACATAAGAAATTAAATTATTTTTCTCAGCTTAATCAGAATTTTATATCATAGAAAAATAGATTATGTCTTCATTATTACTTTCAAACTCGGTATCAGTTTCTTCTTTAGCAATATAACAAGATTTTTTATCTTTTTCCTTGTAGTTCTTGTTCTTCATAAAGTCTCAATCATCTCTTCTTCCTTTGTACTTTCTCTCTCTTGTTTCATCCTTGTCATCTCTATGAGGAAACCTTGCAGCAATATAACCAACCTTGTTGCATGAAAAATAGATTATAAGAACTTTACCTTCGTATTTTCCTTTGCCTCCAAAACTCCTAGCTACCATTGCCTCAAGTTCATCAATTTCATCATTAGAAGTATCACTACCATTTTTCACATATTTTCCTCTTCCTTTACTACTAAGAACTAGTTGTAATTTAAAAGCAGATTCAATAGTAGTAGGAGTGTAACTATCAAAACTAGACATCTCAAAAGTAGTAAGCCTACCAATCACACCTTCTACAATTAGATTATTACTAGGTGTAAATCTTATTTCTTGTATTGTAGAAACCCTAATGGCATAAATAAGAAGTAGAGTTCTCAATACCTTGTTGATAACCACTTCATCTTCAATCTTTTCATTTTTTCCTTTAATAGAATTGATAACTTCTTTTATTCTTGTACAATATTGTACTATGTTCTCACCTTCTATCATTCTCATTTCATCAAACTTAGTTCTCTTAGACTTTCTAATTTTCTTCTCAAGACATTATCATCCCTTGCATAGATGGTCATTAGTTTATCACAAATTTCCTTTGAGTTCTTGCATTCCTTTAGGTCATCAAACTCAACATAGCTTAGGGATGAAGAAATATTTGACATTGACTGATTATGTTCTTTCTTTTCTTTTAGTTGTTAAGTAGTCAGAAGGACTATTGTTAGGTCCACATATGCAGTGTCTAAAAAATTCAATGCACCATCACTAATACTAACTATATGTAAAATCATCAACTTCTACCATGTAGCAAAATTTTCTTTGTCCAACTTTGGTACCTCTCTCTTGTATGCCATAATATTTAGCTTTGAGTATTTTCAAGCTTCTCTCTACAAGAAAAAATGCTCTGATACCAATTGTTAGAATATTTAGAATAGCTGAGAGAGGAGGAGAGGGGGTGAATCTGCTATATATGGTCCACATGTACAAATTGAAAAAACCAACACTCAAACAATTTGAGATCTTATAATTCTATTACTTAGCCTCTACTATGAACTTTTTACAACATTAATTGGCTATCTGCTACTCTTAAAATAATAGACTTGCATAATATAAACTTAAATAATTAAAATATCACAATAACATCCACACAAGTTTGACACTAGGATTTAAACCCAATTTTGGAAAAACCACTAGCAACATGTCACCAATGTTTACTATTCTAAATTGAACCTTGTTAAGAGTCAACCCTCTTAAAGGTTACAATACACATTGTTAAATGTGACCTTACTAAAGGATTTAATCACCTTGTTAGGAATGGCCTTGTTAGAGGACTTTAGAGCATTCCATTAGAATGTCACCCAGTTAAAGGATTTACATAGAATTTTAGGTCCTTGTGACTATTAGGTCAACCTTGATTAAAGGATTTCAAATACTGTTCACAATGGTTAGAAAGTAACAATAGGCTTGATCTCTTAAGTACATCTCACTTTGCATTTTCAAATCTCCATTCAATTCCTCATACTAATTCACTATTTGGCCTCCATTATCATCTCAATTTTAGATTTACTTGGAAACTCTTCAAGAAATCACCATACACTTCTCTTTAACTCAATTAAGCCTTATGCTTAGATTTTCTAGTCAACAACATTAGTAACAACTCCAACTCTTTGGAACTTCTACTCACACATAGCTACTTTGCACTCTTCTCTTCTACACACACATACACACAACATAGCTATAAGTTCTCCTTTGGACCTCTTACAATAGGATCTTTTGATCTTTTCTACTTAATTAACATCATAGATCTTAGGGCTGATGATTTGATCCATCAAATATAATGTATCTAATCACAATTCTATTTATCTCTTTTATTATACAAAAATTCTCCTTGAATTCATCTCTTAGATTGTTTAACTATTCCTCTCCTAGAATTAAATGATTTAACTCATCCATCCTTATCTTCAACATGTTTCCCATATCCCATGAAATCAAATTAGTTGGCTAGAAATCATGATTCCTTGATAAAAGTTAAAATGTTGTTCTTCAGCCAAGATTAAGTTTTGACACTCCCTCATCATTGAATTACTCATTTTTTATAGAAAATCTTTCTTGGCATCAACACTATCACTTGGTTGATATTTATGCTCAGTCAACATTGGATTACTTGACACTTACTATGGATTAGTTGACACTAGTGTTACTTGGCATGTACATCAAAGTTCATTAGTCATTTAGTCTATTTCTCTTTCAAGCCTACACAAGTGATCTGTGTTTTCTCACACTTTCAAGACTTGAATGTTACTATGTTCTCCTCTATCAGCATGATTTAGATAATCACTTTGTCTTGTCAAAGTCTAATTATCAAATGTTCATTTTTAGTTTCATCTTCATAACTAAATCATTCCTCTAGATGCTTTTGTTAGAAACACTTCTTAAAAATCTTCTTCATCAATCAAATACATATGACATTTAGATCAAATAGAAAATTTTCTAACCAATAGATTTGACATCAATGACATCACAACAAATTTTCCAATTGTAATTTCCAACACACACACACACACACACACACACACACACACACACACACACACACACACACACACACACACACACACACACACACACACACACACATCTATTCAAATTTTTTTGGTACCTTTCTTTTCTTTATATATTTTCAAATTTCTAGGTCATATCATATTTTTTGGCATTGTTCCTTTTGGTGGTATTTGATCACCTTTTCATACCATATCTTCTGGCAATTTTATTGTTTCCTAAATCTTTCTATATTTTCTTTGAGACCTTGAGGTCACTTATCCATTAGACCCCCTCAACTATAGGTCAACCTACACTAGATTATAGGTCAACTAAGTTGAACTATACCTAGAGGGATTAAGGTCCTAGGGCCTATTGTGTATCGAATGTTTAAATGGTTTGATTTTTCTCCTTCATTGGCCTATTTATTTAATCTCAAAGCCTACTATATAAGGATGCTTGGGAATTTTTTAAGCATTCATGAAAATCTAGCATTTTCTTCTTGCATCAAGATTCTACCTAAAAGGTAGTAGTGGAGTCTAGATTACAAGAAACATATCTTCCATCAATTAATTTATTTTCTTAAATTCTTCATTGAGGCATATCACATATATTATCATTAATTATTGATTTTCATAAATTTCCTTCTTACTTTTTTGTTGAGTCAAGTCTATTACACTTTCACACTTGATCATATATCAAATTCAATAATATCTACATAGGTAATTATATTTCTCATTGTTAGATTCAATTCTACTACTTTATAGCATTTACATTATATTTTTATACTATTGAAAACTACAATTTGAACAGTTGCTATGTTTTCATTGATGGAAAACCTCTTATGTTAGATAGTTTCCACTTGAGTAGTGTCATATCAAATGATTGATAAAGACGATTTGAAAAGAAGAGATAATATAAGCACCTAGTGGAAAGGTTGAGTTATGTAGAATTCCAATGGGAACTTGATCAGTTAGACTTTGACAAGATAATGTGTTGTTTAATCATAACACTAAGTGGAGAAGATAGTTGAGTTGAGACCTAGAAGAGCTGATCAATGAAGAAAAAATACATATGATAAACCAAGCTTTAAAGAAGAAGATTAAGGAATTTATAGTTGAAGGTGAGTTGTGCTAGCATCAATTGAGTGAACATTAGAAGCCCAACAAATATAGTGTCAACTAAGCACTAGTAAATACATAGTATCAATAAAGTTGGACCAAGTGAAGAAAGTGTAAGCTGAACAAGAAAGTAAGTGATAACCAAGATCAAGGAACATAATTTTGGCCAAGTGTTAGCATTTATTATTTTGTGAAAGAATTAATATTCCCAACTAACATAGTTGAATACTTGAAGTATGGAAAGAATGTTGAAGATAAGGATTGATGAGCTAGAGAATTTAATGCAAGACAAACCATGTTTGAGCATTACTATGCATAGATTCAAATATAAGTTTTGAGGAGATTCTAGAAGAAAAAGGAGGAAATGAAATGATGGAAGGATTTGATGAATCTGACCTAAATCTAAGATCAATGATGGTGTTTAAGTGGAAAAATATCAAAGCTACCTATTTAAGGAGACATAAGTATTAACCTAAGAGAGGTTAGCACTTAGCAGTTGCTAATTCTTTTGACTAGAAAACTTAAGTATATTGTTGTGAAGAGGGAGAAGAGTGATTTCTTGAAGGATTTTACAAGTAGATTAGAGATTGTGATGTAGACATGAATGGAGTTTAGATAGTGAGTTATTGGATCATCTACATTGTCATATGTTTTTGCAAAGTGAGTTGTATTTATCAGATCATCTTGTTGGAATTACAAGTAGAAATAGTAAACTTCTAAGAAGAGTGAGTGAGTGGGGTGGGGGCGGGGGGGGGGGGCGGGGTGGCACATGGGGTGAATCAGCAGTTAAAACATGAACCATAAAACTTTTCACCATACATTGAGTAGATAAATTAAAATAACATGTAAATACATACATCTAAATCATTTAAATATGTAAGAAATCACACATATAACACCAGATATGAATACCCACAAACCCTCCAAGTGAGAAGGTAAAAATGGGGTGGTGATCACACCCAAAATTCTTCATTATTGTAGTTGTAAAGTGTATCCAATTAAAATTATATTGTTTTGATCATGAATCATGATCTACCCTATGAAAGGTTTTTCCTATTAAAGGCTTACAGAGACTACTAGGTCTCACCTTATTAGAGGATTTTAACACCCTGTTAGAAGTGTGCCTTGTTAGAGGACTTTAACTTACAACTAAGTAAGCACCTTATTAAAGGATTTCATATAGCCTATTAGGACTACTTTGTTAAGATATTTGACTAAAATTACCTGCTAAAATGTCTTAACATAGATTTTGCGATTATCACTTGCTTGCTTAGTGACAAATCACCTCTAAACACTTATCTTCTTGATCCTTCTGTATTAGATGCCTCAATTTTGTATCCTTCTCTTTATCCTCTATTCTTCTCTAACTAATTTTACAATTCACCCTTACTTCTATGTAACCTTGAATGCTCTACAAACTATCTTGTTTGCTTCACCAATTCGGTTACCTACCCATAAAGAGTTTAGGGCTTTGTTCTCCTTCAGAAGACTAGGAGACTTAGCATTAGGTATGAATCTATGGTTGAGATTCATCCATATTTCCACTTAAACCTTCCCATTTTCTGATTGGTTGTGTGTAATTGCATAGGGAATCCACATATAGATTTGTCCTTATCTCCAAAAGATCATAATATATCATTAGGTCACATGAAAAATGGTTTAAATAGTTGTTTGTGCCATTACAAACAAATATGTCCAATCTGTGTCACTTGGCATATGAATTCACTAATGCTTGACATGTATCATATTTTTGTTCTAACTTGGCAGTTGCACTACTCAACATCTACTATTTACTCAGCTCTTGAGTCACTCAGCATAGTGTATCTACTCAGCACTTGAGTGACTTAGCACATGAGTGACTCAACACTCATTGTAACTTAACATGGTATTATATTTATATGCTATACTCAACATGTATTACTAGTTTGACATGAACTAAGTAAATAGCCTATGTGTGTTGAAACTCACTTATCAAAACCAATCTAAGATAAACACAACCTGGTGTTACTCTCTAACCATTATATTAGTTGAAATCCTTTAATCAAGATTGACTTAATAATCATTTATAAATATTTTTATCACGATGAGATTCTAATGAAATGTTGTTAAGTCCTCTAACAAGGCCACTCGTAACAAGGTGATTAAATCATTTAATATGGTCACACCTAAAAATATATATTGTAGCTTTTAATAGGGTTAACTCCTAATAGAGCTCAATTCAAAAGAGAGAAAAAAATGTCACATGTTAGTGGTGTTTTTTTCTCAAATTGGATTTCTACAATAAATTTTGATACCTTACTTGTGTGTATGCTATTTGAGATGATTTATTGTTTAATGTTTTACATTAGGTGAGTTAGTTATTATTGGGATAGTTGACTACAAGTTTATGTTATTGATAAGTGGCTACATAGAGACTGAGCTAATTAATGATTTGATCTAAATTGTTTGAAGAGTTTAAAAGTTGAATTGGTACATATGAACCTAAGGATAACTAATTCCCACTACACCCCCCCACCGTCTAATTTATTATAAATCATTGTAAAAATTGGTATCAAAGTTTTAGTTCTTATAGAGAAAAGTTTGAAGGGACTTAAAGCTAAAGATCAAGATGTATATGGAGGAGACACCCAAGTTGAAAAATGAGAACTTCCCTACATGGAAATTCTTGATGAAGTTTCACATTACTGGAATTGGAGATTTAACAATATTTTACTTGGAAAATGAATATTTAATTTTACCTACACCTATGACAACCAAACAGATAAAGGAGAAATAATAGCACAATCATGTTATGTTGGAAATTTCATATGCCCTAAGTTATTCAAAAATTAATGACATAAAGGAATATAATACTAAAAATAAGATGTGGTAAAGAATGGAAAGATTCATGGAGGAGATAAGAATGTGCTAAGATCCAAATCAAAAATCTTGAGATGATATTTTGATGACATGAAGATGGTTGAGGGTGAGAACATTGCCTAATATGTTGGAAGAATCAAAGAATTTGTGAATGCTATAAGAGAAGCTAATGGAAAGATCACTAATGAGGATATGATTAAAAAGGTACTAATAACATTACTTCATATTCATTCAATTAGATTTTCTATAATAAAACATCAAAGATATACTCCTGGTAATGATTTAACCTTAGTCTAGTTGGTAGACTCACTACTTTTGAATTGTCAAATTTTGATAATTTTTCCGCCCCTGCTATTGAATCTTCTTTCAAGTCATAATAGGTTTTGCATAAGTTTAAGAAAAAGAAAGGAAAGTATGAGGATAGTTAGAGTTAAACTTCTGATGATGATATTGAAGAACTTGAATAATTAATGGCTAGGAGACTACCAAGAGGAAAAGGAAGATACAAAGGTAAACTTCTTATAATATGTATTTCATGCAATAAAGTTGTTCATATTATAGAAAGATTTCCTAATGGAGATGAAAAAGGATGAGAGGAAAGATAGAATTTTCAAAGGAAGAAGAGATGGAAAAGAGAACAAAGGATACAAAGATAACAAAGGAAAAGGTAAGAATTCTTTCTACATTGTTGAAGAAGAGATTGATGATGATTCTAATAGTAATTTCTTTATTTTTATTGTGTGTTTATGGTATTAATGGTATCATCCTTCATCAAATTGAGTCTATTAAGTGATCTATGATGAGGATTTAAAGAGAAATTTCCAAAAGTTGAAGAAAGGATAAGAAGGACAAAATTGTGAACAAATTCAATGAATTTGATAAAACCCTAAGATCTATGGTTATATTTAAGAGGAAAAAGATTAAAGCTACCTATTTAAGAAGGTGCAAGAGATGTTTTTGTTAACATGAATGTTGATGATATTCCTTCGAGGGAGAATTCTAAGCATTGTTTGATTATTGGAGACAACATAACTATGTGTTACATTCATGACTATGTTTATCATTGAGGGCAAAATACTATGAAGATTCGTAGAAGAGGAGATAGAGATTGATATTTTATAGATCAAGGATTGAAGAAGAGGGAAATAATAGCTGAGGACATATTTTATTGAGTTTTCTAATTCAATGGTTGACTGTGCATATAGAAAGTCAAAGAGTGGTAGTAGTTTTTTGAGATTAAAAGAAGATAGTTTACATATAAAGTTCCTAAGAAGAAGTTCATGATTTTTGGATTATATATCCTAATAGGGATGGAATATTAATGAGGAAAGTTAGAAAAAAATATAACTCATGCTAATGATGATGTTAGTGAGTGCATGAAGTTCGAGGTTACAAATATGAGAAGTTGTATAGACTATAAATTGAGAATATTATTTAATTATAAAAAGATATATTATAGTGTGTTATCTTAATGAAGTCCTATTGTATTTATAATTGAGAAAAGGCTTAATGAATCATTTTGAGGACTTGGTATAAAGGAAAGTTAGTTTCCTTGTGATGAGGTATGGAACAAATGTAAGCGCAAATTGATCATGTATGTATGTGATAAGTGGAGGACATTGGTAAATATGAGTAAGTAATCAAAGGGATTATTATGATCCATTTTTTCAAAACTGGTATTGAGATCTGAGAGGTGTTGGTAAGAAAGAGGGATAGTAATATGATAGAGCAAGAGTTGAGTTGTAAATATTAGTTTCTTTTATCTTAGTATAAAAGGAATAATATAGAGGCCAGTTGAACAATGAGTTCAGTGGTTTTGTCTATGATTCTATTTGGACAGTGGGTCCTTTTTCCTTCTACAACTCCTAATAGGGTTGGAACAACTCCTAATAGACTTGGAATCTCCTAAAAGGGATTCAAAATCTACTAATACCTTGACTATATATAATGAATGTATTTCATTAGCTCCTAACAGATACCTTCCTCTAACAAGGAGGTTAAATATAAGTACATCATTTTACGAGTACCATCCCCAATAGGGTTTTCTCCTCTAATTATTTGTAACCCCCCACCCCCCCTCCCTTCCCACCCTCATAGTTATCTTGGTGGACTATACTTTCTAACAATTTCTATCAGAACATCAGGTCCTTAAAGTAAAATATTGACAACTAAAGGTGATATATGGTGGGTCGATTCAGAAAGTATTGTCTAAAGTTTGATGGAGTTAACTATGATAGTTAGTACAATGAGAGGTAAGATAAAGGTATGAAAATTTCATTTTTTGGACATGTAAATAATTTGGTCATTTTTCTTCCAAATGTCCTAAGAGAGAAAAAAGACTAGAAATCCTTACAAATCAAGAATGCCTAAGGATTGTCTTTTTGATGATAATAACTCTATGCAAGATTAGAAGAATTCTTGAATAGTATTGATGATATAAATTATGAGCTTGGATTAGTTGAGAAAGAAGAATTAATAGAAGAGAAAACTTTAGTTACTATTTTTTATGATTATAATTATGATGAAGATATTAATCCAAAGGCTAACTAGGAAAATATTGAATTTTTTTATGAGACTAACAATGATTTACAAAATGATACCCAAGTTGTGGAGTATAGATAGGAACCAAGATATGAACCTAGAGTAGAAGTAAGAGTTGAGACAGTGACACCAAACAAGAATTGGACAATGAATCACCCTATTGGTCAAATTGTTAGAAGCAAATATAAAGGAGTTATGAAAACAAATAGAGCACATGAAGAATTGTGTGTGATTTCTCAAGTTGAACTTAAAATTATAAATGGAGCATAGAAGGATGATCCTTGGATTGAATAAATGAAGGAAGAATTAGATCAGATTGTGAGGAATGAGACAATGGGAATTAGTTCCTACACCTAAGAAAAAAATATAATAGGAACTAAATAAGTTTTCAAAAATAAGATGAATGGACAAGGAGAGGTTGTGGGAAAAAAAGATAGACTGGTATGAAAAGGATATTCACAATAAGAAGGTATAAACTATGAGTAGACATTTACACATATTGTTACAATTGAAGAAATAAGAATGTTCTTGGCTTATGCAATAAACAAGAAGTTTAAAGTGTATAAGATTGATGTGAAGCTAATATTTTGAATGGAGAATTTGAATAAGAAGTCTATATTGAACATCCTAAAGGATTTCCTTTGACTTAAGAATGAGATATGGTGTGTAAGATGAAGAAAGTATTGTACAGATTCAAGAAAGCACCTAGAACCTAGCATGTGAGGTTGGATAAATATTTGGCAAAATTAGGATTTGCTAAAGGTATTGTAGATAGTAACCTATTTATGAAAGAAATTAAGAATAGTTTGTTGATTATTGTGATATTTATGAATGATATAATCTTTGAAGGACAAGATGAGGCAAGTGGAAAATGTATTGATGAAAGGAATAAAGAATTTGAGATGTGCATGATTGGTTAGATGATGTACTTTTTGGGTTTGTAGATTGTGCATAAAATTAAAGGTATTTTCCTTTATTAGACTAAGTATTTGAAAAAATTATTGATGAGACTTGGTTTAGAAATTTGTAAGCCTATTGTTATATCCATGATAACTAGTCACAAGTTACCTAGCAAAGATGAGACACATACTTTTGAGAAGAATAAGTATTGATCAATGATTGGAGGTTTGTAATATCTAACTCACAAAAGACTAGATATAGAAAATGTAGCTAGTATAATAGAATGATTTCAAGATGATCCTAAGGAAAAACATGTTATGTAATAGTAAAAATAATATTCAGATATATGAAGGGTACTCTTAATTTAGTATCATGGTATGATAGATCAAATGGCTTTACTTTATGTACATATACAGATAAAGATTGGGAAGGTAGTATGGATGACCAAAATAATGCATGTCATGGAGAATTTTCACTTGGAGGAATATTGGTTTCTTGGATAAGAAAGAAACAAGATTGTATTTCATGGAGGGTAATAAAAGAAGAGTATGTAGTAGAAACAAACAATTTTAATAAGATTATATCGATAAAAAAAATAATAAAGAATATTGTGATAGATTTTTTAGAACCTATTATCAAACATTGTGATAACATGAGTACAGTAAGTGTGTGTAGCAATCCTATATTATAATCTAGACAAAGAATATATCTATTATGTATCATTTTTTGAGAGAAAATATTGTAGAGAAAGTAATCATACTAGAATATATTAATAAAAAGGAGAAGATCACATATATTTTTACAAAGCCTTTTTCTAATGATACATTTTAGGACTTTTGAGGTATGCTTGGGGTTATGACCCTACCTAATTCATAGCAAATGATGCAGTGATGGAATCAATCTAGTGGTGTAGAGCATTATTATTTATCTAGAATGAATGTTGATGCTTCCTTTATGAGGGAGTATTAGTGATTGAGATGAGTCATAAAGGACTCTTGTTAGCTAGTATTGTATACTATCTTTGGAAACTTGAGATGGTTGAAGACATTGAGAGGTATATTGACATAATGATTCTTTTGTCATTGATGTCAATGGGGGAGAGAATACATGAAAAATATCTCTTAAGAATGGAGAAAAAATTATCTCTTGAGAATGAGGATGAGTTATGAAGAAAATATTGATATCAATGGGGGAGAGTGCATAAGAAAGATGAGGGAGACACATATTTCAATGGGAGAGGAGCAATACTAATGAAGATTTATTCCTAAGAGATTCAAATTTGATTGATCAAGAGGATTTGAAAAGATGAGAGTGATAGCAGGTATTGTTGGAACTTAGATCTCTTTCATCAATATTCTTGTCAATGCCAAAGGGGGAGATTGTAATCATGAATGTTAAAAATATTCCAATGGGGGAGTATCCTGATAATTTTTGGAGTATTGGAGACAACACGATTGTATGTTAGATTCATGACTGTTTTTCATTGATGTCAACATAGTGTAAAAATTGGTAGAATAGCAAATACAGATCAAGATCATATGGATCAAATATTGAAGATGAGCTCAAGCACAATTGTGGACATGTTTTAATAAGTGCCCTAATTCAGTGGTTAGGAAGGCATGTATAAATTTGAATATTGGTAGCAATTGTTTGACATTTACATAAGACATTTTATATATAGAGTTCCTAAGAAATAGGCTATGATGTTTGGATTATATCTCCTAACAAAGATATAATCTAGATGAGAAAAGTTAGACATAGATAGAAGACATCCTCATAATGACACCCTCAAGTGGAAGAAGTAAAAGATTACACATGTGATATGTTGTAAAGATTTTGAGCCAAAATTATTTTGTAATTTTGAATCAATGTAATGTAGAATGTTATCTTAATGAAGTCCTATTGTAATTATAATGAAGAATGGCTCAATACTAACTCAGTGAATTATTTTGAGGATTTGGAATAAATGAAAGTTATTTACCTTGTGATTAAGTATGGAATGAATGCAGGTGTGAATTGATCACGTATAAAGGTGATAAGTGAAGAAGATTAGTAAATGCAAGTAAGAAATCAAAGGGATTATTTTGATGCAACTTTGGAGATCTAGTATTGAGATTTGAAAAGTGTTGGTATAGAAGAGGTATACTAAGAGGAAAGAGAAATTTTTTGAGTTGCTAAGATATGTTTCATTTCTATTATTTTGCAAAGAATAATAAAGACAACATTTGGACAATGAGTTTGGTGGTGTTTACCTTGAAGTTGTTTGGACAACTGATCCTTCTACCTTCTACAACTCCTAACAGGGTTGGAATCTCCTCACAGTGATTCAGAGTCTCTTAAAAGGGAATGGTATATATAGGTATGTGTAGGATCACGGTCAACCAAACTCTGCTCTTAAGTGGCAATGAAAAATCAAAAAATCAGGGTTATGTCAACTTGACATACAATTTTCTACTTGTTATTAACTTTATATCAAAAATTCAAGAGAAAAAAATCTCTAGCAAATTGAATCTAGTTTCTAAACTACTAGGACTTATCTATAAATAAATAAAAATTGATTGGTCAAAATTTTGAATTTTAGTGCAATATTACAAAAATTTCAAAACAAAAATAAGTAGACATATGTCTGACCGCCTTCATCAAAATCAAATGATAATATTTTTTAATAATATTCTAGATATAAGTAGTAGACTCATGCCTAGATGTGACTCATATTTTTGGGTATTTTTATTCTAAATAAATAATAATTAATTAATTTTTGACATTAGTATTTTTGGAATAAAAAATTCTCATGTTTGACCACCTTAACTAATTTAAAACTCTGCAGAATTCAATTTTTCATTTTTTTTTCTTATAGTAGAAGAAACATAGAATGTGATGCATCTTTTGGATTTAAAAAATGTTGTACCATTTGAAAGTTATAGTTTTTTTTCAAGTAGTGTGGCAGTTAGCACTTTATACATAACTCCATTAGAAAATAAGTAAAATTTACTTACTAAATTCATAACTTGACAAACCTTACATTTATGGAAAGATAAGAGCATTGTTAAGAAACCCTTTTCATTTCATCAAATTTTTGTGAAAAAAAAGTTGTTAGTTACATATTTGAAGTAAAAATCACATAAAAATAGGCCAAAAGTACATTTTAGGATGGTTTTAAAGTTGACCATATAGGTTTTGTATCAAAAGATATAGTAGACCTTATAAAGATATTAATTGCTTTCATTTAGTATCAAGGTGGTGGGAAAAAAGTTAGAATATATTTTGAAATGGTTTGAGATATTTCAAAACTACAAATTTTTTAGATCGCCACTTTTTGGCACATCATGATCCTATACATACCCATACTGAATCTATTTCATTGGCTCCTAAAAGAGTCCATCCTCTTACAAGAAATTTATATATTAGTACATCATTTCGTTGGTATCATTCCCCTTGGGGTTTTCCCTTTGATCAAGGGTTACCCTAGTTTACATATTTATTTTTATTCTATATGTGTATCTTCTTATGGTTTTTTAATTTATTGATCACATGTTTTATATTTAATAAGGTTAATAAAATTTGTATTGATGCGGTAACTGATTCACCCCTCTCCCCTCTCAGTTATTTAGGTAGACTTTTTTGTCTAATCTCAGTTGCTGAGTGGTGAATTTGTGAAGGATGGTAAAGAAAAGAGCAAGAAAGAAAAAGAAAAAATATTTGTGAAATGTGATTGCTTTAAGGGTTGCCAACTAGATCAAAGATTGAGAATTGGATAAAGTCTAGTCAATGAACCTAGAATGAGCTGAATGGAGATCTAAATTCACAAAGTGTGTTGTGTTTTATTAGATTTAACCTAGTTGTTACTTTCTAACCATCATGGAAGTAACATGCTTTAATAAAGTTTGACCTAATAGCCATATTGAAAATCCTTTCATCAAGGTGACATTGTAATGGGCCTCTAACCAAGCCACTCCTAATAGAGTGATTTAAATCCTTTAACAAGGTCATCCCTAACATTGTGTTTTGTAACCTTTAAGAGGGTTGGATCTTAACTTAACTCACTCCAAAAGAGTAAAAAGTAATATCATGTCACTTAGTTATTTTTCCCAAATTGAGTTTCCATGTTTAAACATAGTGTAATATTTGTCTGAATTTTTTTCCATGATGCATGATATTTACTATTGTTTATTTCTTATATTTAACATATACTAAGCAAAGAACTAGTGCTATGATCAATAAGTTGGTTTACTAATGAATTTCTTTATTGGGCAAGTGGATTTATGAGTTTGAATAAGCTATTTAAGGTTATTAAAGTTGAATTGATACCCCTGGACCTCAGATAACTAATTTACCCTCCCCCTCTCTCAATTATTCTAGTCATTCTAACACTTAGCATATTGAAATAAATATATCCAACTATGCAATCTAACCTGTTGGAAATATTCAAGATATAACAGTTTACTGAGAGGGGAGGGGTGAATCAGTAAACATAAAATCTTAAATCAATTCATATTAACTAGTAAAATATTTAATCACCTAATCTGCAGTATATAGACATTCATAACACATAAGCATAGAGATTTTGGTGACCCATAAACCTTCCAAAATAGAAAGTAAAACTGGGGTGGGGATGAAACCCACAAATCTTCTTTACTGCAGTAGGAAGTTAGCCGGTTAAGGCATACAATGATCACTTCTGGTGATCTACCCTGTTAGGAGCATAAAGGATTGTTATATCCACCTTGTTAAAGGATTTGAAACATACTTCTTAAGTATGCACTCTGTTAGGAGATTTAGTACAAAGACTGTTAAGTCTACCCTGTTAAAGGATTTATAAAAACTGATTCACCTATTAGAATGAAATAGTGGATCTGAATACAACTGATTGCTGATAAGATCCACTATGCTCTGATTGTCCTTGATATGACAGATAAAACATTTCTGCTCCAATGCTGACCTTGCTGAAAACCTTCAAAATTCAGCTTACATGCTTTCGCACACATTCTTCACATACATTTAGAATGATACAATACATTACATATATATACCATCCAAGTTAAAATTACATGCAATGGTCGGCTGAATAAAAGTAGACAAAATTTAACTGAGTCGGCCAAATAGCAAAACAAACTCGGTAGAACAAACTTCTTTGTTTACCGACTGAGCTCGGTTAACACTGAGTCCTATGTTAACCGACCGAACTTGGTTAACATTGCATCCGTCTTTACTCGGTTAATATTGAGTTCTTAATTAACTGACCGAACTCAGTTAATGCTGAGTTCTTAGTTAACCGACTAAACTCGGTTAATACTAAGTTCTATGTTAACCGACCGAACTCGGTTAACACTGAGTTCTTCTTTACTCGGTTAATACTATGAGAAAAGTGTTGTCACTAATGGCAAATAACTTTATGCCAACAATCTCCCCCTTTGGCATTAGTGACAAAAACAATTATGTATCAAAGTTTATGTACAGAAATTGACATACATTTCAAAAAAGTTTCCAAAATTGTAGATCTTATTAGATGTATGTCTCCCCCATACAATATGCACAGTATTTACAGATCAATACATATATCTTTGCACGGATAGCTCTGAAGTTCTGAAGTTCTGTCTCCCCCTTTTTGACAATAATGCCAAATAACATATATTTACACTGAGATTTCAAAATGAGAGAGAAATTCTGAATGTACCTTGAGAATAAGAGCCAAAGTCTTATCCCAATTTTCTTGCAAAATTTTGTTGGAGGAGAGTGCAATTTGAATTTCTGCAGAAAGTTCAATCATATGATCTGCAACTGAGAAATTGTTGTCATGAATCAATGTTCTGGAATGAGCAATATGCTTTTGCATTGAAGTCATGACAGGAAGAATCATATTCTGGATATCTATGAGAGTAGACCTGATTCTTGCTTCCTCTCTCAGCAATTCTGCCTGTTTCTCCGACAAAAATCTTATTTTATGATGATGGGATGAACTTGTACTGAGGTCAGATTGCAGCACTTGGGCACTGACCTTCATATCCTCATCAATTTTATTCAACTTTTCTTTTATATCCTTGGTATACTTAGTAACATCACAGAGTTTTCCAAAAAGTGAAGTTACATTATTAAAAGAATTCTCAAAATTATTCAAAATTGTAGACAATTCTACCTGATTTAATGCAATATGCTGAGCAATGTGCTCAAGCACCTTATTGTCAAATTTCTTCTCTGCCTTTTCAATCAACTTTTCTTGGCCGAAGGTATCCTCATTGAATTTGTTTACAGCCTCTTCCAATTGAATCAAAATGTGTTGAGTAGAATCTACTTCAACACCTATAGCCTCTGTTATAATATTTTTAGCACTCTCAATGATGCTATATTCCAGATCTCTTTCATGCCGTAGCTGTTTCTGCCTAGCCTTCTGCTCTAATAGCTGACTGAGCATTCTCATTTCATCAACTGATGCTGTATCAAGATCTATTTTAGGAAGGATAATGTCCTTATCCAAATCAATTTCCTCATCCAGTGTCTTGCTGGAAAACATGTATCTTTTTGCTTTTCCAGCAAAGACTTCATCTTGACCCTTGTGAACTAAGACTATAGTTGATGAGGCAGGGCTGGCTGATAAGACTAGAATAGGACTATGTAAAGGAAGACTAAGAGATGTGCAAATGGTATAAAAAATTGATGTTGCTGTACAGGATGGAGTGGAAGAGCTAATAGTTGCCAAAATTTGATTAAGAGAAGTCAAAATTGTAGTATCTGTAGGTACACTTATTATACATTCTGCAGTAGAGGTTGATGTGCATGATGAACTTACTGCAGAGACTGATGGAGACTCGGTTAATGAAGGTGGCTGCAGCTCGGTTAATGAAGTGATTGGCACTTGCATAGATGGTACACGGAGCTGAGAGGACTTACCAGTAGAAGCTATTTCCATAGTTGATGTAACTGTTTTGGATGGAGAGTGTGGAAGAGATGCAATGACTTCAGCTGCAATTTGTACTGGATCTTCTTCCACCTTTGCTTGTTCATCTTCTTTCTCCTCCATTTCTTTTTCAGCTTCTTCTTCCTCTAATTCTTTCTCAGCCTCTTCTTCCACTTCTAACATGATTGAATGAAGATCCCCTGGAATATCTTCAATATCATCATCATCTTCATCATCATCACTGTTGTCAATGTCCTTGATTTCAACAGTATCATCACTGGATTTGTGTAGATGATAGATGTTTTTCCACATGTTTGTTGCATCATTTACCACATGCTCAATGTCTTTGACAAGTATCAAACAGGTGTGGAATCTAATCATCATATTGCCTTCGTGATCTTTCAGTGATGCTTTCACTTCAGCATTAGTGAAACTCGGCAGGAGATTCTTCAGTGTCTGCTCATAGATGTCTTTTACAGTCTTGGTTGCAGCTTCCTATCTGATTTGCAACCTCTCCAATAGTTCTTTGGAGATCTGGGAGGCTATCTGGTCTGGTGAGTATTTCCATTTACCCATCTTGTTCAGTACCAGTTCCTCAATCTGCATCTTTTCTTGTTCTGTTCTGGTTTCAAACTTCAATGCTTTGAAGTTTGTGAAGCTAGCACTTGCTTCTAATTGCTTCAATCTATCCTCAAATGTGAGTGGAGGCTTAACAAGTACAGGTTCTTTCTTTCCTTGTCTTGTTCTCCTGGAGAAGACTGCAGAGGCTTGCCTTTTAGGTTTGGTGATGATCACCTTGCCTTTCTTTTGTTGAGGCTCCTTTTCCTTGTCTGACTCGGTTTCCTCTTCTTCTTCTTTGTCTTCTCCTTTGCCTTTTGTTATCATAAGAGAGCCAACTTCCGTCTTCAGTTGGGCTATCCTTCTCTTTCCTTTGCTAATGGCCTGAGGGATTTTAATTTGGAGCTCAATTCTGGCCTTAGCTTGATCATATGTTCCAAAAATTGGTTGCCTTGGGTCTACTGGTTCATTCACCAGTGCTTCTATGATATCCCTGGCTTCGTCAATTTTTACCTCATAGGGAAGAGGTTTCACCCATGCTACTCGAGGCCTGGCTGCCTGAATGTATACCTTGTTGCAATCTACCATGAAACATATGTCTTCCTTGTATTCTTCAACCAGTTTGGGTGGAATTCGGAACCTATGATTCATCTTTTCCTTAAATTCTTCAAAATAGTTATCCAAAATACTATCAAAATTTTCACCTAGTTCTGCAATGAACTCGTTTATCTGATAAAGAATTGGTATATCTTTTCTCCATACTACTGATCCCTTTGCTGGAAAAGATTTCTGAATATAGAAGAATAAACAAATCAAAAGTGAACCGAATTTGCAGGGATTGTTCTTGGAGGTTCTAATGCTTTCCATATTCTTATTGAATTGGGATAAAATTAATTCTGATAAATCAAATTCTAAATTCTTCTTCACTATTTTGTACGCCAGATCCACAGCTTCACATGGTACACTGTTTGGACGACTTGAACTATAGATTTTGTGAGCAATGACGTGAATGCCAAATCTCAATTCGACGTCAGCTACAGTATTCAGCTTAAGTCCCCTACCATCCCATTCTGCTTGGGTCAGTTTCTGCAATTCCTCCCGACCTATGGTTTTGGTAGACTTGGCTTTGCTCAGCATGGGGAGTCCAGTAATTTTGTTAATCATTTTCTTTGTGATGAGCACTGGTTGCTCTAACCACAATTGGCCATTGTGAACTCGACTGAGTACATACCTAACCCATTTAACTTGAAATTTCCTTGGCAAGTGCGAAATGCGGGTTAACCCTTTTGTTTCAAGATGCTTATGTTCGAGTTTTAGGTTTCCATCTATGCTCATTTCACCTAGGGCATTATCAATTTCTAGGTTTCCAAGTTCTTGAATAGAGCATTTAAAATGAGATCTTATATCATTGACAAGAAGTACCTTTGAAGGAATTTGAGATTGGGCACCATTAGGGTCCAATGATTCTGCAATAGCTGGTGCTAATTTGAAGTTCGGCGCCTTCCATTCCTCTCCTCTAACCAGCATTTCTAAGCCTTTCTTAGTCTTAGAGCTTCCACTTCCGGATGCCATTGTTACTTGGTAGGTGTAGAAAAATTCTGAATTGATTCTTTTGCTCTTTTGAAAAATTCGCTACGAAATGTCTTAAGCTCGCTCTGAAATTGCAGAAAATACCTTAGCTCTTTGTTCGCAGTAAAAATTTAGATCAAATTTTGCCCCTTTTGATAACAAATTTTCCATAAATGTTTTGGTACGATGGCAGAAGAAATGACAGGTTGTCATCCACTAGCTCAGTAGATATTATCAACTCGGCGATCGAAAGAAAATATTGAAGTACCGACCTTACTTGGTTAGGTCACGAACCGACCTTGCTCGGTTGACACAACATGGTCAATGAAACTTAGTTGTGACCGACCGAACTCGGCAAAGTCTCTTACCGACTCAACTCGGTAACTGCTACTCGATTAATGAAGCTTTGTTACATCCAACCAAACTTGGTAAAGTATTGAACCGTCCTCGAGTCAGAGTGTATCTACAATACTAATTTGATCCATCTTCTTCCTTTGGAGCTACATAGGATAAATCTTGGAAGATGCAGTTCCAATGTTTCTTATATGAATACTAATTGGAAATGGTAGAGTCACCCACCTCTTGAGTGACACTCCTATCTGACTTATCTTGTTCGGTAGATTTTGGAATCCATTGCTGCTTCATTTGCTTTCGAATGTTATCTGCTTTGATTTTCTTTTCATCTTCAATTCTTTTGATATTCATGCAATTTTTGGCTATATGACCGAGTTCTGTACCTGTATAGCACCTTACAGTTGTGTCCTTTTTCCTTAGGTGATGTCTGGCACAATTCATGCCAGTATGTCCATACTCTCCACAATAGTGACATCTGCACCAGGTATTGTAGTCCCATCCAAATATGGCTTTGACAAGTTGTTTAGCTGGATTGAATGATTTGGATTTGCACTGGAATACCTTGTGACCATGCTTTTTGCATTTGTAACAATTGCCTTCAAATTTTGGTTTTTCTTTACACTCATTTGCCTTGTGACCATGCTGATTGCAGTTGAAGCACTTACCATTGAATTTAGCTTTCCCATTGCTCCAGCATTTGTTTGATGTATGACCTATCTTGCCACAATGATTAGAAGTGGATCTTTTATTCCTTTGTTCACCTTGCTTGGAGGATTCACCAGCTTCTTTGTATCCAAGACCAGCTTTGCTTGTTTGTTTTTGAAGATTCTGCTCATTCAATTGATTTACGTCTACCTGAGATTTCATCATCCTTTCATTGACTTGCCTTTCAGAGATTAGGTCATTTTCCAAGCTCTCATTGATTTGTCTTTCTGATCTCAAGTCATTCTGTAGACTTTCATTGATTTGCTTTTCAATGTTCAAATCATTCTTTATTCTTTCATTTTGTGCTCTGAGAATCCTGATTTCTTCATTTGCATTGGTGAGTTGGTCTATGAGATCTTCATACTGATGAGTTTGATTGCGGATTTCATGACTTCTATCTTCCAGTTCTTCTTGTGCTTTGTTTCTTTGATCCAAAGCTTCACATAGCCTAATTTACTATATTTCTTGTTCTCTCTTAAGCTTTCTTACCTCTTCTTGCAGAGATCCATTCTTTTCTAGAAGTTCTTTGATTGCTTGGTCAGCTTCTTCTGAATTGCTTGATGGTAACAGGTCTTCAATCTTCACTTCAACATACTGATGATCATTCATTTGTTTTGCAAGATCCTTTCTTCTTTTTAGGGATTGAGAAAGATGTTCCTTTGCTTCTTTAAGTTGAACCATGGCCATTTCAAGATCTAACTTTTCATTTTCTATAACTTTCTCCAATCTGAATATCTCCATTGACTTTGATCTTTGCTCAAGCTGTCAAGCTTTGTCCTGAGAACCAAGTTAGCTGTGATACCAATTGTTGGAAATATTCAAGATATAACAGTTTACTAAGAGGGGAGGGGTGAATCAGTAAACATAAAATCTTAAATCAATTCATATTAACCAGTAAAATATTTAATCACCTAATCTGCAGTATGTAGACATTCATAACACATAAGCACAGAGATTTTGGTGACCCAGAAACCTTCCAAAATAGAAAGTAAAACTGGGGTGGGGATGAAACCTACAAATCTTCTTTACTACAGTAGGAAGTTAGCCGGTTAAGGCATACAATGATCACTTCTGGTGATCTACCTTGTTAGGAGCATAAAGGATTGTTATATCCACCTTGTTAAAGGATTTGAAACATACTTCTTAAGTATGCACTCTGTTAGGAGATTTAGTACAAAGACTGTTAAGTCTACCCTGTTAAAGGATTTATAAAAATTGATTCACCTGTTAGAATGAAACAATGGATCTGAATACAACTGATTGCTGATAAGATCCGCTATGCTCTGATTGTCCTTGATATGATAGATAAAACATTTCTGCTCCAATGCTGACCTTGCTGAAAACCTTCAAAATTCAGCTTACATTCTTTCGCACACATTCTTCACATACATTTAGAATGATACAATACATTACATATATATACCATCCAAGTTAAAATTACATGCAATGGTTGGCTGAATAAAAGTAGACAAAATTTAACTGAGTCGGCCAAATAGCAAAACAAACTCGGTAGAACAAACTTCTTTGTTTACCGACTGAGCTCGGTTAACACTGAGTCCTATGTTAACCGACCGAACTCGGTTAACACTGCATCCGTCTTTACTCGATTAATATTGAGTTCTTAATTAACCGACCGAACTCGGTTAATGCTGAGTTCTTAGTTAACCGACTGAACTCGGTTAATACTAAGTTCTATGTTAACCGATCGAACTCGGTTAACACTGAGTTCTTCTTTACTCGGTTAATACTGTGAGAAAAGTGTTGTCACTAATGGCAAATAAAGGTTATTAAAGTTGATTTGATACCCCTGGACCTCAGATAACTAATTTACCCTCCCCCTCTCTCAATTATTCTAGTCATTCTAACACTTAGCATATTGAAATAAATATATCCAACTATGCAATCTAACCTTCTAAGTACTTTTATCATCTCCAAATGTACTCTTAAAATCACTCCAAATTTTATAAGAAAGTCTAAAAAGATTTTTACCTAACCAAATTTAGTTTTAGGAAGAGCTGATAACAGTGCTTCTCTAGAAAGCATGTTGAACATGAATATATCCTTCTTCATTGTTTCAAAAATCTCAAGATCTTTTTCTTCAATCACAACCTTACTATTTTTAGAAATCAACCAATATTTTGAACCCATGCATAGGAGATGTGTCTTTATCTTTTAGTTTCAAATTTCATAGTTAACTCTATCAAACTTAGGACTATCGTTCCTCAAATAAATCACTATAGATCTCCTTAAGCTATTAATCATTTTGTTCAAGGACCTGATACTATGATATCAATTGTTACAAACCAAAGTCCACCAATATAACTAAGAGGGGAAGGGGGTGAATTATTTATTTGATTAAAATAACTCTCGATGATTCTTTTGTCATTAATTTCAATGAAGGAGATAATACATGAAAATAATCTCTTAAGAATGGGGAGAGAAGTGTCTCCTAAGAATGAGGAAGAGTTATAAAGAAAATATTGATATCAATGGGGGAGAATTCAGAAGAAAGATGAGGGAGAAAAGTATTTTACTAGGAGAGTAGTAATACTAGTGAAGAGTTGTTTCTAAGAGATTCAAATTTGATTGATGAAGAAGATTTGAAAAGACGAGATTGATAGCATCATTAGTGCAATATATATGGTATTCTTTGAATTTATATGATTTTCATCAATATTTCCATCAATGAAAAGGGGTAGATTGTTAGCATGAATGTTGATGCTATTACTATGGGGGAGTATCCTAAACATTGCTGAAATTTTGGAGACAACATGACTATGTGTTAGATTCATGACTATATTTTTAACTGATGTCAACATAGTGTAAAAATTGGCAGAACACAAGATAGAGACTAAGATTTTACATATTGAGGATTGAAGATGAGGTCAAGAAAATTTTAGGACATGTTTTACCAAGTTCCCTAATTCATTTCTTAAGCATGCATGTATAAACTCAAGGACTGATAGCAATTATTTAAGATTTACACAAGACATTATATAGATAGAGTTTCTAAGAAGTAGGTTATGATATTTGGATTATATCTCCTAATAGGGATATAATTTAGATGAGAAAAGTTAGACAGAGATAGAAGACATTCTCATTTTAACATCATCAAGTGCATGAAGTCCAAGATTGCACACATGAGAAGTTGTAAAGACTATGAGCGAAAAGTATTATGTCATTATGAAAATATGTAATGCAGTGTGTTATCTGAATGAAGTCCTATTGTAATTATAATTGAAAAAGGCTCAATGCCAACTCAATGAATTATTTTGAGGATTTGGTATAAAAGAAAGTTATTTTCATTGTGATAAAGCATGGAATGAATGTAGCTGTAAATTTATCAAATGTATATGTGATAAATGAAGAAGATTGTTAAATGTGAGTAAGATTTCAAAGGGATTATTGTAATGTGAGTTTACAAATTTGGTATTGAGATCTAAGAAGTGTTGGTGTGGAAGAGGCATGGTAAGAGGAAAGAGAAATATTTTGAGTTTCTAAGATTAGTTTCATTTCTATTATTTTGAAAGGAATAATAAAGACAACAATTGGACAATGAGTTCGCTGGTCTTTCCCCTTAAACTGTTCAAATAATCAATCCTTCTGCTTTCTACAACTCCTAATTGTTAGAGTAAATAATTAATTATTAATTATTTATTCTATTTACTTAAGCGTACTTAGGTAAATGCATTTATTTAATATTTTGTATTTAATGCATGTAGTGGTTAGTTGATGACAACACGAGAGTTTGTTCCCTTCTAGCATGTTCCACCTTTTGTGGATATGTGTTGAGTTGTCATCCTTATCTTCTACCACCTTCCAGCTTGTTCTACAAGCTTCCATGAGCTCTTTATAAGTGGGCTCTCTCATTGTATTTGAATAAGACATTGTGCATATTGTAAATACATTTTCATTGTGTTTGCATATTTGTCTCTCATGTCCATTTAGGATTTTTCCCTTGCTCCATGCTCTTCCTCTTCTTGGCTTCTCTTTGATAGGTTCTCACATGTAGGTGATCTTAGGCATTTTCAGAGTTGGCTTTCCTCAACTCCAACATGGTATCAGAGCCTTCCTGCTGCTACTTGGTTGAAGAAATTTTGAAGCCATGATTTGGAATCACAAACCCTAGTTTGTTTGTGCATTTTTTCTTCAAATCAGGGGATCAACATTTTTTTAGAGCAATTTGGGACCAAATGGACATCATCATTGGATTTGGAAGGCTATTTGCAGTCAGGATTCATATAAAACTTTTCGATTTTGGAGATAAAGCTCCGGGGGGAAAAAAAAATTTGTTGCAGGGTATTTCTGTACGACTCGTACGGATGCGCAGTGAATTTTTTTTTTAAAATATGTAATCTCACAATGCCGCTGGGTAGCCATCACAGCACCGCCACCACATAGCTCGTCGACTGCTACCCCTGGCAGTGCCGCCACAGAGCCGCTATGGCTCGGCGCCGCCCACAGGCCACTCTAGCACCGCTCCTTCCTGGTACCTCCGTTGGTGCTACTCGGTGATTCTGCATTTCTTTCTCCCTCTGCTGGTCTCCTCCGTCACTTGGATCCATCATAGCCACTAGCCATGTAGATGACTAACAGCTGCCCGCATCAGAGTTTTCGGCACAGTTAGAGCCCAGTTAGTCGATTTTGTTAGCCTGCCAGTGTGGCATTATTGCCAACTCAGCTGAGGTTCGCAGGTTGACACATGGCAGGTCTGCCACATGGCACGTTGCCACGTGGCCCCTACCATGTCATCCGTACATGCCACATGGCACTATTTTTTGTTGTGATGGTTGATGGGCCATCAAATTTTTTCTCATCAAATACTAACGTCACCATGAGGTTAGCGCTTGCATCATCAGCCTTTGCATGCACCTCTCCTATTTTGTTTTGGACCTACTTGTGGTTTTTTGGCCATAACTTTTGCATACAGAGGTATTTTTTTGATCTAAAAGAAGCACCGAAAAGCTAGTTTTGAGACGAAGACATTGGTGTAGGTATTTTTAGGTTTTGATGCTTTTTTTTGCCAATTTTTTCAGTCAAATTTTCAAGTTATGTTTTTGTCTTCGGCAAGCATATCTTTTGCGTCCCATGCCCATTTTTTGAAAACTTTATATTTTTGGAAAGCTGGTTGTCACCTTTTCTTGAGTTTTTGGCCCATGCTCTTTCTATCAGAGTTTTGGCATTTTAGCTATATGGTGGATATTTTGAGTGTTTTAGGCCTGAGGATCATTTTCCTGGCATGGATTCTCTTGTTTTAGGTTGTACTTTGTTTTGTATTAGCTTGTTTTTAGTTTTGATCATTGTAGCTATCATTTTGAAGCATTTTTTTATCACACTGAGATAAATTGTCACTTTTGCATTCTGGGAGTCATGAACGTTGTTTTAAGTCAGCTATACATGTACTATTTTCATAAAGCACCATGGGGGGGATAGTTGTTTTCTATTTTAGGCCTTCTCCCTTTATCAAGTGAGTGTCCCTTCAATGACATTAGCCCCATGCAGAATTAGTTTGACCGTGTCTTTATCGGTGTCTGTACCTCGTTTCCTCTCTCGTTGTTCTTGGTTCGTCTGCAGTAGACTTTGACCCACCTTCTCAGTTGCCTGTCATCACACCCCATCTACATTAAGGGGGGGTTATGCTGTTGTTCTAATGCATTCATGGTTCGATGGTTCGATAGTGTGAACTATGTATTTAGTAGTTGATCTTATATACAAGGTGATTGTAGTGGTTGGCTACCTATGCATTTCTGTGAGATGGATCATCTACCATATAGACATGCTCAGTTCATGCCTTCTTATTCCATGGAGGTTCTTCAGATCAGTAGTTTGGCAGATTTTGTGGCTCTTCATGCTTCAATGATGCTTCTTCATGATCACTCTTGTTCCTGTTGTAGGGGACAATTTCCCTAGTTGGAGACTTCTTCAGTTCTTCACTAGGTTCTTACCTCTTTTTGGGGGAGGGTTTTTCCCACATGGTTTTCTCTCTTGCCCCATTTACAGAGGTTGCATTTATTTTGTATTTTACTTGGGTACCTAACATGGCCTCGTTGTCGAGACCCATTCTGCATTTCATATTAGTTTTGTGAGCTTAAGGCATTTCCCTAAGTTGCACTTAAGGGAGGGTATTAGAGTAAATAATTTATTATTTATTATTTATTCTATTTACTTAAGCTTACTTAGGTAAATGCATTTATTTAATATTTTGTATTTAATGCATGTAGTGGTTAGTTGATGACAACACGAGAGTTTGTTCCCTTCTAGCATGTTCCACCTTTTATGGATATGTGTTGAGTTATCATCCTTATCTTCTACCACCTTCTAGCTTGTTCTATAAGCTTCCATGAGCTCTTTATAAGTGGGCTCTCTCATTGTATTTTAATAAGACATTGTGGATATTGTAAATACATTTTCATTGTGTTTGCATATTTTTCTCTCATGTCCATTTAGGGTTTTTCCCTTGCTCCATCCGCTTCCTCTTCTTGGCTTCTCTTTGCCAGGTTCTCGCATGCAGGTGATCTTGGGCATCTTCGAAGTTGGCTTTCCTCAACTCCAACACTAATAGGGTTGGAATCTCCTCTTAGGGATTCGAAGTCTCTTAAAAGGGAATGATATATATGGAATGTATTTCATTAGCTCCTAAAATAGTCCATCCCCTTCCAAGGAATTTATATATCAGTACATCATTTTGTGGGCACATTCCTACTAGGGTTTTCCCTCTAATCAAGGGTTTCCCTACTTAACATATTTGGTTTTATTATGTATGTGTATCTTCTTATAATTTTTTTTGTTATTGATCCCATATTTTAGATTTAATAAGGTTAATAAAATTTGTATTGATGTGATAAATGATTCATGTACCCCTCAGTTATCTAGGTGGACTTTACTTTCTAACAATTTTGTTGTTGTTAATTGGTGAAACAAAGTGGCAAGGAAAAAGAAAGAATATTTTTGAAGTGTGATTTCTTCAAGGGTTTCCAATGAGATTAGAGATTGAGAATTTGATGAAGTCTAGTTAATGAACTAGGAATGAGTTGAATGGATATCTAAATTTGCAAAGTGAATTGTGTTTTATTAGAGTGAACATGGTTGTTACTTTGTAACCATCATGGAAGTAAAATTGTTTAGCCAAGGTTGACCTAATAGTCATATTGTAAATACTTTAATCAAGTTGAAATTATAATGGACCTCTTAGAAAGTTGCTCCTTTAAGAGGGTTGTATCTTAACATTTCTCACTTTAGAAGAGGATAAAGTGGTATCATGTTACTTAGTTGGTTTTCCCAAATTGGGTTTCCATGTTAAATACAAGTGTCAAATTTGTGTGAATTATGTTTTCATGATGCATGATATTTACTAATGTTTACTTCTTCTATTTAGCATATAATGAACAAAGAACTAGTGATTTGATGAATAAGTTGGTTTACTAATAATTTCTTTATTGGGTAAGTACATTTATGAATTTGAATAAGCTATTTGAGGTTGTTGAAGTTGAATTGGTACATCCAGACCTCAAGATAACTAATTTATCTCCCCTCCCCCCCTCAATTATTCTAATCATTCTAACACTTAGCATCTTGAAATAAACATATCCAACTATGCAATCTAACCTTTTGAGCATTTTTATCACCTCCAAATGTACTTTTCAAAGCATTCCAAACTTCATGAGCAAGTCTTAAATATTTTTAAGTGACCAAATTTAGTTTTAGGAAGAGATGATGATAGTGCTTCTCTAGAAATTATGTTGAACATGAATGTATCCTTTTTCATTATTTTACAAATATCAAGATCTTTTTCTTCAATCACAAACTTTCTATTTTTAAAAATCAACCAATATTTTTAACCCATGCATAGGAAATGTGTCTTTACATTTTATTTTCAACTTTAATAGTTAACTACATCAAACTTATGATTATCTTTTCTCAAATGACTCGCCATAGATCTCATTAAGTTATTAATCATTTTGTTCAAGGACCTAACACTTTGATACCAACTATGTAATGAAATAGCGTGCACAATAGAAAAAATAATATGAAATATCATATAAATGCATGATAATAACTAAGAGAAATAGGCCACTTCAAGGGGGCAACCTCCAAATATCTCCAATGAGAACACACTTAACAATATGATTTTGAAATAAGACTCACAACCTCCTATATATACCTAATTATGCTTAGGTTGAATAGACACAACTCTACATAACACCTAGGTTGACCTACCTATGTAAATAATAATATAATAATGATAAGATGACTTAATTAAGGATTAATATAGCCACAATTCAACTATTCATAGCCCTATATACACCAATATTAAGGGTGTACCATGCCCCCTCTCTTGAAAGAAGCATTGTCCCCAACACTAACCAAGTGTGGATTCTTTTGAATGAACTCTTCATCATCCCATGTGGCCTCTTCACCTAGTAAATTCTTCCATTGGATGAGATACTGAGTCATGGTTTTGTTCCTTAGCTTCTTTGTACATATTTGAAGAATGCACTTTAGTTCCAAAATTATTCTTCCTTCCTCATCAAGTTTTAGTAGTACACTGTTTGAGTAGGAATATTCTTCCCAATTACCTTCTTCAAACAAGAAACATAAAAGACAAAATGCATCTTTGTTGTTGGTGGCAACTCAAGCTTGTAGGCAACACTACCAATCTTTTGCATCATTTGATATGGTCCATAATATCTTGGAGACAACCTATTATTATTATTTTTTATTCATTGAGATTTCTTTATAAGGCTGCAATCTCTCAAGAAGACCCAGTCCCTAACTTCAAAATTTCTTTCATTGCGATGTTGGTCCACTTGTTTCATTCAATTTTGTGCCATAGCTAAATTCTCCTTGAGTCTTGAAAGCACCTATTGTTGATGAAGCATGTGGCCCTCTACTACCTAAACTCTTGTTGACACCTTTAATGATGATGTGATGCAAGGAGGATGATATCCATAAAGTGCCAAAAATGGAGATATTTTTTATGAACTTTTAAAAGAAATATTGTACCACCATTCTACAAGACAGAGCCAATCTACCCATTGAGATTGTTTTTCTAAAGTGAAACAACATAGATATCCTTCCAAACATTTATTAACAACCTTGATTTAACCATCTGATTGAGGATGGTATGAAGAAATATGAGCCAATTGGGTACCCAAAAATGAGAATAAATCTTTCCAAAAGTGACTAGTAAAGATAGGATCACAATCACTAACAATAACCTTAGGTGTACCATGTCGCATTTGGATATTCTCTAAGAAAACTTATACCACTATACTTGTTGTAAAAGAATTTGATAATGCAATGAAATGTGCATATTCATTGAGGTGATCAACTACTACCATGATGACATTATGAATTTTAGATTTACGAAGCCCTATGATGAAGTCCATGGATACCTCATCCCAACATTGGTTAGGAATAGATAAAGGTTGCAAGAGACTTGGTGCCTTAATTGTTTCCCCCTTATTTCTTTAACAAACCAAACATTCAACAAAAAAAATTTTAACATCACCTTTTAGCCCTTCCCAAAAGAAATCTTTCTTGACCTGATGATATCTCTTCAAAAATCTTGAATGACCACCAATTGGGGACTCATGTAGTTCTTTCAGAACCTTGTGTTTAAGAGTGGAATTCTTGTAGAGATACAAGCACTCTTTATACCAAAGAATGTCCCCTTTTAAACAACACTTATTTGAACTACTAGGGTCACTTTTTATTTCTTGGATGAGATGACTTATTGCAACATAATTTTTCCACTATTCTTTGGCTTCTACTACCCAATTTTCTTGTAATATTGAAAGGGTCCACAATAAGGCTTCATCATTTTCATCCTTCCTGGAAAGTGCATTGACCACAATATTTTCCTTCCCTTTCTTGGATACAATTTCAAATTCATATCCCAACATCTTAGTGACCTATTTGTGTTGCTCTTCTGATGATAGTCATTGTTCCAAGAAAAAAATTTAGGCTATCATGATCTTTCTTAACCTTGAAGTGTCAAAAAATTAAATTAGGCCTCCATTTTTAATAGCATGAAGGATTGCTAGCATTTCCTTCATGTAAATAAGTTTAATTTTAATTTTACCTTTTAATTGATGATTCTCAAAAAAAATTGTTTGATCTTCTTGCATGATAACAACTCCTATTCCATTTCCATAAGCATCACATTCCACAATGAATTCCTTGGTGAAGTCTGGAGTGGCAAGCACTAGAGTTGTATACATATCCTTCTTCAATTTCTCAAATGATAGATTAGTAGATTCATTCCAATGAAAAGAATCCTTCTTCAATAGAGTGGTAAGGGGTGCTACTATATGACCATAATTATTCACAAATCTTCTATAGTATCTTGTAAATCCCAACATACCCCTCAACTTCTTAATTTTTTTCGAATATGCCATTCCATGATAGGCCTAATTTTGCTAGGGTCCACCTTTACTCCTTCATGTAAAACTATGTATCCAAAATACTCCATCTCCTTAAGAACAAAAGCACACTTGGATGGCTTAACATAGACTTGATGATCTTTGAGGAATTGTAACACTTGATCTACATGTTGTAAATGTTCTTGCCATGTCTTTCTATTAATTAATATATCATCAAAAAACACTAAGATGAACTTTCTCAAGAACTTCTTAAAAATGGAATTCATCTAACTTTGGAATGTAGATGATGCATTGGTAAGACAGAATGGTATCAACAAAAATTCATAATGATCCTCATGAGTTTGAAATATTGTATTGCAAATATCTTCCTCCTTAATCCAAATTTGGTTATAACTTAATCTAAGATCTAACTTGGTAAAATACATAACTCCATTTAGTTCATCTAGAAGATCATGAATGACCAAAATAGGAAACTTATCTTTAATGGTGTACTTTTTGAGCACTCTATAATCTAGACATGCACCATGTTTCATCTTCTTACACAACATCACAATAGGTCAGGAGTAATAACTTTGGCTATGCTTGATAGTTCCTTCCTCTAGCATTTTGTCAACAATTTTTTCTATCTCATTTTTTGTATGTGTGGGTACCTATAAGGCCTTATTTTTTGTGGTTGGTTCCCTAGAACTACTTGTATGGCATGCTCATGATCCCTCTTAGGAGGAAGTTCTTTAGGCATATTTCCAAGTATCACCAATTGATGATCAATTATTTCTTGTAAATCTAGATGAGTAAGAGCATTAGATTAAGAGACTTCTAATGAACATAGTTGGGCCACAAATCCATCCACACCTTTCTTAAGAAGCTTTTGCATTTGATGAGAGCTTACCATTTGTGGGGATTTTTCCTACAATCCCCTTAGCTCCACTACCTTTCCTTTTGATTGAAATTACATGAATAGTTCTTAGAAGTTCATCACAATTGTTCCCAATATAGTAGGCCATTATACTCCCAAAACAATATCTGCTACACCCATGGATATTGTATGCATTGGGGTATCAAGTTGATAATCTCCCAAGAATAATTTGATGCTATGACAATTCCCTAAAAAACTAACTATGTCCCCATCTACAATTAAAACCTAAAAATCTGGGGCTAGATATATAAAACAATTTAGAAGAGTTGCCAACTTTTTGTTGATGAAATTATGAGTTCTACCTGAGTCAATCAACACTGTTACTTTCTACTTCTTTAAGAAACTGACTACCTTGAGAGTTTGTGATGCACTGGAACCTAAAAGTGCATGTTGAGAAAAGATTGGTTGAGAATCATGTGAATCCTCACCTGACTTCATATCCTCCTCTAATATGGGCTCATCCTCTTCTTCCTCACTTGAACCTTCAATGTAGAACAATTTCTTTTCACTACATTTATTTCCTCAACTATATTTTCTATCACAATTGAAACACAACCCATTTTCTCTTTTCTCATCATTTTTTTGTGGATGGTTAAGGAAGAGAAGGTGTTGAATATTATTTTTATCTTGTCACATTAGCCTTTTTCTTTCTAGGAATCAAGAACTTCTCCTCTTCCCTGTGTGCCAATATAAAAGACTCATTCACTTAGCTAGGACAAAACATGTGTACCTCATGTTGGATGTGATCCTTGAGACCACCCAAAAATGAATAATTCAAGTTCTCCTTTGTAATTGTATCCACTCTTAAGGATAGGTTTTGGAATTTTTGAATATAATCCTTAACTGATCTTGTTTTTTGAAGCTTAGCAAGTTAGCTAAAGAAGTTTTTTGTCACACTATTGCTATATTTTTCTTGGAGTTCTTCTATAAAAATTGACCATGATACAGTGAGACCCTTTTTCCTCCTATGAGTACAAAGCCAATAATACCAAATGAATTGATCTGGTTCTAGGTAGAAGGAAGCCATCATGACCTTTTGTTCATATGGGATTTGATGTACTTCAAAAAAATTCTCCATTTGATTTATCCACGTTAGAGGATCCTTACCATCAAATTTTTGCATATCCACCTTTATAAAGAAATTCCTAGATCCCATAGGATTAATAAAATTTGTTTCATTATTAGTCAACTTGAATATTTCACCTTGATTTCTTGAGAGCTCAAAACTTGTTTCATTCATATAGGTGATTAACATGCTTTGTATACCTGATATATCTCCGTGTAGGTCACACATATCCCTCTTAACATCTTCCTTGAACTTACTTATTTCCTCATTGGGATTACTATCCTTTGTTATTTCCCAATCTTGATCAAAAGATTTTCCTGGTGTGGTAGCATTATTTTCACCTCTTATTGGAGGCCATGTCATGATGGAAACCAAAATTTTGAAATAAATCACATAAATGGAATATAAATTCTATGATTAAATTTTTTTTATTTTTACTATAACTTACTAGGGCCAAGATACCCTTAGGAAGAATCCAAAATTTTTTGGCAAATTTGCTATCTTGAAAGAAAATTTTCTTAATTTTGTAATAAATTGCTTATTTTTGCTTCAATTTCTCCAAGCTTTGTAATGTAGGCTCCTCTACTATGTATTCAAAAAGCCAATACAAGTTATACTCCAATTTGGCAGGAGCTGAGAGATATGTAGATCTCAATAACTTGTGTAGAAATAGTAATTCTACAATAATTCACTCAAGTTTTCTCCAATTCATCTCAATTTTGGACTATAACTTCTTTAATATAGTCTTCAAAAACCCTTTTGAAATCTTTGAAAAATTCATTAAAATCTGAAAGTTATGCTCTTATGAAAACTACCCAAATATTGAGAAAAAAGCATGCCTCTATGGTGCTAAGATCATGCTCTGATAAATTTGTAATGAAATAACTTGTACAATAGAAGAAATAATATGAAATATTATATAAATACTCCATAATAACTAAGAGTAATGGGCCACTTTGAGGGGGCAACCTCCAAATATCTCCAATGAGAACACACTTGACAATATGATGTTGAAATAAGACTCACAAGCTCCTATATATACCTAATTAAGCTTAGGTTGAATAGACAACCTTACATAACACCTAGGCCAACCTACCTTCCTAAATAATAATATATTAATGATAACATGACTTAATTAAAGATTAAAATAGCCACAGGTTGACTATTCATAACCCTATATAAACCAATATTAAGGGTGTATCAAATTGTTAGACTCTAAAGTCCACCAAGAAAGTGAGATGGGGGGGAGGGGTGAATCAATTATCCAATTAAAATAACTCTTAATATCTTTATTAATTCTGAAAAATATAAATAGTAGATGCAAGAACCATAGAAATATGACCATACACAAGGATACCATATTTTTAAAATAGGGAAACCCTTTATTAGAGATAAAACCCCATTGGGAAGTATTTCCAAAAGATGATGTACTAATATAAAAGTTCCTTGGAAGAGGATAGACCATATTAGAAGCCAATGAAATAGATTTAGTAAATATGAGTCCCTATTTTTGAATCACTATTAGGAGATTCCAACCTTGTTAGTAGTTGTACCAACCCTCTTACAAGTTGTGCCAACCCTATTAGAAGTTGATAGGAAAATAGGTGGACCCACTATCTAACTAGCTTTAGTACTGACCTCACTGTATAATACAAGTGTACATTGGAAACTATCTAATAATTTTTTTTTTGATGGTGGGCTAGTGTCCCTCTCACAATTTACAACATGGTTTAACCATATCATGTGGTTCTATAAGAATATTGGTTGTATCAAGCATTAATAGGTTGATCTCTTGATGCAAAAACAACCCATGCCATTTCTAACAATTAGTATCAAATCTTGCAAGACACAATGAGTGATAGTGGGAGGTGGATTTTTGGTAGTGGGCCAACATCCCTTGTAGGATTATGAACATGGCTTAACTACCTCTTGTGCTTGTATAATACTATTGGTTTTATCATGCATTGATAGGTTGATCTTTTGGTACAATGACAACCCTTCCCTTTCGAACAACCTTATCTTACCAAATATAGCTCTTTATAAGCTCACCATGCCTAGATTGCACCAATCTCCACTTTTATCCAAAAGATATTTGCATCCAAGGCCACATATCACAATATGATCTCACTTGTTAAAACATCTACAATATATACCTATCCACAATGAAATAATGTTTCCTTTATACCAATTACTAAGACAAATTATTAAGTCATGGGTATGTGCATGATCATGGTCAAGCAAACTATGCCCTTAAGTGGCAATGAAAAATCAATAACTCAAGGTTATGTCAACTAGACATGCAATTTTCAACTTCTTATGAACTTTCTATAAAAAAGTTTGATAGAAACGAATCTCTAGGAAATTGAATTTAGTTTCTAAAATACTAGGTCTTATCTATAAAAAATAAAAAATTGATTGGTCAAAATTTTTAATTTTAATGCAATAGTACAAAAATTTTAGGACAAAAATAAGAAGTAGGTGTATGTCTAACCACCTTAATCAAAATCAAGTAATAATATTTTAAAATAAGATCCTAAATATAAGAATTAGACCCATTCATGGATGTGACTGTAATGAACCCTTTTTGGGGGTCCATCATTTATTTACAACTTTTCTTTTATTTATATCCTTTTGCCATAGTTTCTCTGATGATCCTTTACGCCAAACTTTCATTCAATATATATATTTTTAACTTGAAGAGTTGTGACTTTTCAATATAATGATTATATTATAATAATATTATATAATTATTTATTTATAACAATATCACAAAATATTTATATTACACTATATATTAATAATATATCATCTATATTATTAGATTATAATACTTTATTAATATAGTACATTGCTATAATATGTTAGATTATTATTATTATATAATTAGAATGTAATATTACTTTATAAAAATATTATTAATTTAATATCATTATTAATATTACTTTATATAAAATATTTATTTATTATTTAAATTATATACTAATATGGGGACATCACAGTCCTCCCCTCTCGAATTTGCTTGTCCTCAAGCAAAGACAACTTATAAGATTATCTTCATGTGATGTTAATATCCTTATGATGTAAGAAAATATAAGCATATATAAATATTGATGCATCAATACACAAAGCAAGCATGAAGTAGATAGATGAATGCATGAAAACACAAAGCATACATGATAAAGATAGATGATGCATGAAGGCACAAAGCATACATGATGAAAATAGATGATGCATGAAGGCACAAAGCATACACAATGCAGACATATCATACATTCTTTGTTGATTCTCTATAATTTAATTTTCACAATGAAGTAGAGTAAAAGGAATGAAACTATACTTCCCAGGTAAAAGCATAGATCTATGTCACCAGTTATGATACAAAAACCTAATTTGGTCAAATCTCATTTCTTTATCAAAACTCAATTTTTTTCAAAAACTAAAAATACCCTTTTATAGATCTCAGATTCAATATCCTCATTATATAAATTTTTGAGTGTTTTGATTAGTTATAATATGTTATAAGATTCTCAAAATATTATAAGTCAATATTTCAACATTTCAGAAGATGCTCCCTCATAAAAGAAAAGAAAAAATAGTAAATCATATCAAAAAGATCAAAAAATCATATTTATCTCTAGAGGAGAGAATCCTCTTCATGAATATGTAATTTATTTTCAAGAAGGTATAGATTTGATAGGGAAGTTTTGACAGGAGGAAAAAACTTTTGGATTCTGATAAGGTCAAACTTGAGTACTTATAACAAAGAAAATATACATAAAAAATCATTATTTCTTTTTTTGTTCACTAGCTATACATGTCATCTATCGGATATTTTCAAATCAGAATGAAGAAAGATGATTTGCATATACTTGTTTGATGGGAACTACGCTCTATTATTTTTATAGTTAAAAAAGGACTTCAAAATAAAATAGAATGAATAAATTCTTATTGAAAAAAATTATAAAAATTATAGGCATAAAACTCATCCAATTCTACACATTTCATTAGTTTACATCATCTTTATATTTTAAATACAGATACCATTTTTTTGTCATTAATGTTGAATTGTCACATTCTGATATCACATTTCTTTATAAAAGATGACACAAGTTTGTACTTTTATCCTCCCCAATATGCCTTTTGATCATGTATCCTAGAAAAACCAATAATTATTAGCATATAATAGCTCCAAAGAAAGATGAGTCTCGTGATTATCTCTTTTCTCATTTACATAATTATTTGGAAGGAATATTTCTCTCTCCTCATTAGGATCATCAAATAGACTACAAGTGGTTCACCAAAGGATATCTGTCATGTGCCCAAAATTACTCCACCTCTCCCTCCACAAACTCCCTACCTTAGGATACCATAAGATGGAATATTTATAGTGCAAAGGGCACATCAAATAGACTACAAGTGGTTCACTAGAGGATATCAGTCATGTGCCCAAAATTACTCCACTTCTCCCTCTACAAACTCCCTACCTTAGGATACCATAATGTGGATGAGAAAATGAGTGTTAAATTTAATTTTCTTAGTTTATTTTGAAGATTTCTTCTTATAGTACATAGAAAAATTTCTCTCCTTATTACGTTAATCCTAAGATGGTAGATTTATGGTGCAGAGGGCTCATGAAATAGGCTACAAGTGATTCCTTGGAGGATATTCATCATGTGCCCAAAATTACTTTGCCTCTCCCTCTACCAACTCCCTATCTTAAGATTTTGTAATGTGGATGAGAAATAGACCCCTATGTACTATAATTAGAATATGTTCCTAATGTCATCATGGTTCCTTAGGAATGTATCTTAACATAGATATATATACTATACATGTATCCACTTAATTGATTTGCATAAACTATTCTTCACAAGTTGGCAAGATTTATGCTCTAGTACCATTTGTAATGAACTCTTTTGGAGGTCCCCATTTATTTATGACTTCAACTTTTATTTACAATATTATAGTGACACATATCTTTTAGTATTTTTATTCTAAAAAATTTAATTAATTATTATTTTTCTACTATAGTATTTTTGAAATAAAAAACTCTCATGTCTCACCACCTTAACTAATTCAAAACTCTACAAAATTTAAATTTTTGTTTTCCTTATAGTAGAAGAAGCATAGAATGTGGTTTATTTTTTGGATTTTAAAAATGTTGTATCATTTGAAAGTTATAGTTGTTTTTAAATCAATGTGTCAATCAACACTTTATATGTAACTCCATTAGTAAGTAAGTAATAATAACTTATGGAACTCGTAATTTGATATAAATTACATTTATTAAAAGTTAAGAACATTATTAAGAAACCATTCTTATTTTATTAAATTTGGGTGAAAAAAAAGTTGTTAGCTACATGTTTGAAGTAAAAAATACAAAAGAACAAACCTAAAACAGGTTTTCAAGACTTTTTAAAGTTGACCATGTAGGGTTTCTATCCAAAGATATCATAGGCCTTATAAAGGTATTAGTTTTTGGGTTTGGTATCAGGATGGGTGGGAAAAAAGCTAGAATATATTTTGAAATGCTTTAAGGTATTTTAGAAATGCATAATTTATAGGTCATCACTTTTTGGCACACCATAATCCTACGCATACCTTCATCCTTGAGGTTTTCCTAATTTATAATAATAATATAGGACCACCTTAAGGTATTAAAATAAATGTTACATTACAATATTACATCTCTTAAAATTTACAAAAAATGTTTGGGCTTACAGGTTTCATTAATTTACTCTTTTTGATCAATTAATTATGTGTACTTAACCAAACCATCTCCAAAATGTATTCAAAATTATTCACAACTCACTCAACTAGATTCATATATTTTAGATAGTAGTTTTCCACAATCTATTAGAATTCTTAGTTGTGTTTTCTAGGTAGATTGTGCTACAATTTTTTCATCAATGTTTCGGATCACACTCTGTGATCCATCATCAAGATGTCATAGGTTCATATATGTTAGGAGATAAAATCCAACCAATACTACCTACCTTCCAAAAATTTTGTATGAAAGTTATGGTCACTAAAATATTCATAACTTTGTCTAGTCTTCATGTTTTGATACACATTCTTAACTCTAACATATAGAAATACCCTAGGACATAATCCCAATTGTACATAAGATAATATTTAATCCTCAAATTTTGAAAATCTAATCTCTCTCTATTATTCTACCATTTTTCAAAGAATAACCAATATGTTGACATCAATTAAAAACTCTATCATGAATTTAACATAGAATCATTAAATAGTGTCTTTAACACTTCTGGGATAGTCCTCCATGGGAATATCATTATCATTAATGCTAACACATATAATGGCTTATAAAAAATTCATATGATTAATTTGGATCTCATAGATTTGGAAACATCTTCATGGATTACATGTAGACCTATCCTTATTCTTGCATATATTTTTTTACTTAGTTATAACATCACTGATTTCCCCTTTGGGGAAAGACCTATATTTTATAATTGTTATATTTTTCATCCAACTTGTGTCTATTGATGGCTATATATTTAATATCTAGGATGAAATTAGGGAATATTATATGAGATTGAGATGTATAGAAGATTGAATTATTGGAAATAATTAGCTTCTAATCTCACTCATTGTAACTCTTTGTAATGGATGCAAATAGATAGGCCTTATGCCTAACACATTGTAAGGATATTTTCTTGGTAGATCTATATTTGAATACATTTATTTGGTTTTTCTAGCATATTGTTGTAGTGATTTCATGTGTAACTTTATATGTGTGTTTGGAGAGTAATTCATTGAACCATTTAACATCCTACTTTGTGTCATATTTGATTACAAGATAATTACAAAGACTAAGAAGAGAGTGGTGGAAGAAAAATATATTTCTACTTGTAATACTAGGGAAAAGGAACCTTTCATGAACAACATGTTTTCTAGAGAAGAAGAGGTCTTTGGACTTAAAAAATATAAATTTTTAAGGTTAAAGATCTACACATTTCTTATGATATTTGGACAAGGTTAGAAGTAGTTTTTGAAGTAGATAAATATTCAATAAACCATACATTGCAAAACTAGAAAACTATGATTGAGAATGAGATAATGAAAGATGATGAATCAATTAGCTCATACTCTCAAAGAATCACTAATATTTTTTCAAGGATACAAGTTATAGAGGAACTATATCAAAAGATGAGGTATGTTATCAAAGTTTTGAGATCACTAAATCTAGGATATGAAACCATTAGCCTATAGAAGAAGTCATAATAGTTATGCTAGATTTTAATAGAGAAACTTTGATTAGAAGGATGGAAGCATTGTAATCAAGACTCATGTATAGTCAACCAAGATCTAAGACTTCTCTCAAAGCTAGTGTGCATATGGAGAAAAATGATACTAACTAGAATTGCAAGAACTATTGGTGGTTATGCCAAAGAATGGGAAGATATGCAAGAAAAAGAAAGGAATATTGATGAAGTTGTTTCATTAATTGCATAAAGGGAACCTAATGGTAAGAAATATTTTTCTTATTTTCAATGTAAAAAAATTGGTTATTATTCATATGAATATCCTAAGAGAGAAAGAAAAGTGAATCCTAGAAAGTCTTAGAAGTCAAATATTCTTAAGAGTTGTTTCTATGCTATTATTGTGGTTTCACAATGCACACCTCATTTTCACTTAGAAAATGGGGACCTCCTAGTTTCAAATTCCAATACTAGACTCCTAGTCTAGAGCCCTAGGCATTTTTGACCCTCCTCTAGGTCTAGGAAAAATTCTAGAATCACACTGATTAGACTCAGGACCTAGAGAATGAGAAGAAAGTTATTTTTGTGTACATTTTTTCATTGCACATATTCACATGTTCTCTAAGTGCACACATGCACACTACACCCAACCCCAAGGATATGCACTTGTGGACATGTGCATGTGCACATCTTCAAAGGGTGTGCACCTACTACAAGGGTACACACTTGGCACCCAAGGCCTAGATATGGGCCTGGCCCCCTCCTCTTTCATATAGTTTCTCCTACTCTCTTACATTGCACTACTCTACTCTTCTCCAATCCCCTACACAAGAAAACAAGGTTAGACTTCAAGGGTGTGCACATGCACACCTCGAAGAGGTGCATAGATGTACACCCCCACACCTCCTCCAAACCTAAAACATTAAAAATATTTAAAACTTAATCAAGAATCAATCAAGCTTCAAAGAGGTGCGGACATGAGTACCCCTATGAGGTGCACATGTGTGTACCTTTTCATACTAAGAAAAACTAAAGAATTTAAATTTTTTTCCCCATTGCACATAGCCACAAAGCATGTGCACACATCACCAAGGTGCATACATGCGTAACTATGTACAATGACATATCATAAGCCAAGAAAGTGCACAAGCACACCTAAACGGTGCACTAAGTGCACTGAAGGGCATACCAAGCTATTTTGAGGGGAGAAACTACATTTTGATCTACTACAACTAGTTTTTGACCTATTTTGATGACTGTTTGAGTCTCGTAGAGTCCCATTCTCTCCTTCTAATATCATAAGACTAATGTTTTCTTCTTTCATATAGATTCAATGACATCATCATCATCTTCCATGGTGGATAAAATGAAATAAAATCTATTGTGTTCAAATACCAAGGAGCGTCAAGGAAGTCAAGGTTCCAAGATGGACATGTAAAGATCGAAGATACAGAATTTGATCACATCGACTAGAACACCTTCCTAACAATGTGCAATAAACTAAGGGAGAGGTCAGCAATGATATCCACACTAATTAGGTCTGACCTAGTGAATACAAAATCACATCTCACTTTAGTTCAATCTTTTGAACTAATAACGACATTAGCAAAACACTATGTGACTGAGGAAAATGTTATAAAAAGCATAACTGGAGAGATAGTATAGAACCTCCATCCTTGAAACTTAGAGAAAGTGTTTCACCATCCAATGGTGGATCAGTACCTCTAGATTTCATAAAATGGATCAAAGAGATGGTATAAGGATAATTAGAAAGTGGCAAAGGAACTAGTGCATTCCTTAGTTCTGATTGACAAGACACCACTAAACCAAAGAGTAGGCAAGGTAGATATGACCAGAGGTTATATAAAACTTGAGAATAGATACTTGATTGTCCTCCTCAATAAATTTATGGGTCTTCCTATAGTAGTTCACTTACTCACATGGATGGTTCATTACATTGAAAACATAAGGTCCATGAAGATGCCCATTAATTGGGCCACCATCCTAATTGATATCTTGAATGAGAAGCTACTCATTGTTAAAACTAGTCCTCACTTCTACATGACATCATACGTTGTGTACTTAGTAGCAGCCATAACCACTAATTATCTAGGCTTGTATAGATAGGAAAGAATGTAGGATGAAAATTATTGGCCCAATGTGGTATACCCACAAATACTGAAAAAGAAGCTCCCACTATAGAGTGTGGAATACAGAGTGTTTAATGATGGATTCATCTTCTTCATCATCAAATTCATTGAAGGTGATTATGAAAAAAAAATGTCAATAGAGGTGGCAACTCAAATCATATAAATAGGAGCCTACTACATTCAATTCAAATAATTCATGTATCTTTGGGTAGCTAGTACTCTTATGTGCCTCAAGAGGCTTCTAAGATACCCTTCAGATAGGCTCTTACTGCTAGAGATTTCTAGGAAACTCACTTGTTATTATGGAAGAGTGAGGAAACAACATAAGAAGACATGGGTCTAGCTAATTACAATTGTTACATTTGAGGTGAAGTTTAAAAAAAAGACATTGCCACCTTTAACTCTGAATGGGATAAGTATCCCTTTGGAAGAAAAAAACTCCTCTTTCCCATTCTTTGACAATATTACGATGGTTCAACATCTAGTAGGGAAATAGTTTTTACATGTCAATGCCTAAGAAGATCACTGGATGAATGCAATAGATGACTATGATATTCATATAAGGGATTATTGTAGGATGAGTCTATACCTAGCAAAAAATGAGTCAAAGATGAAGGTTCCTTTGAAGGTTGTAGAAAAGGATGTACCAGAAGTTATGGATCCTTTTTACAATAGAGATAAAATCTTTGATAGGCCTATCATGAATACCAAGATAGGGCAAGAAGAAAATGATGATATAGATCATTGATCTAGACATAGAATTGAACTAACAAGTGAATGGATCTAGAAAGAATTTTGGATAGATTCAATTACTGAGGCCATACCTCTACAAGCCACAACAAGGCCTATCAAAGGTAAAGGTGGAAAGTTCACCATACCAACCTACGCCACTCAATTAACAATAAGGCTAGAAATGGTACTAAAGATGAGTGGGAGTTTGAGTACTTTGAGAGTGATAAGGGAAAGAATAGAATGAGGGAACCCCTTAGGGAAAAGAGATAAGAGGTTGAGTCTTAACCAAAACCATCTCAATAGGAGCAAGATGAGCCTTAAGAAAACCTAATAGAATAGACACAACTAGAACATCAAAAGGAGGAACAAATAGAGGAACAAAGGGTCCCACCACTAACAAATGTAGAGGAAGAAACCTCTCCCTTAGCTCCAAAGAGAGAAAGGACCAAAATAGTTGTGGTGGGTACATAGAGGAGAAGATTGAAGAAAAAGAATAATGTATCCCCACAAGTTCTAGAAACCATTCTAGAAGTCAAGGATGAGCAAGAAGGGGAACAAACAGAGTTTTTCCCCTTAAGCCAAAGAGCCAGCTTGGCCAAAGCCACAAAGGAAGAAAGGAGAAGAATATCTACATAGACACCTCCACCTTCTCCAAGAGAGCCTATCTAAGAATCAACTTTGGAAGATGAACAATAGAACTAGATAATAGACATGGAAAGTGAAGAAATTGGTGTCTTTGACCTCTTAGACTTTATTTTTATGCCAGTGGGCACTGAGATGGTGGGAGAGAAGGTCAAAGATACTCCCATGAGTGAACCTTTAGGAGAGGATTGGAATCAATTTCCTCTACTATCTCAAGGACCTTTGGCCATTCCATTACCATTGCCACAAGATATGGCCACCATTCTAGATAAAGGGTCAATAGCTCCACCTCCTCTGGCAAAAGAATCTAAACAAGAAGGTCAAGAAATAGAGGAAGGAGAATTCAAATAGCTTATTTCCAATGAAGTATCTAAGGAAGGAAAAATACTAAAATAAACTTAGAAAACTCCTCAAGATACTGAAGCTAGATTCTTAGCCCAATAGAGTAAAAAGACTACTTCTAAAGATCTTCCTTGGCATGATAAGACTCTAGAAAGAAGTGATCAAGGAAAGGATTTTCTCACACAACCAACACCTTTAGCTAAGTATATGTCACCCATGGGCACCATACAAGCATGGCTAAAGAGAGAGGTTATGTTTCAAGAAAAGAGGAAGTAATTAAGGAGTTGATTAATGTGGTGAAGAGGCTTGAGCCACCTAAGGGTGATGCAAGAACACTATCCTTCATAATGAAGAACCAAGACCAAGACCTTCTCACACATATTGCAATTCCTCATCATGCTAACATCAAGGAACTGAATCCAAAAGATTACCAAATCAAGGAGGCTATGTTGGGAAATCCAATGATGGACATGGACAATGTAAAGATCACCACAGGTGATTTGCCTCACAAAAGGTGTCTAATAATCTTGCCTAAGGTTGTACTTAGGAATAGTATATTCAACCTAATGACTATTTTTCCCCACCATGAGGTGCATTTAATTTGTCAACCCAGCGATGTACACTTGAAATGGTCAACATGGTATGTGCACTAGGTTTCTTAATGAGTCATTATGCTTATGCTACAGGAAAGTAAATGTTGGAAATATTCAAGATATAACAAGTTACTGAGAGGGGAGGGGTGAATCAGTAACAATACAAATTTTAAGTTAATTCAGCATAAACTGGAAAATCATTCATTCACCTAATCTGATGCATGCAAGAGATAAATAAATATTCATAACACATATGCACAGAGATTTTGGTGACCCAGAAACCTTCCAAAATAGAAAGTAAAACTGGGGTAGGAATGAAACCCACAAAGCTTCTTTTCTGTAGTAGGAAGTTAGCTAGTTAAGGCATACAATAATCACTTCTAGTGATCTACCCTGTTAGGAGCAAAGAGGATTGCTAGATCCACCTTGTTAAAGGATTTAAAACATACTTTACAAGTATGCACTCTGTTAGGAGATTTATACAAAGACTGTTAAGTCTACCTTGTTAGAGGATTTTTAGATGATTCACCTATTAGGATGAACCAATCAGATCTACATATACCTTGATTAGATCCTTTGTAATAATCACCTCTTGTGATTGATGAAGTCTTTACTACACCTTGTGAACCTTGCTAATATACTGCTTTGCTACTGAATTCGCATCTGTCTCTTGTATCACAATATATTCATACATGTCTCATATCCATTACAACAATTACAACTCTGTATTATACACATATATATATATATATATATATATATCATTTCAGTAATTATAGATGCAAGGTCAGCTGAACACAAGTAAAGAAAATATAACTGAGTTGGCCAAATAGTAAAATAAACCCGGGTTCTTCAGATAGACTTGATGACTTTCTGATACACGGCATCCACTACGTTACACAGCATTGTCATGCACTTGGTAGAGGTAGGGGCTCAGTTCATACTAGTCATACAACATTTCCTAGAACTCGGTAACCATTGGTGACTCAATAGATATAGTGTCACTCGGTAAAAACTAATTTCTTTGTTAATCGATTGAGTTCAGTTAACACTAAGTCCTTCTTCACTCAGTCAATACTGAGTCCATCTTTACTCGATTAACACTAAGTACATCTTCACTCGGTTAACACTATGTTCATCTTTACTCGGTTAACAATGCTTCTATCTTTACTCGGTTAACACTGTGTCCATCTTTACTCGGTTAACACTAAGTGCAACTTCACTTGGTTAACACTAAGTGCAACTTTACTCAGTTTGAACTGTGTCTTTGACGCTCGATTTGAACTGTGTCTTCGATGCTTGGTTTGAACTATGTCTTCGATGCTTAGTTTGAACTGTGTAATGAGTGTTGTCACTAATGGAAAATACCTTTATGCCAACAATCTCCCCCTTTGGCATTAGTGACAAAAAAAATTATGGATCAAAGTTTATGTGCAAAATAAAAATGACATACAGTTCAAAATTGATCTTTTTGCAAATTTTGTAACATATATCCTTTTATTTACATATATCTCCCCCATTCAATATGTACAATATTTATAAGTCAATACATATATCTTATGCACAGTTAGCTCTTCAAGTCTATCTCCCCCTTTTTGACAATAATGCCAAACAATATATATTTACACGAAGATTCCAAAATGAGAGATAAATTCTGAATGTACCTTGAGAATAAGAGCCAAAGTCTTATCCCAATTTTCTTGCAAAATTTTGCTGGTGGAGATTGCAATTTGAACTTCTGCAGAGAGTTCAATCATGTGATCTACAATAGAGAAGTTGTTGTCATGGATCAATGTTTTAGAATGAGCAATATGCTTCTACATTGTGTCCATGACAGGAAGGATCATATTATGGATGTCAATCAGAGTAGACCTGATCCTTGCTTCCTCTCTTAGAAATTTTGCATGTTTCTCTGACAAAAACCTTATTCTCAGATGATGGGATGAACTTGCACTATGGTCAGATTGCAGCATTTGGGCATTGACCTTCATATCCGCATCAATTTTATTCAACTTTTCTCTTATTTCCTTAGTAAACTCGGTAACATCACAGAGTTTTCCAAAAAGTGAAGTTACATTATTAAAAGAATGTTCAAAATTACTCAAAATTGTAGACAATTCTACCTGTTTTACTGCAATATGCTAAGCAATGTGCTCAAGCACCTTATTGTCAAATTTCTTCTCTGCCTTTTCAATTAATTTCTCTTGGCTGGAGCTGTCCTCATTAAATATATATACAACCTCTTCTAACTGAATCAAAATGTGTTGAGTAGAATCTACTTCAACACCTATAGCATCTGTTATGATATTCTTAGCATTCTCAATAATGCTATATTCCTGGTCTCTCTCATGCCTCAGCTGTTTTTGCCTAGCTTTCTGCTCTAATAGCTGATTGAGCATTCTCATTTCATTAATTGATGTAGTATCTAGATCTATCTTAGGAATGACAATGTCCTTATCCAGATCTATTTCCTCATCCACTGCCTTACTGGAAAACATGTATCTCTTTGGTTTTTCTGCAGTGACTGCACCTTTGCCCTTTGAAATTGCAACAATAGTTGATGATGCTAGACTAGCTGACAAAACTGGAATAGGACTAACTAGAGAAAGACTGATAGAAGTGCTAATAGTATCAAAAATTGGTGTTGCTCCCAAAATTGCTGTACAGGATGGAGTGGGAGAACTAACAGTTGCCAAAATTGGAGCAGGAGAAGTCAAAATTGTAGTACCTATAGGTACACTTACTATACACTCTGCAGTAGAAGTTGATATACTTGAAAAACTTACTGCTGTGACTGAGGATAAATTGGTCAAAGAAGGTGGCTGCAGCTCAGTTAACGAAGTGGTAGACACTTGCATAGATGGTACCCAGAGCTGAGAGGAGACAGGTGAAGATTGATAAATTGATGAGGCTATTGAGCTCACAATCTCACCAATAGAAGCTATCTCCACAGTTGATGTACCTATTTTAGGTGGAGAGTGAGGAAGAGATGCAATGACTTCGACTGCAATTATTAGTGGATCTTCTTCCTCCTTAGCTTGTTCTACTTCTTCCTTCATTTCTCTTTCAGCTTCTTCCTCAACTTCTAACATTAATGATTGCAGGTCTTCTGGAATGTCTTCAATGTCATCATGATCATCATCATCATCATTATCATCACTGTTGTCATTGTCCTTGATTTCAACAGTATCATCACTAGGTTTGTGTAGATGATAGATATTTTTCCACATGTTTGTGGCATCATTTACTACATGCTCAATGTCTTTGACAAGTATCAAACAAGTGTGGAATCTAATCATCATGTTACCTTCGTGGTCTTTCAGTGATTTCTTCACTTCAGCATCAGTGAGACTCGGGAGGAGATTCCTCAGGGTCTACTCATAAATGTCTTTGACAATCTTGGTTGCAGCTTCCCATCTTGGTTGCCACCTCTCCAATAGCTCTTTGGAGATCTGAGAGGCTATTTGGTCCGGGGAGTATTTCCATTTACCCATTTTGTTCAGTACTAGTTCCTCAATCTGCATTTTCTCCTGTTCTGTTCTGGTTTCAAACTTCAATGCTTTGAAGTTTGTGAAGCTAGCTCCTGTATCTAATTGCTTCAGTCTTGCCTCAAGGGTGAGTGGAGGCTTAACAAGTACAGGTTCCTTCTTTCCCTATCTTGTTCTCCTGGAGAACACTACAGTAGTTTTCTTTGTAGGTTTGGTGATAGCCACCTTACCTTTCTTTCATTGAGGCTTTTCTTCTTTTTCAGATTCAGTTTCCTCCTCTTCTTCATCTTCTCCTCTCCCTTTTGTTATCATGAGAGGGCCAACATCTGTTTTCAGTTTGGCTATGCTCCTCTTTCCTTTGCTAATGGCCTGAGGGATTTTAACTTGAAGCTCAATTTTGGCCTTAGCTTCATCATATGTTCCAAAAACTGGGTGCCTTGGGTCTACAGGTTCATTTACCAGTGCTTCTATGATGTCCCTGGTTTCATCAATATTTACCTCATAGGGAAGAGGTTTCACCCATGCTACCCAAGGCCTGACTGCCTATATGTATACCTTGTTATACTCTACCATGAAACATACATCTTCCTTGTACTCTTCAATAAGTCTTGGAGGAATTTGGAACCTATTGTTCATTCTTTCCTTAAATTCTTCAAAATAACTATCCAAAACACTGTCAAAATTTTCACCTAATTCAGTGATGAATTCATTAATTTGATAAAGAATTGGGATATCCTTTTTCCATACTATTGATCCTTTAGATGGAAAGGACTTTAGAATATAGAAAAACAAACAAATCAAAAGTGAACCAAATTTACAGGAGTTGTTCTTGGAAGTCCTTATGCTTTCCATATTTTTATTGAATTGGGACAAAAGCAATTCCAATAAATCAAACTCTACATTCTTCTTTACTATTTTATATTCCAAATCCATAGCTTCACAAGATACACTGTTTGGACGGCTTGAATTGTAGATTTTATGAGAAATCATGTGAATGCCAAATCTCAATTCAACGTCAGTTACTGTACTGAGCTTAAGTCCTCTGTCATCCCATTCTGCTGAGGTTAGTCTCTGCAATTCTTCCTGACCTAGGGTTTTGGTAGTCTTGGTTTTGCTCAACATGGGGAGTCCGGTAATTTTGCTAATCATTTTCTTAGTGATAGGTACTGGTTGCTCTAACCACAAATTTTCCATTGTGAACCCGACTGAGTAGATACCTAACCCATTTTACTTGAAATTTCCTTAGCAAATGCAAAATTTGGGTTAACCCTTTTGTTTCAAGATGTTTATGTTTGGGTTTCAAGGTTCCATCTATGCTCATTTCACCTAGGGCATTGTCAATTTCTAGGTTTCCAAGTTCTTGAATGGAACACTTGAAATGAGAGCGAATGTCATTAATAAGAAGTACCTTTTGAGGGATTTGTGACTGAGCACCGTTAGGGTCCAATGATTCTGCAATTGCCGGTGCCAATTTGAAGTTCGGGGTCTTCCATTCCTCTCCTCTAACCAACATTTTTGAACCTTTCTTTGTCTTGGAGCTGCCACTTCCGGATGCCATTGCTACTCGGTAGGTGTATAAAATTTTTGAATAGATTCTTTGCGCTTTTGAAAAAAAATCCGCTTGAAAATGCTTTAAGCTCGCTCTGGAATCGCAGAAGATAACTTAGCTCTTTGTTTGCAGTGAAAAATGAGATCAAATTTTTCCCCTTTTGACAACAAAATTTCCATAAATGTTTTGGTACGATGGTAGATGAAATGACAGGTTGTCATCCACTAGCTCGGTAGATATTATCAACTCGGCGATCAAATGAAAACATTGAATTACCGACCTAACTTGATTAGGTCACAAACCAACCTTGCTCAGTTGACACAACTCAGTCAATGAAACTTTGTTGCACCCCATCAAACTCGGTAAAGTCTCTTACCGACCTAACTTGATTGCTGCTACTTGGTTAATGAAGCTTTGTTACACTTGACCGAACTCGGTAAAGTCTTGAACCGTCCTGAAGTCAAAGTGTATCTGAAATACTGATTTGATCATCCTTCTTCCTTTGGAGCTGCTTAGGATAAATCTTGGAGGATGCAGTTCTAATATTTCTTTTATGAATATTAATTGGAAATGGTGGAATCACCCATTTCTTGAGTGACATTTCCATTAATTGATTTATTTTGCTCGGTAGATTTTGGAATCCACTGTTGCTTCATTTGCTTCCGAATGTTGTCTACTTTGATTTTCTTCTCATCTTCAATTATTTTGATATTCATGCAATTTTTAGCTATATGACCAAGTTTTATACATGTATAGCATCTTACTATAGTGTCCTTTTTCCTTAGGTGATGTCTAGCACAATTTATGCTAGAATGTCCATATTCTCCACAATAGTGACATCTGCACCAGGTGTTGTAGTCCCATCCAAATATGGCTTTGACAATCTATTTAGCTAGATTGAATGATTTGGTTTTGCATTGGAATGCTTTGTGACCATGCTTGTTGTATTTGTGACAGTTGCCCTCAAATTTTGGTTTTTCTTTACACTCATTTGCCTTATGACCATGCTGATTGCAATTGAAGCATTTGCCACTGAATTTTGCTTTCCTATTGCTCCAGCATTTGTTTGATGTATGTCCTAACCTACCACAATGATTACAAGTGGGTCTTTTATTCCTTTTTTCACCTTTTTTGGAGGATTCACCTTCTTCCTTGTATCCAAGACCAGGTTTACCCTTTTGTTTATGAAGGTTTTCCTCATTTTGTTGATTTAATTGATTTATATCTATTTGGGATTTCATAATTCTTTCATTGACTTGCCTTTTAGAGATTAGGTCATTTTCCAAGCTTTCATTGATTTGTCTCTCAGTTCTTAAGTCACTCTATAGACTTTCATTGATTTTCTTTTCAGTGTTTAAATCATTCCTTATTCTTTCATTTTGTGCTCTGAGAATCCTGATTTCTTCATTTGCATTAGAGAGTTGGTCTATAAGATCTTCATGCTAATGGGATTGATTATGAATTTCATGACTTCTATCTACCAATTCTTCTTGTGCTTTGTTTCTTTGTTCCAAAATTTCACATAGCTTGATTGACTGTATTTCTTGCTCTCTTTTAAACTTTCTTACCTCTTCTTGCAGAGATCCATTCTTTTCTAGAAGTTCTTTGATTGCTTTGTCAGCTTCTTCTGAATTACTTGATGGTAACAAATCTTCAATTCTTTCTTCAACATAAAGATGATCATTCATTTGTCTTGCAAGTTCCTTTCTTCTTTTTAGGGATTGAGAAAGATGTTCTTTTTCTTTTTTGAGTTGAACCATGGCCATTTCTAGATCTAACTTTTCATTTTCTATAACTTTCTCCAGTCTGAATATCTCCATTGACTTTGATCTTTACTCAAGCTATCAAGCTTTGTCCTGAGAACCAAATTGCTCTGATACCAATTTTTGGAAATATTCAAGATATAACAAGTTACTGAGAGGGGAGGGGTGAATCAGTAACAATACAACTTTTAAGTTAATTCAGCATAAACTGGAAAATCATTCATTCACCTAATCTGATGCATGCAAGAGATAAATAAATATCCATAACACATATGCACAGAGATTTTGGTGACCTAGAAACCTTCCAAAATAGAAAGTAAAACTAGGATGGGGATGAAACCCACAAAGCTTCTTTTCTGCAGTAGGAAGGTAGCCGGTTAAGGCATACAATGATCACTTCTGGTGATCTGCCCTGTTAGGAGCAAAGAGGATTGCTAGATCCACCTTGTTAAAGGATTTAAATACAAGTATGCACTCTGTTAGGAGATTTATACAAAGACTGTTAAGTCTACCTTGTTAGAGTATTTTTAGATGATTCAACTATTAGGATGAACCAATCAAATCTACATATACCTTGATTAGATCCTTTGCAATAATCACCTCTTGTGATTGATGAAGTATTTACTGCACCTTGTGAACCTTGCTAATATATTGCTCTGCTGCTGAATTCGCATCTGTCTCTTGTATCACAATATATTCATACATGTCTCATATCCATTACAACAATTACAACTCTATATTATACACATATATATATCATTTCAGTAATTATAGATGCAAGGTCAGCTGAACACAAGTAAACAAAATATAACTAAGTTGGCCAAATAGTAAAATAAACTCAAGTTCTTTAGACAAACTTGATGACCTTCTGATACACGGCATCCACTATGTTACATGGCATCGTCATGCACTCGACAGAGGTAGGGGCTCGGTTCATACTAGTCATACAACGTTGCCTGGAAATCGGTAACCATTGGTGACTCAGTAGATATAGTGTCACTCGGTAAAAACTAATTTCTTTGTTAATCGATTGAGTTTGGTTAACACTAAGTCCTTCTTCACTCAGTCAATACTGAGTCCATCTTTACTCGATTAACACTAAGTACATCTTCACTCGGTTAACACTATGTCCATCTTTACTCGGTTAACACTGCTTCTATCCTTACTCGGTTAACACTGCATCCATCTTTACTCGGTTAACACTAAGTGCACCTTCACTCGGTTAACACTAAGTGTAGCTTTACTCGGTTTAAACTGTGTCTTTGATGCTCAGTTTGAATTGTGTCTTTGACACTCGATTTGAACTGTGTCTTCGATGCTCAGTTTGAACTATGTAATGAGTGTTGTCACTAATGGCAAATACCTTTATGCCAATAGTAAAATGCAAGGAAAGAACCTACACTAGTGCTATAGGAAACTAACACACTTAACTATTCACTAAAAATAATACTAGAAATACAATAAAATACTAACTTATATTCCAACTCAGTTCATCTACTATAACTATTCTTACAGATGCTGCAAGAACGCTCACAAAGTATGATGCTACAAGAAGGAAATTATAACTTCTACCTACAATACTAGAAATATTGAAAATAAATCTACACTACTCTAATCTAATCCACCTCCCAAGTAAGCCCCCTTGGTTGGCTTCTACTAATCTACTAACATAGAGTGTAAACCAAAAGCTATTTTACTATGTTCCAAAAAAATTTTACACGAGAATGATACATATAACTATAAAAACAACTCACTATAAGAGTCAACCATTTCTTTTTATAAACTTTATTCTAAGCCACTAACACTATTGATCTAATCCCTATAAATAGAGGATCTTTAGTTATTCTAAAATAGGAAAGCAAACAAACTGACTACAAATTCACCAAAGAAAAAGAAGGAAAGATAACAGTTCATGGTATGACTAATAAAGTTTGCACAACCAATTTGACACAATAGTAAATGCAGAGAATATATCAATTCTTCATAACTCCTCCTTGGTAGTATCCATTTCTCTTGGTACCTTTATGACTTTCTCCACTACGACTTAACCTTAATGTTTTCTCCTTGAATTTTGTTGTCCATCTTCAACAATCCTCTTTGAATACTTTCGACCATCTTTAGCTTCCTTTTCTAACAAGTTAGTTATAATGTAAAGATATTTGCAAATAAGCATAATCAAATTAAATTCAAATATTAGAACACACATTATGATGGTTATATGAAATCCTACATTATATATATAATATTGGAAAAATATGACATACTATCTACCCATAGGTTAATGGTTCTATTTTGGGCTTTAATCATTAGTTTAGGTAAACATAAGTTCCCAAATGTTTTGGAGGTATTAAAACAAAGCGTTAAAATTATCATAAAATAGAGGCAATAATTAGCCTCATCATCTACCCCCTTGTAACTTGATGCTTGTCCTCAAGCATTGCATTTCCTAGTCAGTGATCTAAATTCTCCAACCTTAGTCCTCCCTCTACTGCTACTTTTGAAGGTGTAGTAGAATCCCTATGTTCTCTCCTATACTTCCCTTCTATTATCCTCCTATAGCCTATCAAGTTTGTCAGAATTAATATCATAGAGGGGCCACATGAGCATTGGAGGTTGCATAATGATTGGGCACCATAGTTTACACCTAGCCAATTTCCCGAGCTATATATACTTTGGAGCTTGGTGTAGGGTGGCCACTAGATTGATAGGACTATGTGGCTCTAATCTTTTGAGTGTCTTAGGTAATATACCCCACTTGCTTTTGACACCAACCATGGCTCTCTTAAAGGAAAAGTAAGGTAGGTTATCATATTCTACATAGACCTTGGTTCTAGCAAGATTCTATCCCTTTTCTCCTTGTGCTTATCCCCATAAGTCAATCTAAACCAGTTCCTAAGAATTTCCTCTAGTTTACTTCTCTTAGCTCTCAATAATAGGGGGGTAAAAGAACAAACTTTTGTCACCTTTTATAAAGAAACATGATATCAAAATGTGACAGTTCAATATTAATGAGAAAAAAAATGGTATTTCTATTTAGAATTTGAAGATGATGTAAACTGATGAAATGTGTAGAATTGGATGAATTTTATGGTTATAATTTTTTATTTTTTTTGAGGAATAATTTATTCATTTTATTTTATTCTGAAGTCCCTTTTTTAACTATAAAAAACATAGGGTGTAGTTCCCATCAAAAAAGTATATGAAAATCATGTTTTTTTTTCTTGATTTGAAAATATCTTATAGATGACCTGTATATCTAGTGCAAAAAAAAAGAAATAATTATTTTTTATGTATATTTTCTTTTCTATAAGTAATCAAGCTTGACCTTATCAGAATCCAATAGTTCTTCCTCCCGTCAAAACTTCCTTATCAAATCTACATCTTCTTGAAAAATAATTACATATTCATGAAGAGGACTCTCTCCTTTAGAGATAAATATAATTTTTAAATCGTTTTGATAGGATTTACTATTTTTCCCTTTTTTTGAGGGAGAATCTTCCAAAATGTTGAAATATCAACTTATAGGATTTTAAAATTATAACACATTATAACTAATCAAAACACTCAAAAATTTATATAATGATGATATTGAACATGAGATCTGCAAAAGGGTATTTTTAGTTTTTGAAAAAATTGAGTTTTGATAGTGAAATGAGCTTTGACCAAAATAGGTTTTTGATATCGTAATGGTGACACATATCTATGTGATCTATCCTAAGTTTACCCAGTCTGCGCTCTATTCTTTCCCTGTCTCTATAATTATTCAATTGTCTTGCATAATTAGCTTCATTATAGATCTAGGAAATCAAATCCATCTGATTTACATCCTATATATAGGGTAAAGGATTCTATTGGGTTTTTGCTAGGATGACAAAATTGTGCACATATAACTCATAGAGAAAGTTTTGCTACCAGGATGGCAAAGTCTAGTATAAACCATATAATTTCTGAACTGATTTAAATTCTCCATTTATGTTCTTGAGAGTTAGCATAAGTTGGAATAAAAGAAATTGTTCCTTTAAACACATAGCATAAATCTGAGGTGGTGGTCTACAAGCAAGTGGTTGATCAACCAATTTGAGGGCATGATCCATTCTTTATTTTTGGTTTGCCAGTTGCTATTTCAAATTTTTAATTTTCTAACCTTGGGAGACTGTGACTTTCTTCATCTTCTTCCTCTCCTCTTCCCATAGGGCTGCAACAAGCATATGTTTTCTATACAACCAGAGAAGAAGTTTTTGTAGGGTAATGGAACCACTGTCCTCTTCATAGATATTTTTTTTTTCCTCTATTCCCCCCACAACTACTATAAGAAATCGATAAGCCATGTTGGCTTGTAGGGAACTAGGCCAATGTTTGAACAAACTAACTCATGCATTATGGGAACTATTTCATCTTTACAACTTGGAGTACCTTGTTGGCCTATTGGGGAATCATTTTTATTTTTATTAACTTCAACCCTACATTCCTTATTATGGTTTTTAGGAATTTTTGAAGTTTTAGGGTGAGGAGGAGAGTCATCTAGAACAATTTTTACTAGGGATTATTTAGCAGATGGTTTGGATGAAGTAGACTGAGCTTTTACTGATACTTTAGAAGTTTGTCCCCTCATTCTAGGACTTCTTCTCATAGGGGTTTCTTCAGGTATTCCAACCTTCTTCCTACAAATTCCTTTCAATGTCTCTACTCTAGGAGTCACTGCTATAGGACCTATCTTAGTTTTCTTTTGCTTTGTGACTATAGGGTTTGGTTTTTCTACTACTAGAGCCAAGGTCTTTTCTTGTAATTTCTATTTTCTCTTTGCTTGGGCAAAGGTAGGTATTTTAGTCTCTTGAATAGGTAAGGGCATATTTTATTTCATATTCGCTTACACATTGCTAGCTCCAGCATCTTGATTGCTTTGTTCAATAGGTTCATTAATGGGAGCTACATTTTCTTCATTGGGTTGTTTATTAAGGATAGCCTAGGGTTGTAGGGTTTTAACTTGAAAAATTTTACCCATGACATGGGAGAGACATCCCTAAGTGATCTCTCTATGAGAAATTTGATTAGGTCATGATGGGTGATAGAGTTCTCCTTCCCCTTTTGGGTTTCCTCAACACTAATGCATAACATGTTATACAAGAAATTGGGAACATTTACTAGATACTTGTGCCTTGTGTAACTGAGCAATTTAAAATGATGTGCATGCAAATATGAAAATCTTCCTTCACAAGTGAGGTACCTAATAATGTGCATAACCAACTCATTGTATGGTAGTAGAAGAGACACCCTTTGGCAACCCTTCTTGGTTATATCCAAGCAAGGATTAGTTGGCGTGATAAATTGAGCCCTGGCTGATCTTGCATCATGCACATTAGGATAATGTTCTCCTACTGTTGGTAACCTAGTTACTTTTACTATTCATTCTTCTATAGCAACAACCATCAATCCCCATACACTAGCTTCTCCCTTGTCAAATGTTCTTTTAAATGTTTTGGTTGCTTCTTCATCAAATGTGGTTAGACTTAAGAAATACCCTAACCAACCACACACATTAAATCTTCTCACTACCTCTAAGTTTGAGAGTAAAATAGTAAGCTCTAGTGGCTCTTGTCACTACAATTGTCCACCCATTTCTACTTGACAATTTCTCTGTATATTTTGCTTGCACTATTTCCTTATTCCCTCCTATGAATTTAGGCTCTTTTTCTTTTTCTTTTTACAAACCCATTTTCACATTGCACACTCCTTTCAGAATTAATTTCACAACAATTCATTATGAGTAGTAATAATGTAGTTTAATGAAAGTAAATGATAAATCATTCGAGAATTGAATTCAAATCACTTGAGAATTAAAGTTGGGTCACATCATAGCTTGACAGTAAGGAGTCATTCAGGAATAAGGGTACGACACCTAGACACTTGCATACTTATAAAAATTGAGTAAGATTTCAAAAATCTTAATGAATAAATAGGAATGTCATCGGGTTTTAGTAGCCTTCCCTACCCCTAAAAAATATGGACAAGTTTCCTCATTTGTCAGACTTATCATAGGGTATGGAACTGGCATAATGCCTCAATAATATAAATAATGCAGTATTAGATAGAAGCAATGAAATCTATTTACTATAAATGAATAAAGATTTGAAAATATTATACTTGTGAGTTGATTATTGCATGTACCAAAAGGTGCAAAAAATATATCAGTAGTGATAGCATACGCCAGGAAACTTGCAGTGTTTATTGAAAGCATTGTAAAATGATGACCTAGAAGGTGGGTGGGTGGTAGGTAAAGAAATGAGATGAGTTGGAAAAGAAGAAATTGGAAAGTGAATGGAGAATTTTTTTTGAAATTTATGTGGACATAAAGTTTTTGTTATGGGCATGCATGAGGAAATTAGTATTGAAGAGGTGTAGACAGGAGGTCAGCACCTTCTATTGTAGGAAGGATTACCTAGTGTGCATTTGAATCTAGCTATTGAAATTGCTACATGAAGTCCTCTTTTGTTTGGGGCCATTTATATAACTTGAGTCTATGGCCATTGACTAAGAAATTAAAAGGCACTAGATCAATGGTAGTTAACTAGATGGCTCCATTTGCAAATACATGGTTTATTTCATAGGGACCCAACGATTGTGTCTGTAGCTTGCCTGGCATATCTTTAAATCTGAAATCATATAGCAATCCTCAATCACCAACTTGAAATTGTTTATTGTTAATGTCAGAATCATACCATTGTTTCCTCTACTTCTGTATTATTTTAGTTCATTCCAGAGTAGCCTTGCACATTTTATCCAAATAATTAAGATGCAAAAGACATTCTCTCTATGTTGTGGGAAGTTCAATGTTCAACTCCAGTGTTGTTCTTAAAGTTTTATGTTCAAATTCAATGGGGAGCATTGCTAAATTCCCATATAGTATCTCAAATGGTGTGAACCCCATAGTAGTCTTCCATGTTGTTCTATAGGCCCAAATAACTTCTGGTAGTCTACTATTCAAATCCCTTTGGTGTAAATGAAATATTTTTGTTAAGATGGCCTCTATCTCTCAATTTGTGACTTCTACTTTTCCATTAGTTTGAGGGTGATAGGGGCTTGATTTTTGGTGTCTAATATTATATTGTTTTATAATTTTTTTTATCAGACTAGAAGTGAATTGAGCACCTTGTTTAGTGCTAAGCTCTTTGGGTACACCATATGTAGCAAGTAAATATTTCTTCATAAAAAAATTCTACAACTTTGTGATCATAAGCATGTTTCATGGATTTAATTTCAACCCATTTTGTCAAACAGTTAGTGCACACAAAGATATATTATTTCTCATTGGATGGAGGATCAATTGGACCAAATAAGTCCATGCCCCATTTGTCAAATGATGTTAATTTCAGTTGTAGATTAAGAGGCATTTCATTTGTTGTTGTTGGTTGGCATATCCTTTGACATTTATCACACTTCCATGTATATTTGGTTGCATCTTTATGAAGTGTACGCCAATAGTAACCAGTTGTAAAATCTTCAGTGATATTCTTTTTGCTACAAAGTGTCCTCCACATGATTCATTATGACATGCATGTAGAATGTCATATGTCTCATCCTCTCTCACACATATCCTCATAACTTGATTAGGTCCAATGTAAAATAAGATATTATCAATCCAAGAGAAATGGAAACTTTTCTCTACAAGTAGTATTTTTCCTTGTGAGAGAAATGCACTGGCATTTTATCAGCTATAATGTAGTTAGCAATGTCTACATACCATGAAGTTTGGACAACAATATGAAATAAAGGCTCATCTAGAGATGCATCATCTATTAGAGTAGTGCCATTCTCATCATCATGGATTATTGATAGATAATAAGCTAACACATTGGCTCTCCTAGGCTTATCAATGATGATGATATCAAATTCCCACAACAATAGTAGCCATCTTGCTAACTTGCCTATAATAGTAGGCTTTTTTATGAGGTATTTAATTGTTGCATGATCATTATGAACAAATATGGGATAGAAAATTATGTAATGCCAAAAATTTTTTAGAGTATAAACTACTACTAATAGTTCTTTTTCAATCATTCTGTAGTTTAACACTGGTCCATGAAGGCTCCTGCTAATATAGTAGATTGCATTTTCAAGATGTTGAGATTTTTTTCCTAGAACTACACCTATGGCATAGTCATAAGCATCTGTATGTATGTGAAAAGGTAAAGTACAATTAGGACCCCTAAGTATTGGTGTTGTGGTCAACAATTATTTAAGCTTTTGAAAGGAGTTGTCACATTCTTTTGTCTAGATAAATTTAACCTCTTTGGTAAGCAAGGTATAAAGAGGACTAGCTATCTGACTAAAATCCTTAATGAATCTCCTATAATAACCAACATGTCCTAAAAAACATTTGACTTCTTTTTTTGTGTGGGAATGGGGAATGTGAGAATTACCTCTACTTTATAGGGTCTACTTGGATTCCAATTTTAGAGATAAGATGTCCCAATACTACTCCTTCCTACATCATCAAGAAGCATTTCTCATTGTTGAGAGATAGATTGTGCTCTTTAAATTAGATAAATACCTTCTCCAAGTTCTTCAAAGCTTCATCAAATGTGAAACCAAATGTAGTGAAGTCATCCATGTATATCTCCATGTAGTCATGTGATATATCAACAAAGACGCTAATTACAACTCTCTAGAAAGTAGTTGGTGCATTACATAAACCAAATGGTAATACAAAGTAAGCATAAGTACCCCAAGGACATGTAAATGTGGCCTTCTCATGATCTTTTGGAGCAATTCTTATTTGGTTGTATCCACAATATCCATCTAAAAATGAAAAGTATTTCTTTCAAGCCAAAGTATCAAAAACCTAATCAATAAAAGGTAAAGGAAAGTGATCCTTTTTTGTGCTATTATTTAATTATTTGTAGTCTACACAAATCCACCATGTCCCTCCTTTCTTAGGTATAATAACTAAGGGTGATATCCATTTACTATTAGAGATTGGATAGATAAATCTAGCATCCAACAATTTTTGCAGCTTTGTCTTAACTATTTCACTCAATGCTAGGTTTATTCCCTTTTACGACTATCAGAGTGGAAAGCTTCCTTCATTGATGTATATCCTATGGCTACATAGTTTACAACTCAATCCTACCATCTCCTTATAATCCCAAGAAAAGGATTTTTTATGTTGATTGAGGAACTTGCTTAATAGTTCCAATTGGGATATAGACAACTTATTGTTTACATGAAGATTATGACCAGGGTAAAGTTCCATATTAGTTGTCAATTCTATCATTGAAACTTCTTGTACTAGTCTTGTAGATACTTCTCTTGTCAATAGCTATCTAATTATTTTAGGATTTTCTAGGTAAACAGTCTTCATAGGTACATAGTAGTAGAACAAAACTTTCATCAATACCTTTGGCCACTACAGACTCATTGGTGAGAATGCTTTGGACTATATCATCTTCTTCCTATATTTTCATAAAAGATTAATTATGCAACATCATGAGCTGAGCTATAGAATTTAGTTCTTCCTCTTCATCTCCTAAATTTGGCCAAATAGGTTCTCCCAAATCTGGTTGGGGTTGGGCGGGTGGATATAGCTCTAGCTTCCTTATGTTTTGACAATTTGAAACTGTCATACTACCCGATCTATAACTAATTTTGGCATCACTAATGGCTAAGTCTTCCTAATATGACAAGATAGATAGCAAGTTTGACTTTGGGTGATACGATAAGAAAATTAGTAGGGTACTCCCATGAATCTAAAGTGACTATCACATCTTCTATGAGACCATCTAGAGCAACATATTTTTGGTAAAAACATTTGTTCTTTCAGATTATTACTCTTTAATGCCCAATTCTAAACAATATCTGATCACAAATAGACCTTTATGGATATTTTAGCTTTCCTTTGAATTGGTAGGTATAGCTCCCTAAAATAGATTTACAATGAATTTTTTTTCTTCCTAAACTGCTTTGGGGTATGTTCTTGACCCAAGAATAGTAGAGGGATAACCAAGCTAGACCTAGAGAAAATCCAACTCATGCAGATAAAAAATTCTTAACATTAAAATAGATTCATGCATCCACAAATCTTATGAATCCATCAGTTCTACCCATATAATTAACTAATGATGAACTAAGAAAATTCAAATCTAAACAATGGCTAATTAATTGGAAATACTAGTAGAATCTCTTCATTGAATGAACTATAACAATACATATCACATTCATCCATTGCCTCAAAATAGAGGAGGTAAAGCTCCATTCTTCCCTTGTTCCAAGTTAAATGAAAGAGAAAACATGAACTAAATAAAATGCTTACTGGAATAGAAAATGATTGACATAAAATACCATTCAATTGTCTCTACAACAAAAAGTACTTCACACCAAAAATTTGCCAACCTTTTATTAATATTTTTGATTCATACATATAGATTTTTTGAGATGACCATTACAATTGAAGTTTAATTGGTTCATCTTCTAAAGGTGACAAGTGGAAAGGTGGCAATTTGTCAAATTATAAAAGAAAAAAAAAAAGAGGGAATCACATGAATCATTGAGGCTTCTTCCCCTTTTTTATTTTCACTTTATGTGACTTGGCAGCAACCATTATTGGAATTATCTCCTCAAGATTGGGCACATGTGCATCGGTGAATCTCAAAAGACATTTTGTATGTTCGCTTGCCAACTTTTTTATCACATTCAAATGATTTGGCAAATCCCTCGAACCCACATGTATCCATCCACTGAGCGCCTGGAGTTCTACAATTTTGTTCTTGCTACTGGATGCCACTACAGACAAATTATTCAAAAAGGTAGAGAAGTTACTTTTTATCACTTCCACACTAATGAGGTCCTTTCCTTGACAACTAGTTTGAGAGTCATTGTGTAGCCCTCTCATCAACTCAAATCCTCTATCTTGAGTCTTCTTTATTTTACCCTCTATCTCCTAGAGTCCTTTCTCAGCTTCTTGGATCAATTTTAAGCTTGAATTGCATACTTCAAAACCATTCAAACAAAGGTTCATTTCCTTTCTTTATAATCTTGGCTTCGACTACTTCTTTTGCTTTCATCTAGATCATCATCTTTAAAAGGGATATACATTCATCACACCTAACTTTTTCTCCAGCCACAATATTATTGTTAGATAATATGTTATCCTTTTCTGTTTCCAATTTGAGGATAACATTTTCAATTTGATCTATGAGAGAAACTCCTTCTGATTTGAGTCTCTCAATCCACTCTCTACCGATCTGGTCATAGTGCCTATCTTCTTGGAGCTAGGAAATGAGAGCTTGCACTTCAGCTGCACTATGAGTCTGAATCATAGACATACAAGAAATAGTTGCTAGTGGAGTGCCTAGCTACCTAATAAACTTATTCAACTCTTCAATTTCTACCTTCATCTTGATTTTTAGACAATTTGAGACTCTCTAATTGTCCTTCTATCACTTCATTACTCAATCTCCACAAGCCAACCTTTGTATCATGTCTGGCCTCTCCAAGGTCAATTGAATGCAAAGTAAACTCATGAGGAGTCATGTCCTCAATTCTCCCTCCTTTGTTTGGCCTTGGTATCTCCATTTTCAAGTGCCCTATTTTAGGATCTTGTCCAAGTATGGACAAATTCTTCTACTTCCTAACCTTTGCTAATGTAGTCCTAGAATGAACTGTAAGGGATACAGTGTCTTTTGTAGAAACACTCTCATCCTTTCTCTTTCTTTTCCTTTCCAAAGTATCTTCTAGCCAAGAATCAATCCCTATCACTTTGGAAGTTATTTTGAGTTAATTGATGCTAAAAATCTTCTTTTTTACTAGAATCATGGCTATAGTGGTTGAAGAGAAAGGATTCTTTGAGTCCTTGGAGATGATTCTAGAAGAAGCCTAGCCCTTCTCCATCTCTAAAGTCTTCCTCATCTCTTCATCCAATTTAGTTGACTCATTGTTGCTACTTTTTCCATCCCCTAAGTCTATGATCTATATGGGGGAGCCACTTGGTCTCAAAAGGGAAGTACTTGTTGATGGCACAGGACTATGATGATGGGATGTGATTGGAGTGATATGTGGAGAAGGAATATAGTTAGTGTGAGGAGATGGAATGGGAGTAGGATGTGGGGAAGGTACAGGAAAAGGGAGATTGTCTTTTGGTTCTTTTGCTTTCTTCTCTTTAGTGCTAGTTAGGGTTCCTATAACTAGCAAGGAAGCATCATGACATGTTGGGGCTATTGGAACATTCTTATTTGGGGGTTGATCATCTATGCTAGTAGGTTGAACTGGTCCTTGGGTGGAGGCTATGGTCACACCCATTATAGAATTTTGAGATGAAGTAGGTGTTGCAACTATTGGAGAGGCTTGAGTTGCTACACCCTTACTCTGGCTCTTTCTAGTTGTCCACTCGACCCATTTCCCAATTCTCTTGATTATCCTTGCCATCATAATATCAAGACTCTCCTCCACATCCACATATGGCTCGAAGCTAATAGGAATTCCTCTTAGTTTAGTTAGATGTGTATTGCTATACATATTTTGACCATCATCTTCTAATCCTTCTACATTAAGATCAATGCCATATGTCTTTATTTGTTCGACTGTGAATCTAGCAAATGTAGGATCACAATGTTCCAAGTCATCTAAGGAATCTACCCAATAGTCCTCCAGATTAGTGACATGTTTGATCACACTCTTGATTTAAAGCACCTCCCTTGTGTACCCATTTGGGTTGAACATGGGCCTCACAACTTCATATTCCTTCAATTTATACTTATTCTTGAATGATTTGAGCATGTTTTTAGAATTAGACCAAGAATCACAACTATAAGCCCCAACCTTCATGGGGAACTCATATTTATTTTCCCTTAGACTAGTGCTCAGCACATTCACTTGGATAGCTTGTCTTATGATCTCTACAAGCATGATCATGTCACTTAGGTATCTAGGCAACTTTAGAGGAAATCTATTGAAAGATGCAAGATGCAAATATGAAAAGGATGATAATTGAATGAAATAGCTACCAAACTGACTAATGGCCTCCATCACTTCTGGACTAAACCTCCTCTTCAGGAATCCTTGTAGCTCTCTAAAAATCCTCATTATAAAAGAGACACTAACCTTGACATACTTTGCATAACTATTCTATAACTGTAAGCATGGATAAAATTCATAAGGTTTTACATCATCAGTAAAATCTTCTATTCTGGGAAGGCCTGACCATAATTGTAAAGAAGCCAACATATAAATTAGGAAAGAGGACATGTAGAAGGTATTGTTGAACTTTGTAGCATTGAGAGCTCTGCACAGATGTTCTCTCATCTCATATGCACAGTCAACATAATGTGTGTCTAAACTGATGATTTGCACTAAAAAGAAATATTGTTCCACAAAATTGAGTGCTTCTACCTCACCTTTCAACCAATGCAAAAGAACCAAGATGTTCACAATTTTGGGCTTGAGATCTGTGCCAAAAAGGGTCTTAGGAACCTTACTCTTAGGTCCTCATGGCTTTTGGAACCAAGACCTCATGATTTCCTTCCACCATACCATCTTCCTCACGGAGAACTCAGACATATCTCCTCCCATGGTCAATTTGGAAAATTCTTCTTGCTATAGAATCTGGATGAAATTGACTATAGTTTTCCAATCAATTGAGATTAAAACTATATGATCTAGTGGTAGAATTTTTTTTGTATCTAGGATGTAATGGTTAATGCACTTAATGATCAGCTCGGGGGCTTGAATTGCTACTAGAAATGAGGCTGCTTCCACTAGTTTTATTCCTTAGAGTTTCTCTTTTATTGGGTGGATTGGTTCCATGTTCAACCTTCTTTGGAAATCTTGCATGTTGAAGAAGTGGAGTGAAGTATCTGTAACATTTTGCAATGTCAACTTAATCCCATTTAGCCCATTGAAACCAGTGAATCTTGTTGCCATCTTAATTGAGATAGAGATGAACTGTAAATCTTAAAATTAAAATAGTACAGAGAGTAGAGCTTTATAGCTATGAGAATTCTAAAGTCACTTTTTAATTCAATAATATAAAAATTTCAAATAAGGAAGCTATAGTTTCAAAATTAGTTATGTTCATCTCTATATAGAAATCTCAATCTACTCGTTAATTTTCAAGATCCGTGCCACACAAGTGAATTAAAGGATAAATCTATTAGATTAGCAAATGTGGGGGTTTCTAATGGATTTTTACATATCATTAACTATTCCTATTGGCCCAATAGTTACTGTCCTTTGTTATAGATTTACTTTCCATTTTTTCACCAAGTTGCTGAGAATTAAGAATGGAGTACTTAGTGGGGAAAAATTTTCCCAACTAGATTTTGCTCAAGATTCCTTTCCAAATATGATTAGCTAACTCCCATTATCCCTTTTAAGCATCCTATGATTGATCTATGAACCCAAAATTCTTGTAGAAGTGGTTTTTGAATGGATGCAAAAAATTGTTCAAAGGATTGAAAACTTGCCGAGGAGAAGGCAACTTCTGCTTTTCCACCTTTGTTCTTATTTTCACTTAGCCCTTTAAGTCAATGTGTCTCTAAGCTTTAGAAAATATTAAAAGGACTATGAAAATGAAAAAGGAACCCATTTAGTTTCTTTTCTCCCTTACAAATGCCTTTGTTAAAAAATTGACTTCATGGGTCAAAAACTCGCCATGGAGAAGCTACTTTAGAGTTTTCCCACCAGATGCTATTCTGATCATTATGATGATTTCTGAGTCATTATTAAGGTAGAATGCTATAATTTAGGAATAATCTATCCATAAGACAACGCATTTCCTCCTTGTTTTAGCTTTTATAGCTCTTTTATTGACCTCTATGGAAATCACTCTCACAGTTCGAAATTCTGCCAAGGAGAAGCCAATCCTAGGTTTTCCACATAATTCATTTTCTTTATGTGAAAACTATAATAAGTTACAAGAAATTTCATTCTTGGAAATGACTTTGTGAAGATTAGGATATGACCCAACAATATCCATCAAAAGGTTCCTATACTTCCCATATAACTCATGATAACAAGGGAACCCACCTGGTTATGTAACGTGGGAGAAGGAGGAAGATCAAAACCCAATGGAGAGAGATTTTGCACCTAGGAAAAGAAATGGACTCAAACATACCTAAACCTAATTGAGACACAATACCATTTTCCACTTTGCATAATAGGTACAAGATGAAAAGTAGGGCAACAACTGGCTCTGACTGGGGACTTGGGTTGAGTAAACCCAAGCAAGGAACTCAAAATATTTTGTTTCACAAAAGAAGGTAAAAATAAGGTGGAAACACAACAAAATAAAATGAGATAGAGAAAAGGAAAAAAAAAAACCAAAGGGAAAAGACTAACTAGGAAACACAAAAAGATACTAAGCCTAACCATAGTACAAATACAAGGGTTACCTATTTTCAATTAGCAATTTCATAAAGCTTTAGATCTTGACCATTATATGTTAGGGGAAGTATTTTTCCATCTTCATATGCCAATTTGAAAGAATTATTTTCAAATGCTTGATGAATTTTGAATGGACCTTTCCATAAGGTGTCAAACTTCTTATGCATTCCTTTTGAAGCACTTTGCTTATCCTAGAGCAACACACTATCTCCTACCATGATTTTTCAAGGTCTTGTTTTCTTATCAAATAGATTCTTCACTCGTATTTGGTGTTGTGTGATGTGATCTATGATTTCCTCCCTTTCTTCCTCAAATTTTCTCAAGTATAGGATCCTCTTTTCTAAACTATCTTTAAAAACATCATCTTCAATTATTGTTCTTAGTTTATTTGTGGCTAATTCCAGAGGTAAGGGAAGGTTAGCTTTAGTTCTGTAAACTAATTCAAAAGGAGATATGTCGATTTCTCTTTTAGGTGTCACTCTATCTGGGCAAAGCGCTTCATGAATCTTTTTATGCCAAGTCTTTTGGTTATTTGAGACCAATTTCTTAACAATATTCATCAAATTCTTATTACTAGACTCAACTTGACCATTCCCTTGAGGGAAGTAATCAAATGAATGTCCCATGATGATTCTATATTTAAAGAAAAAATTGGTAATTTCAATTGAAGAAAAGTAAGATGCATTATCCATCACTAGTTTAATAGGAACACTGAACCTGACCAATATGTTCTCCTTTATGAATTCACACACCACTTTAGAAGTATTTTTCTTAGTAGCTTTAGCTCCTACCTACTTGGTGAAGTAGTCAGTCATAGTTATCACATATTGGTGACCAGCACTAGATGTAGGACTAATTGGACCAATGAAGTCAAGACCCTATTGCTGAAAAGGTCCTTCGATGATAACAAGTCTCAATGGAAAAGCAGCTAATTAAGGATGTCCAAAGAACATCTTGCACTTCTCACATTTCACTACCTAGGCATATGTATTTTTAAACATCTCAGGCTAGTAATTACACTACCTTAGTATATTAAAAGCTATTATTGAAGGCAAAAAATGTCCTCCGCAAGTTTCATCATGAAATGTGTTCAATAACTTTTCTTGCTGTTGTTTGTCTACGCCCCTAAGGAAAGTGCCATCAATAGTTTTTTTGAACAGTTTACCATCCCAAATCACATACTTAGTTCCTTTCAGTTTGAGATCCCTCCTTTGTTTTGCAATTAGACCCTCTAGACATTCACCATATTTTAGTAGATAAGATATATTTTCAAACCTTGAAACATAGAGGCCTACAGCCAGCACCAACTACTTCTCTCCTGATTCTTCCGATCCTTTAGTTATCTTGTTTTCCATAATTGCCTTGCACAGAGAATTTCCCCTTATCATCTTGGTAGGTTTTATTTCTATATCATACTCCTATATCTTTTCCACCCATGCTTCTCTAACATTATAGCCCACATCCTGCTATGTCAATACACTCTTCACTGCTACATCTGGGACAAAGACCACAAAATGTGAATGCAATACATAAGATAAAAAAATTTTAATTGCTTTAATCACTGCAAAGGTGTACTTTTTAATTTGTGAATATTTCAATTCATGATTCTTTAAAGGAATGCTCATGAAAACTATTGGGGCTTGTACCCCCTCATCATTTTCTTGCATAAGTATGGCTAATAGGGTGTGTTCGGAAGCATAACAATAAATGATGAAATCTCATTTATAAGTCAGATGACATAACACTAGGGCATTAGCAATAGTAGTCTTTATATCTTGAAAGGCTCGCTTTCCTGCCTCATTCCATTTGAAACTTGAATTTCCTTTCATCATATCCACTAAATGTTTAGTTGTTTCCATGAAATCAAGCAAAAACCTTCTAATGAAATTCAATTGCCCAAAGAAAGACTTAACTCCTATTTTATTCGAAGGAAAGCTCAATCTTTGAATGGCTTCTACCCATTCAAGGTCAATCCTAATGCCTTCGTAGGATGCTATATGACCTAGGAGTTTCCCCTCTATTATACAAAAAATTGACTTCTTGGGATTGATAGAAATCCCATGCTCTCTACATCTTTCAAAACTTTCCTCAAATCTTCCATATGATCTTTCCTTTTTCTTGAGAACACGGTGAGATCATCTAGGTATATGACTATGATTCAGTCTTTCAAATCAACGAATGTCTTACTCATGCATCTATGGAAAGTAGCACTAGCATTGATAAGTGCAAAAGGCATTCTGCAATACAAAAATGTACCCCAAGGGGTACTGAACATCATCTTATGCTAGTCTTTTTCCTCTACTTTGACCTAATTATAACCTAAGAAGCCATCAAGCATAGATATCATTTTAGATCTCACCTCTATTTTCAATAAATAATCCATATTAGGAAGAGAAAAGTTATCTTTTAGAGATGCTCGGTTTAGATTGCAAAAATTGACACAAATTCTTATTTTTTCATTCTTCTTTTTGACGGGTAGTATATTGGCTATCTAGGTGGATTGATGAATGGGATAAATAATTCTCACTTTTAACATCTTATCTACTTACTAGAAGATGGAATCAATGAATTTAGGATTGCAGTTCCTTTGCTTCTGCCAGAAAGGAACTGCATAGGGCTTTAGTGGGATTTGGTGTTTTACCTTCCCATCTCTATAACTTTTCAAATCTTCATAGTTCCATGCAAAAACATCTCTATATTCCATGAAAAGATTTCTCACAACTTCTTTCTCTTTAGGTGAACAACACTTCCAAATGTTAATCATTCTAGGATTATGAATATCTCCAATATTAACTCCTTCATATTCAGCCATTGTTGGCCCCTTTTCTACTTTCTTCTACTTTATGTAAGCATCATGTCTATTAAATAGTTTTTCTAAAGCCATAAAATATGGGGGAATAATGTTACCTTTTAGTTTAACTTCTCCATTTTGATTCTACTCCCCACTCGCATTAGATTTTTCATGATTACTTCCACTAGATTCATGCTTGAAACTAGACTTGTTATTTTCAAGGAACATCTACAAACTCTTATCATCATTGAAAACTTGCCATGATTTTGTGTTATCTAGAATGGTAGATCGATACACAATTTTGATCTGATATTTTTTGTCTTTGAAATCTCGATGAGGAAGTAATAGGGAGGCAGAGACTACTAAGGAATCAGCTTTGTATTCATCTCTCTCAGAACTGCTTTAATAGAGAAGGCATGGAAACCTTCAATCTCATCCCAAACTCTATTTCTATAATTCTTTAGCTTGTGAATTTTAATAAAATATTTTCCTTTTACCTACCTTACAATAAGCTTTGCATCACCTTGATCTTTTAAAACTTTTATCCCTCTTTCTTTTGATGTTATTATCCCTAGTAATAAGGCCTCATATTCTATAGTGTTATTTGTGTTCCCAAATTCTAATTTGAAAGCCATAGTTTTAGCTTTGACTTTTTGGGATATCAATACTACACTTGCTCTAGATCTTGAGATGGAACAATTTCCATCAAATTCAAGTGTCCATATACCTAATGCATCTTTATTTCCTTTTAAAACTTCCTTTCTTTGGCTCTCATCTATTTTCTCATTCAAGCCTTCTTTAGTAAACAACATATAGTTGCCAAATTCTAGCTCTTGGTAGAGAATCTGAGCTTTAGGGTCATCCAATTTAAAGATTATGAACTTTTCCTTCTCCTCAAGTTCTAATTTAACTTCTTTATTCCCAATAGGTATCATTTCCTGAGACTAGTCTAGCTTTATTTTTCCTCCTAAGTCTTGACAAAAACTTCTACTTAAAAGGAGTCCATAGAATATCAGCTACTAGAATAGTCAATAGGAGCTTCTTTTCTAGGTGAGAAGCTAAAGCTACCTGAGTTTCTTTAATCTACCCAAGTAATGGAACTTGTTTAGCATCCATTAAGTAGCACCTTCCATGTACTTTAGTGAGATTGAGACCCAAGGCTTTGGCTATAGAATAAGGCATAACATTATTTGATGCCCTTGAATCTATTATATAATTATTGAGTTTACATCCCTTAATATACAATGAAATATAAAATGGGTCAGGTTTTTGCCTTCGAGATGTCACTAAAACTATAAATTCTTCTTGGTTAAACAAACTAGATGTCAAGGTTTCATCCTCTTTCTCAACCATTACATTACAATTTGCATCTGGTGTACTTCCTTTACACTGGTCTACTAGCCTTTTTAACTCAGAAGGATGTGACTTTAAATAATAAATAGTGGAAATTTGAATTTTTGACTCTTCACAAAATTGAATGAAATCAAAGGATGTCTTGTCCTTACCCATTTGTTAAGTAGTTTTTCATTGATCAGCATGTGTATTTATTGTCAAAGAATTGAAGTCATTTTTGTGAGTGTGACTAGAGGATTGATTCTTCAACCTTTTCCCATGGGCAAGCACTGTGTATGAAGTTCCATTGATGGTTGTGTAACACTCACATTTTGATTCAAAATTTGATTTGTATTCCAAAAATAAATTTCCAAAGTTTCCATTTGGATAGGAATTGGACTCTAAAAAAGGTTTCGCAATGTTTAATTCATTAGTAGATAACTACTGTAGCATGTGGGTTGTCTCCAGGAAACTCTCACTGTCATGATCTGTGGTCAAATGAAAGACACACACATTTCCTTTTTTTGGTGCCACCTCAATTTGCAACCTGGGTTGTGAACTTGTAAGTTATGGGAACCTACTGTCATTTCTTCTTCTCAGTGAAGTTTGATAATTCCACTTACATGAACTATTTAATCTAGGTAACTACTTCTTCATTGCAACTAGATCATTTGACAATTTTTGAATCATCTAATCTGACAACATGGTTTTACTAGAACTTTCCTTAGTCTATAGTTCTCATTTCCACTTGTTGGTAGAAATCAAATTGTCCTCACACTCAATCTCCTTCTTTTGTGCATCAGCTATATCCGTGGGATGCGCTCTCCTTAAATTATAATTGACATTTGGAGGCATTGCACTAATAAAGAAATTTTTCAAATTACCAGGTGTTGGTCTATTAGCAACTAGAATTTTTCTAATAATCTTATTGAATTTGGTAACAAAGTCTCTCATGCTCATAGTTGGTTGCTTTTTAATTGAAGTCAACTATGTTAGTAGGGCATGTTCATCTTTCACAATCTTAAATCTTGTCTCAAAGGCTATCCTCAATGTATCCCAATTAGTTATTGAGTTGTCAACTAGATGATAAAACTAGTCCATTGCATTAGTTGTGAGGGTCTCTATGAACAACCTTACAACAACATCTTCATATCCCACCCCTAAGATATGAGTGGCTGCAAATAAAGCTTTAATGTTTTCGTCTGTAGTGACTTTCCCATCACCTAAGAATTTAGGGAAATTCTTCCTCAAACTGGCTAGAAGTGGATGATAAACATTTAATGCTAAGGGTCCTATTGTCATAGCCCATGGAATAGCCATGATCATCTTGGCAATATATGGCAAGAAATTAACAACTAGAGGAGTAGTAACTCTGTGAAGTGCTAACACCTAACAAGTGTAATATGAAGTGCTAGCATCTTGATTTCTAGTAGGGGAAGGGGGTCTACTCTAGCTTTTACCTTCACCTTTCCACTTTGGGATGTCTAAAACAGGAAAGCTAAGCTTTACAAGTTTATCAAAGATAAGGTCTTGCCTACCCTATTCCTTGGTACTTTTGAGGAATCTAAACTATTTCAAGATGTTAGGTCTAGTTTATTTTTGAGCTTCTAGTCTTAATTGTCTTTATGTTCTCTAGATGTATCTCCCTTGAATAGCTCTCTCCAAGGCTTCAACTCTTCTTTCTTCTTCCTCTAATACCTAGCTAGCATTCCTATAATGTTCAGTGTTCCTTCTATGTCTCCAAAAAAATGTGTTAAGTGATAAAATTATATCCTCTTGGTTGTCTTGAAAACCAAGGTTAGGTTGGAGGACTAGAATTATGTTTTCATGAGATAGTACCATTTTCCCTCATGACATAGGCATTTTGATCAGCTGACTATTCATCTCTCCAGTGAAATTGCCAAAAATCTATTGGTAAATAGATATGTTCTTTCAAATTATTACTCTTTAATGCCTAATTCTAAACAATATCTAATCACAAATAGTTTTAAAGATCTTTATGGATATTTTATCTTTCCTCTAAATTGGTAGGTATAGCTCCCTGAAATAGATTTACAATGAATTTTGTTTTCTTCCTAAACTACTTTGGCATATGTTCTTGACCCAAGAACAGTAGAAAGATAACCGAGCTAGACCTAGATAAAATCCAAATTTGGAAGATAAAAAATTCTCAACACTAAAATAGATTCATGCATCCACATATCTTATGGATCCATAAATTTTATCCATATAATTAATTGATGATGAACTAAGAAAATTCAAATCTAAACTATGGCTAATTAATTGGAAATACTAGTAGAATCTCTTTGCTGAATGAACTGTAACAATACTGATCACATTCATTTGTTGCCTCAAAACAAGGGAAGTAAACCTCTATTCTTCCCTTGTTCCAAGTTAAATGAAAGGGAAAACATGAACTAAATACAATGCTTACTAGAACAAAAAATGATTGACGTAAAATACCATTCAATTGTCTCTGCAACAAAAAGTACTTCACACCAAAAAATTTCCAACCTTTTATTAATCTTTTCAATTCATACATATAGATTTTTTGAGATTACTATTATAATGGAAGTTTAATTAGTTCATCTTCTAAAGGTCACAAATGGCAAGGTGCCAGTTTGTCATATTAAAAAGTTAAAAAAGAAAACAAAAAGAGGGCATCACATGAATCATTTAGGCTTCTTCCCCTTTTCTATTTTTCCTCTATGTGACTTGGTGGAAACCATTATTGGAATCAGCTCCTCATGATTGGGCATGTGTATATTAGTGAATCTCAAAATATATTTTTCATGTTCCCTTGCCAACTCTTTTATAGCATTCAAATGATTTGGTAACTACCTCGAAGCCACATATATCCATCCTTTGAGCACTTGGAGTTCTGTAGTTCTATTTTGGCTATTGGACGTCATTGCACACAAATTATCCAAATAGGTAGAGAAGTTAATTTTCATCACTTTTTCTCTAATGAGGTTCTTTCCTTGACCACTAGTTTGAGAGTCAATGTATAGCCCTCTCATCAACTCAAATCCTCTATCTTGAGTTTTCTTTATTTTACCCTCTGTCTCTTGGAGTCCCTTCTTAGCTTCTTGGATCATTTCAATCTTGAACTGCATACTTTGGAACCATTCAAACAAAGGCTCATTCCCTTTCTTTGGAATCTTGGCTTCGACTGCTTCTTTTTCTTTCATTTGGATGATCATTTTGAAAAGGGAGATGCATTCATCACACTTAACTCTTTCTCTAGCCACAATATTACTGTTAGATAATATGTTATCCTTTTCTATTTCCAATCTAAGGATAACATTTCCAATTTGATCTATGAGAGAAAATCCTTCTAGTTTGAGTCTCTCAATCCACTCTCTACTAATCTACCCATAGTGCCTATCTTTTTGGAGCTAGGAAATGAGAGCTTGCACTTTAGCTGCACTAGGAGTCTGAGTCACAAACATACCAAAAATAGTTTCTATTGGAGTGACTAGCTACCTAATAAACTTATTCAACTTTTCTATTTCTACCTTCATCTTAATGTTGGACAATTTGAGACTCTCTAATTGTCCTTCAATCACTTCATTACTCAATCTCCACAAGCCAACCTTTGCATCATGTTTGGCCTCTCCAAGGTCAATTGAATGCAAAGTAAAATCATTAGGATTCATATCCTCAATTCTCCCTCCTTTGTTCATCTTTTCTATCTACATTGTCAAGTGCCTTGTTTCAAGAACTTTTCCAAGTATGGAAAAACTCTTCTACTTCGTATCCTTTGCCAATGCAGTCCTAGAATGAACTGCAAGGGATACAGTGTCTTTTTCAAAAACACTCTCATCCTTTCTCTTTCTTTTCCTTTCCAAAGTATCTTCTAGCCAAGAATTAGTCCCTATCATTTTGGAAGCTATTCTGAGTGATTTGATGCTAAACATATTCTCTTTCACTGGACTCATGGCTACAATGGTTGAAGAGAAAGGATTCTTTGAGTCCTTGGAATTGAGTCCAGAAGAAGCCTAGCCCTTCTCCATCTTTGAAGTCTTCCTCATCTCTTCATCCAGTTCAATTGACTCACTGGTGCTACTTTTTCAATCCCCTAATTCTGCTATCTATATGGGGGAGCCACCTGGTCTCAAAAGGGAAGCACTTGCTAATGGCAAGAGGCTATGATGAGGGGATGGGATTGGAGTGATATCTAAAGAAGGAATAGGGGTAGTGTGAGGAGATAGAATGGGAGTAGTATGCAGGGAAGGTACAAGAGTAGGGACACTATCTTTTGGTTCTTCTACTTTCTTCTCTTCAGTGCTAGTCTAGGTTCCTATAATTGGCAAGGAACTATCATGACATGTTGGGGCTATTGGAAAATTCTTATCTTGGGGTTTATCACCTCTGCCGATAGATTGAGTTGATCCTTGGGTGGATGCTATGGTCACACCCACTATAGCACTCTAAGATGAAGTAGGTGTTGCAACTCTTGGAGAGGTTTGAGTGGCTGCACCCTTACTCCAGCTCTTTCTGGTTGTCCACTTGACCCAATTCCTAGTCCTCTTGATTATCCTTGCCATCATAATATCAAAACTCTCTTCCACATCCACATATGGCTTAGAGGTAATAGGAATTCCCCTTAGTTTAGTCAGATATGTATTTCTATACATATTTTGATCATCATCTTCTAATCATTCTATATTGAGATCAATGCTATATGTCTTTATTTGTTCCACTATAAGTCTGGCAAATGCAGGATCATAGCTTTCCAACTCATCTCTACAATTTTCTCAATAGTCCTCCAGAGTAGTGACATGGTTGATCACACTCCTAATTTGAAGCACCTCCCTTGTATACCCATTTGGGTTGAACATGGGCCTCACAACTTCATATTCCTCCAATTTGTACTTATTCTCAAATGCCCTAAGCATGTTTTCAGCACCAGACACAAAATCACAAATTTAAGCCATAACCTTCATGGGGAACTCATATCCCTTTTTACTTAGATTGGCACTCAACACATTCACTTGCATAGCTTGTCTTATGATCTCTATGAGCACAATCATGTCACTTGGGTATTCAGGTAGCTTCAAAGGAAATCTTTCAAAATCTGTGAGACACAAATATGAAAAGGATGAGAATTGAATGAAATAGCTATCAAACTAACTAATGGCTACCTTCACTTCTGGGCTAAACTTTCTCTCTAAGAATCCTTGTAGCTCCCTACAAATCCTCATTGTATAAGAGTCATTAACCTTGACATACTTTGTATAACTATTCTATAACTACAAGAATTGATAAAATTCATAACTTTTTACATCATTAGGAAAATTCTCTATTCTAGGAAGGCCCAACCACAATTGCGAAGAAGCCAACATATAAATTAGGAAAGAGGACATGTATAAGGTATTGTAGAACTTTGTAGCACTAAGAGATCTGGATAGATGTTCACTTACCTCACACACCCAATCAACATAATGTGTGTCTAAATAGATGATTTTCACTAAAAAGAAATATTATTCTACAAAATTGAGTGCTTTTACCTCACCTTTCAACTGATGCAAAAGAACCAAGATGTCCATGGTTTTGGGCTTGAGGTTAGTGCCAAAAATGATCTTAGGAACCTTACTCTTAGGTCCTCATGGCTTTTGGAACCAATACCTCATGATTTCCTTCTACCACACCATCTTCTTCAAGGAGAACTCAGAAATGGCTCCTCTCATGGTCAATTCGAAAAATTCTTCCAACTCTAGAATCCATAGGCAATTGAGTATAGTTTGCCAGTAAATTGAGATTAAAATTGTATGATCTAGCAACAAAATTTGTTTAGTATCTAGGTTGTAATGGTTAGTGCACTCAATGATTACCTCAGGAGCTTGAATTGCTACTAGAAACTCGACTACTTCCACTGATCCACTTCCTCAATTTTTCTTCGTTATTGTGTGGACTAGCTCTATCTTCAACCTTCTTTGGAAATCTTGCATGTTGAAGAAGAAAAGTGAAGTATCTATAACATTTTGCAATTTCAACTTAATCCCATTCATTCCATGAAAAGTAGTGAATCTTGTTGCCATCTTCATTGAGATAGAGATGAACTATAAATCTTAAAATTTAAAATAGTATAGAGAGTAGAGCTTTGTAGCTATGAGAATTCTGAAGTCACTTTTCAATTCAATAGCATAATAGTTTCAAATAAGGAAACAATAGTTTTAAAATCAGTTATGTTCATCTCTATATAGAAATCTTAATCTACCCTTTAATTTTCAAGATTTGTGCCACACGAGTGAATTAAAGCATAAATCCATTAGATTAGTAAATGTAGGGGTTTCTAATAGATTTTTACATGTCATTTGACTATTCCCATTGGCCCAATGGTTACTTTCCTTTATTATAGACTTACTTTCCTATTTTTCACCAAGTTGCAGAGAATTAAGAATAGAGTACTCTATGGGGAAAAATCCACCTAGCCAAATTTTGCTCAAGATTCATTCCCAAATGTGATTAGCTAACTTCCATTATCCTTTTTAAGCATCTTGTGATTGATCTATGAACCTAACATGCTTGTAGAAGTTATTTTTCAATGGATGTGGAAAATCATTTCAAAGGGTTGAAAACCCACCAAGGAGAAGGCAACTTCTACTTTTCCACCTTTGTTCTTATTTTCACTTAGCCCTTTAAGTCAATGTGTCTCTAAGCTTCAAAAAATCATAAAATATCTATGAAAAGGAAAAATTAACCCACTTACTTTCTTTTCTCCCTAAAAAATTCTTTTGTCAAAAAACTGACTTCCTGGGTCAAAAACCTGCCTTGGAGAAGCTACTTTAGAGTTTTCTGCCAGATGTTATTCTGATCATTATGATGATTTCTAAGTCATTCTCGATGTAGAATGTTGTAATGTTGGAACAATCTATCCATAAGACAACTCATTTCCTCCTTGTTTTAGCTTGTATACCTCTTTTGTTGACTTCTATAGAAATCACCCTCATAGTTTGAAAATTTACCAAGGAGAAGCCAATCCTAGGTTTCCTGAAAACTTCATTTTCTTTATGTGAAAACTATAATAAGTCACAAGAAAGTTCATTCTTGGAAATTACTCTGTGAAGCTCATGATATGACCTAAGAATCTTCATTAGAAGGTTTCTATACTACCCATAAAACTCACAACAACAAGGGAACCCTCTTGGCTATGTAATGTGAGAGAAGGAGGAAGATGAAAACCCAATGGAAAGACTTTGAACTTAGGAAAAGAAATGAACTCAAACATACCTAAACCTATTTGAGAAACAAGGCCATTTTCCACTTTTCATAATAGGTATGGGATGAAAAATGGGGCAACACAATTGAACTATCTACATGTTGTAACACTATGGGAGTTGTCCTTAAGCCCTCCATGCATAACCTATGCATTGTATCTTTGCTCATTAAGTTGATTACTGCTCCAAGATAAACTAAAGCATTTTTCATAGCTTGTCCATTTATGAATAAGTTAACTACTGGACTACTAAGGTCTAAAGACTTTGGTGCTACTACCATCCCTGACATGATATCTGCTAGTTGTTTGAAAACATGAACCATTTGAGGGCCTTTCTGCTTCAACCTTGGTTTCTTAAGATATGTTTTCCTTAATAGCCTTTTCATAAAATTGGATATCCTCGATAACTTGAAACAAAGGAATTTGAACATACATGTTTTTTAGCTACTAAATAATATCAAATCTCTCTTTCTTTTTGGATATAGATTTTTCTTTATCTAGCCTATGTGGAAAAGAAGGATGCCCTATGGTATGGTTAGTAGTCTTGCTAGATAGATTAGTTGGCAAGTTGATATCTAGCAATATCACTTTTGGAAGAGGTGTTGTAGGAGCATCTGCAACTTTTGTTATAGTGGAGTATTCTAGTGTGGGAAAAGTTTTACCCAACCTTAAATGTATATCAGATACTTCTAAGGAATATGTAGGGAGATGCTGAGTATCTATAGTGTACATTTTCTATTTTAGTTACTTGTTGTTTGGATTTAGTTGAGGCTAAGTAGGCACCTGAGTCAACTTAGGGTTAACATTAGTTGCTACAAGAGGTAGAATTATTGTGGGTTGTTTAACTAGAGGTGGTAGTTGTGGGCTGCCATGATTTTAATTAGACATTATGAAGGCCTCCTCCATTGATTATGAGGCTACAAATTTCCCTATGATGGTTACTAGTTGTGCTATTGACTTTTCCATGGATTGTTTTGCTGGGTTTGCCATTGGTTATTGTATTGGTTTGGTAAACAAGTTTGGATTACTGGGAAGGATTTTGATAGCTTTGGTTTTACCATTTATTATTATAAGGATTTAAAAATTATAGAGGATCTTGAGGCATGCCTTATCTTAAGGCCCATGGTCAACGTTGAGCAACAAAGAACACTTTATCATTGTCATTGTCTATGTTCATGTACTCAATTGGTAAATGTTAGTTCTCTAAGTTAGCAACCATTTTACATTTTCAATCTTACTTCTATTTGCAGCAATGAGAACAATACTCAACCAATTGTGATTTAGCTTCTACATGCTTCTTCTTTGTAGTCATTGTGTTGAGATGTGTAGTGAGATCATTTATGATTTCTTGCTTGAAATTTGATAGTAGGTTGGATATCTTGAGCTTTGAAATACCTTGACTGGTTCCTTTAGTGATTGTGGAATGAGGTCCTTGGCCTTTCTTCATAGTTGATCTTGAATACTTTTGACAAATTTTTTTGAGGTCATCCTAGGAAGATTGATATACATCACCACCAACCATTAGGTCTAGTGCTTCTAGACAATTATCATACACACCTCTCAAAAAGACTAGCTTTTATGAATCCTTAGACAACACATGTTGAGGGTTCTTCTTTAGTGTATACAAGAAATTTGAAACATAGTCGTCCAATGTTTCTCCCTCCTTTTGTGATATCCTAAAATGTCATCTCCTCTTAAATCACTTTCTTTGTAACACTCTTTGTATTTGTCAAGAAATAGAGTTTGCATTGCATCCCAAGTTCCTATTGCATTGGCTCTTAAGCCCATGAACCATTGTAGAACTAATTCTTTTAGTGTTGTTGGGAAAAACTTGAGCTTATTGGAATTAGTGTTTTAGTAAAAGCTATGACAAAGTAGGTCGAACTCAAACAAGAAAGTATTATGGTCTTCAGTTGCAAGGCAATAGAACTTTGGAAGAGTGGTTGTGGGTATATTCTTGAGATTAGCATTATTTATGAGGCTTGGAAGAGGAAATGAAAAACTAGGTTGTGCCATTACTGAAGGTATTAAGATTATGAAGTTGTTGTTGAAAAGGAACATTGGGCACTAGATTGTTAACAACTGGTGGATTTGGAGCAGTACTATCAAGAAAATTGGCCAAAATTTTAGCAAAAGCTAAAGACCACTCGTATCGATAGGTTTTTCTCTTGAGCATGATTTTGTAGGAAAAATAGGGCTTGCATCCTCAAAAGGAAACTCAACTTCTTCTTTAATTTCTTTGTTTAGATTAATAGACTCCCATGGAAGAAATCTACTGTATTCATCTAGTAATCTTCCTCTTCGATGCATGCAATTGAATTCTTCATACTAGTGAAGAAAGCTTTAGGACTGCAAATTTCTAAAAAAACTAAACTAAGAACTATGACTCAAAAATGCTCCTGCCTTGACACCATCCCCAACAATAGTGCCAAAAATGATACACCTCAAAATAGGTGTATAATAATCATGCCCAAGGTCATACTTAGGAATAGCATATTAAACCTAAGGACTATTTTTCCACACCATAAGCTGCATTTAATTTTTCAACCTAGGGATGTATACTTCAAATGGTCGGCACAATATGCGCACTAGGTTTCTTAATGAGTCATTATGCTTATGCTGTAGGAAAGTAAAATGCAAGGAAAGAACCTACACTAGTGCTAGAAGAAACTAACACACTTAACTCTTCACTAAAATGAATACTAGAAATACAATTAAATACTAACTTATATTCTAATGTAGTTCATCTACTATAACGATTCTTACAAATGCTACAAGAACACTCACAAAGTATGATGCTACAAGGAGCTTATAACTTCTACCTACAATACTAGAAATATTGAAAACAAATCTACACTACTCTAATATAATCCACCTCCCATGTGGGCCCCCTTGGTTGGCTTCTGCTAACCTACTAACATAAAATGTAAACCAAAAGCTATTTCATTATGTTCCAAAATTTTCTTACATGAGAATGATACATATAACTATTAAAAAAACTCACTATAAGAGTCAATAGTTTCTTTTTATAAACTTTCTTCTAACCCCCTAACACTATTGATCTAATCCCTATAAATAGAGGATCAACAGTTATTCTAAAATAGCAAAGCAAACAAACTGACTACAAATCTACCAAAGAAAAAGAAGGAAAGATAATAGTTTGCGGTATGAGTAATAAAGTCTGCACAACCAATTTGACACAATAGTAAAGGCAGAGAAATAAAAATTCTTCATAACTCCTTAGTAGTGGCCATGTCTCTTGGTACTATTACAACTTTCTCTACCATGGTTGAACCTCAATGTTTTCTCCTTGAATGTTGTGGCCCATCTTCAACATTCCCCTTTGAATACTTCTGACAATCTTCAGCTTGCTTTGCTAACTCGTTAGTTATAATGCAAAGACATTTACAAATTTGCATAATCAAATTAAATTCAAATATTAGAACACACATTCTTATGGTTATATGGAATACTACATTATATATATAATATTGGAAAAATATGACATGCTATCTACCCATAGGTTAATGGTTCTATTTCGGGCTTTAATCATCAATTTAGGTAAACATAAGCTCAGAAATGTCTTGGTGGTATTAAAATAGAGTATTAAAATTATCATAAAATAGAGGCAATAATTAGCCTCATCAAAAGGTTTGAAGGAGGTGTTCTGACATATAGATTAGGATGAGACTAAATTGATGACACTGCATAAGTAGAATGAGCTACTCAAAGGCTACCTGAATGAAGTGGTGAGAACTATTGACCTAGATTATCTAGAGGTCACACTTGGAGCTATAGTGGGAAGAAAGTAGTTAGGAACACAATTGCACTCATTTTTTTGAGGCACATCAACAATGGTGTGACAATTGTAAGGAGAAAGGAGTGCATACATTATAGAGAAATTTCAAATTGTTGCACCACATCTACTCAAGTGTGAACAAGTTGGTTTCTATACTGAACCAAGATTTTGGGCTAATGGATGAAGTAAATACCTGAGCCAAGTACTTACAAGCATTAAGATCAATATAGGGTTAGAAGTATTGGATTCTCATGGAGCTATACTCTACTGAGGAGCTAGAGAATCTTGATGATTGGATTGAGAAAATATTGGTAGACAATAAACTAATAGAGGGATTGCACAAGGAGATCTAGTGGATTAGAGACAAATCTCAAGAGTAATTTTTGGAAGAAAAGAGGTTCTATAATGCTACATTCCTTGAGATTTTTAAAGATGAGACTAAAACCAAGCCTTTTGAGGTGTAATCAATATTCCAACAATTTAGAGGATCATTTGAAGAAGCTTCATCATAAGATGACATCAAATAAGCTAAAAAACCTGAAGAAGCACTAATGGAACTAGACACCAAGCTTGAGGATTTTGCTAAGACAAGAATATAAATTAGTAACTATCAAAAAGTACTGAAGAATAAGTACAAGCATTTAGATTTACCATCTCAGATAAAAATGATGATAGAAAAATTTAAGAATAAACATCAAGACATCATTTTTGTCTAAAGGGGAGGAAAACCTAGATTCTTGAAATTCAATTTTGTCACTTAGAAGATTTTTTGGATTTTTGGAACCTATCACCAAGTTACATAGGTGCATAGGTGCTCTTTTAATAGAGGTGCATCAATAGTTTTGAAGAATAAGAAGTGCACTAACAATTACCTACCAATTCCTAATTTAGATTTTTCCATGCATCAAAAATCCATTTTGATAGTAGTGTAACTACTAGAAATGTCTAAGAAAGGTTTAGTTTCCATTTTTAGAGCTTCCAAATATGTCTAGATAATCTCATAGCTTGCTTCTTCTTATATTTTTACTATTTCATTCTTTTGTGTCATGTAAAGGATCATGCACCTATTAATGGATATAAATAAGGAAGGAGACCTACTTAGGACCATTTAGATTGTCAGTTTCCATTTTATGAGCTCTCACTCCCAATAGAAATGGAGGAGATTTCTTATAAATAGATGGATGTAATATGTACTCCAAGCCATTATTTTGATGCACTAATATATGCTATTGCTTCTCTCATTCTAAGTGTAGTAAATCTTTTTGGAGTGTGTTATTTTTTAAAATTAATGTTCATGAATTATAATGGAGCCAATGGTTTTAGTGTGTTATGATTGTGCAACCTTTTAGTCCTAATGTTTTTCTCATATTAAAAAATTCCACTATTGTGATGAATTGGAGAAAGGATCATCTTTGTTATTGCATAGTGTCTTATCTCATGTGAATGCACTCTTTGTGGCCTTGCAATTTGATGAAACATGAAACATATTTCATTTTATATTGAATTCCCATTGCTGATTGCATTAGTGGAGTTGAGGAAGTACTACTCCTAATTTCATTAGTTTCCTACCTAATGTTTTTGATAATTTAATTTTTAAACATTTTCTTACCTTAGTTTATCTCCATTAGGAATTTCACTTTTAGTTATTTTCTCAATCTCTTGTTACTCTATATTTTTTATTTTTTTTTAAAATACTTAGTTAAAATAGGAATTCATATAGTTGCATCGATAAATTTCATTCATCATCAAATAGAAAATACAAAAATATATCTCTTTTGTGGTTAAAAAATATAAAATAGATTGTCCAAGATTGGTTTAAAATAGAAAGGCTTCCTCATAAACATACACATGTATCTTTAGTTGAGAAAACCTGGTAGGTTGCAAAACCAACCTAGAACCTTGGAGTTGGTCCTTGATCACATTTTCAAGAGACGGATTCAAAAGGATTCTTGCCATTCAACATCATTGAAAATCCATGATGGGTGACCTCCCGAGAAGTCTCAGTGCTTCACCCCTATGAGCATCACCTAGATCTAATGAGTTTTAAGTGTTCCATTTATTCTCATGAGAGATGGATTCATGTTGAATCACTACTCATTAAATATGGGTTAATGAGTTTGACTCAAAAATCACACAGTTAAATCCTGATAGTAATATCATAATTTGACTTGTTGTGGAAATTATCTCCTACTTATCAACTACTGAGCTTAAGGGGCTTTCTAATGAATGGCTCATAAGGCACAACACTTGGTGAAGGTTTTGAAAATGAGGTTTCAAGCTTGGGTTTAACCATGGACAAAACTCTGTAGTTAAGCATGCTTAGGCTAGACTAGTACTAGGATGGGTGACCTCCTGGGAAGTCCTAGTGCTACACCCCTGTGAGCATCACCTAGATCCAATGAGTGTTAAGTGTTCCATTTATTCTCATGAGAGATGGATTCATGTTGAATCACTAATCATGAAATATGGGTCAATGAGTTTGACTGAAAAATAACACAGTTAAATCCTCATAGCAATATCATAATCATTGAAAATGACAACTCAACAACTAGTCATGATTATTTTAATTGCAAAGAGATAATATTTTTAGATAATTATGATGAAGAAGGTCCTATAAAAGAAGAAAAAGTTCTTGTATGACCTGTCCAAAAGAAAAAGTCTGATTGGGTTACGGAGAGTGGATGATTAAATCATATGACTAGTGATGTAGCTAAATTTTTTGAATTTAATAGTTATGATGGTGGACTAGTTAGAGTTGGTAGTAATTATCCATGTCCTATCAAGGGAAAAGGATCTATAAAACATGATGAAAAAACTAACACTGGGGATGTGTATTTTCTTAATAGGTTGACACATAACTTGTTGAGTATTGAATAGCTCTTTAATAAGGAAGATTATGTAATTCATAGAGAAGACATGTACAATCAAGGATATAAATGTTAAACTAACTGGAACACTAAAGTTAATATCTTATCATTGAATCCTACTAAACTAAAATGAATTATTTTGTTTCTAGATTTGATGATAGTTTGTTGTGACACAAAATATTTTTTCATCTAAACTTTGATAGCATTGTGAAAATAAGTAATAGTAATGGAAGAAGGGATCTACCTAAGATTGTGAAGCATTCTAACATGGTATTCAAGTAACATGTGATCACTAAATAAAATAAGAGTTCATTTCTAAGAATTATATTGCGTACATCATAGAAGTGAGATTTTTTTAGATAGATTTGTGTAGGCCTATAAAGACTAGACCATTATATGGTCAAAAGTATGTCATATTTTTCCTTGATAATTTTAGAAAAATGATGTGTGTATTATTTCTTAAAGTTAAATTAGGAGCTTTTGATAAACTCAATATTTTCAAGGCTAAAATACAAAATGAATATGTGTTAAGAATAAAAGGATTAGATAATATACATGATACTTTACATCAAGTAAATTTAATATTTTTTTTGAAGACAATTGAAATGAAAAGATAGATTTTAGCTCCTAAAACATCACAATAGAATGAGATAATAGAAAGAAGGAATTGGTCAGTTAGTGAAGTAGCTAGAGAAATGATAATTGAAGGGGATGAAAAAAATATATCTATTGGATGGAAAAAACTACTACTTTTGTATATACTATGAACATTGTTCATATCAAGAAAGGAACTAGTAAGACACCTTACAAACATTTGTCGAGACATACACCTACTATGAAATACTTTATAATATTTGGATAAAAAATTTATATCAAGTAAGAAGAAGACATATGTTAATTTGATCATAGAAGTGATGAAGGTATAGTTCTTGGATATTGGTTTACAAGAAAAACACATAGATGTTATAATTAGAGAGTGAGACTAATAGTTGAGAGAGTTAATCTAAAAGTTGATGAGAAGTTAAAAATACATAAAAGAATATTTGACTATGATTGAGACAATGAAACTAGTTCAAGTCAATGACCAAGTAATAAGAATATAGAATAGGACCAATTATTTATGATCCTATAGATTAATGTACATATATAGATTGAGGAACTAGAAAAAGACATAGAGAAGATCAAAGGACACCAAAAGATGTTGTGAGAAATTACCTTGTGGAGAAAATTATTGGAAGCAAAAACAAAGGTGTATTCATAAAGAACAAGATAACAAAAGAAACATTTTTAATAACACAAGTTGAACCTAAGACTACATATGAAGCATGCAAAGATAAATACTAGATAAAGTATATGAAAGAAGAACTTTATTACATAGAGAAGAAAAAGACTTGGGAATGTAAGGAAACTTGCAACAAAAATATAACTATTTCCACATAACCCATAATAGATCTTAAATAAATACTAACTTAAAATCCACATGCAAGAGAATAGAAAACATACTCAAAAAAATGTGACACAAGATATACCCTAGGAAACCCTCATTGAGGGAAAAAAAACTAGCCTCCAAAAGCACCCATCACCATGTATTATTCAACAATAAAAATTGCAATACAACCATGGAACCCTTCAAATCCATAGTCACAACCAAGAAATCCATGTGAACAAGAATGAATCTACACATCCCATTCCATGATTCTAACCTTCACAAATTCTCCCTTGGCTAACCTATCAAGCCTTGCCCCACTCAACTCCTACTTTTTCCATTTTTTTTCTTCTCATACCAACAACTACCATTGTACCTACTTATATAGTAGCAAGTCCCAAAAAAACACCAAGTGGTAATACATAAATCATATGTAAAACCATGTGCTACCTAACCCATTGACCCTGGATTTAATATTAAAAATTTAATTATTTTCCCTAATATTAAATAATTACATGAAATATTATCACAATGTTACAATAAAACTCATCAAGTATATGTCATGAGAATCTTTACATGTTGCACATCCATCTAGGTGTAACAGTACATAATAAAATAAAATAATACAATATAACAATATTATGCAATGTGTGCAACACCCATTATCTCAAGAATTTCCCACTTGTTGTATACATTGCATATGGTCAATTTTTAGCCACATAAATGAACAAGGAAACAATCCCTCCTAGCACATTCACCATCATGGATCAAAGTACACAAAGTGCTCCATCATTGTAGCCACAAAGAAATCAAAGTATCTATTATCTCAAACATGAATGATCTCACCTCCTATTATGCTATTACCATTGAACATACATAGAAGCCATCCACAGAGAAAACCACCCAACTTGTCACATTAGAAGATCATAAAATATTGTACCAATTGAAATTCCAAGCACAAAAACATAATCCAAAAGTAATAACATGTATCCATAGTTGTCAAATATCCATACCTGAAATAATACCCACAACAATTGCCAAACCCATCCAACTATCCATAAATCCAAAAGTATACTAAGTGAATCTCACATCATCAACATATCCAATCTGTAACTTGCAATCACAAGCCTCAAGAACAATACCTACCATATATATACCAAGATGATCACATTGTAAAAGGATAATGTCAAATCTATAACCAATCCATTCACAAAATTTCAAAGAAGTGAATCCTTGTAGTCTCAAGGACATCCACAATACATAAACCTACAAGAATGACTCTCATAAAAAATCTCTAGGAGTCTCCCAATCTTTCCACAACTAATAGAGGAAATAGACAAAGGAATAACCATGTCATCTCTCACATGACATACATGAGCACAAACCAGTGATCGCAATCTCTAACCAATCTCAAACCCAATGTAAGAAAAACTAAACATCTAGGAAGATAACCAAGACCAAAGAGAAACATGCAAAATAACATGTATCATGTCCTTCTACCCACACCTCTAGATGTAAACTATGCAAGTTCAATCTCCTCCATAAAAAACCAACCCATAAGCCACAACAACACCCAAATCATACCATATAACTAATCATGGATGTAAGCCTCTTAGAAGAAGATTAAAATAATAAACCATTCCTAATCCAAGGAATATGCCCAATATAAAAGTTTCATCTCTAAAAATCAACCAACATAACAATAATATATGTAGATGGAGATAACCAATGTTAGACCATCTCTCAAATGAACCCTCTAGAACTAACCCATTTACCATAGCTCAAGATCCATATCCATGAAAGACAAGCATAAACATAATGCACCTAAGAAAAACAATGCACTAGACTAGACCAAGAGTGGGGAATGATAATTCTCATCAAGATATCCAAGTCTCCAACCAAGACTCTTCTATGAACAACCTGCTCTCGAGTCCATATCAGGTGAATGCCCCTTAGACTTTCTATTGAAACCAAATAACCATCCCAACAAATACTTTTCTAATCTAAGAGAAATCAACATCACCACTATCTTGAAGTATCCATAAGAACTTATAACAAATAAATCCATGCCAATTCCAAATGCAACATAGCCATATCATGAAGTATACAACTTATGACCAATGTACTCAATACATGGAAACTAAACCAAGATCTTGTCAAATTTCCAACCATGGCCTTAGGAATATAAACATGACAATATGATCTAAACCATCTTAACCACAAAGATAACATGCTTTATATGAACATACTATAACATGTCAAAAATCCAAATGCCTATCAAGAGTATACCATGACATGAAAATTAAAACATCCTCACACCATGGATAACATGTCAAATGAAAGCATAAACCACACCTTTACCAAGAACCCTGTGAGTCCTCAAAATGCAATGATCTCCACATACCATAAAGAAACATCATCTGCACATACCATGAAGAACCATCTCCGCACACCATGAAGATAACCAAGAACTCCATGAGTCCTCAAGATCTAACTATCTTCACACACCATGAAGATAATAAGTGCACCATGCAAATGTTAAATGTGCTTTTGCAACAATAGGATCTAAGAAAAATCTCCAACATTTGCAAACACTCAATAAATATATCAATGTCAAAAAAAAATCCCACTCAACCATGGTACCAAGCCAACTATGGATCATAAAATTCATCTCCTAGATGAAGTTCCTCCAGGTCTACACTACACAACCAAAGTCTCAGTAGCAAGTGAAACCAAGATCTCCAAATTAAAGAAGATACAAACCAAACTAGAAACTAATCCTACACTATCACCCTATTACTATCACAAGCTCCCACTAAACTATGTATCCAATCTATCCATGACATCATGATGAAAAAATCATCCCCTAAACATGGCCAAACTAGGGCATATTATCTATCAAAATTTATGGAAACATTGACTTGAATCTAATGGTGATGTCTACTTTTACCCAAGAGGTCATTTCTACAAGCTAGGTACCCCCTACAACCCCCAATTTAAATGAAACATCCAAAAAATCCTTTTGACCAATAATCTCACATGTCCAAAATCTACCAATATCCCATCATAATAGCAAACCCAAAATCCTTAGATCTACAATAAACAACTCATTTATCTTGCCCTTTCTTTTATCCTCTCATGCATTCCCTTGGATTTAATCTAGGGATACAATAATGAAACCATAGTTCTGATACCACTTGGAAGAAAAATTGCAACAAAAATATAATTGTTTCCACATAACCTATAATAGATCTTAAATAAATATAGAATTAAAATCCAAATGCAAGAGCATAGACAACATACCCACAAAAATGTGACACAAGATATACATTGCGAAACCCTCATTAAGGGACAAAACCTAGCCTCCAAAACCATCCATCACCATGTATTATTTAGTAAAAAATACCATTGCAATACAACCATGGAATCCTTCAAAGCTATAGCCACAACTAAGAAATTCATGTGAACAAGCATGAATCCGCACATACCATGCCATGCTTCCAACATTCACAAATGCTCCTTTGGCTAACCTATCAAACCTTGTCCCATTTGACTCCTATTTTCTCTCTTTTTTCTTCTCATACCAACAACTACCCTTATGGCTTGTTATATAGTAGCAAGTCCCACAAGTGATATTACATAAACCATGTTCTAAAACCATGTGGTACCTAACCCATTGATCTCACATTTAATATTACAAATTTAATTCTTTTCCCCAATATTAAATAATTAAATGAAATATTATCACAATGTTACAATACAACTCATAAAGTATATCCCATGAGAATCTTTACATGTTGCACAACCATCTCTGTGCAACATTAGATAATAAAATGAAATAATACAATATAACAATATTATGCAATGTGTGCAACACCCATTATCTCAACATGGAATTCATTGCTAGGCATAAAGACAAAATGTTATTGGCACAAAATTGGTGTTCAGGTATAAGATAAATGAGTATAGTGAAGTGGTAATAAATAAATAAATATTTTTATTAAAAGAATATCAATAAAAAGAAGGAAGTGATCTTTAAGAAACATTTTCCCCTATTGTAAGATTGGAAGAAGTACTTCAATGTTCTTAGCATATATGCATTAAATTTTTTTTTAATGTATATCATATGGATGTTAAGACACCAATTTTGTTGTGATGTGGAGCCTAATTAGACTTAGAGATTTATTTAGCATAGTTTAACCTCAAATTATTGCTATGGGGGTTTGGGGGTAGCACCCCCAAGATGAGGTCTTAGGGAAGTGCCCCAATTGTGCTCCCTATCATAGTACAAGGTGGGGTCAAGGGGTAAAACCCTCATGGGGGTTTTCGAGGGCAGTACTGCCAAAGCCAAAACTAACCTTATATTGTTAGAGACATTAGATGCTATTTTTCTATTGGTTGACTTATTCTACACCTATTTTTGTAAGAAAAAAATACTTGTATAAAATGGCCTAGGGTTAGGGATTTCAATAGGTAAGATGAGGTTGTAGCTTCTTCCAATGGTATTGAATTATAAAGGATTGTAGATTATAATATCATTGGATAATAATAATAATGGACTTTTTATTTGTGGACATAGCCCAAGGATTGGGAGAATCACCTTAAATCCTCGTGTCTTGTATTCTCATTTGTGTGATTTATTATTTTATAAGATTGATTATATTTACATGTAACTATTATTTATGTCTATGGCTAATCCTAACAATTTTGACTAGATAACGTGAGTCAAAAGTCTACATTGAATAACAGGGTAAAATTTAAGAAATACCCAGCCAAAAAAAGGTATAAATGTATCGCCTTGAATCTTACATTATTCTAGAAAATAAATAATTAGTATTATTTAATGGCCAAATCTTACATTATTCAAATATTTTTAGAACTGATTTTTATAAAAATGTGGCCCAGTTTTAAATGTTTTAAAGAACTAAATTATTAGCCAAAATTTTCTAAAATTATCTAATTGGAAAATATTAGCCACTAAAAAATACCTTGTTAAATAACCTAATTATTTTGTATTCCTAGAAGAGAAAGACATGGTTTGTGGATTTAAGAAGGCATTGTATAGACTAAAATAGGAACCTAGAACATGATATGCAAGATTGGATAGATATCTACTAAGTTTAGGATTTAAGAAAGGTAATGTAGACAATAGCATGTACTTGGGGGAAAATTAAAATGGTTTATTGATCATTGTAGTATTTGCTAATGATATTATCTTTGGAGGCAATGACAAAGGTAGTGGAAAAAAACATGAACAAATGAGGATTGAGTTTGAAATGTCTATGATTGGTAAAAAGAAATATTTCTTACAATTTCAAATATCTCAAATTAAGGGTAATTTTTTTATATCATAGACTAAGTATCTAAAGGATCTTTTGATAATATTTGGATTGGAAAACTATAATCTAGTTGTAACATCTATGGTTATAGGATGCAAACTATCAACTAAGGATGAGTCTTCTAGTGCTATGCAAATAGAGTACAAATGGGTGATAAGAGGGTTACTATACCTAACTCACACAATGATCCAAATTAAAAGTTTGGACTAAAATTCCTAGTGTAGAAGCTATGATATTGTGATTAGCTAAAAATAGTAGAAAATAAAGATTTGATTTATGTAAGCCAAAGAGTAATCTATTCAATTCAAAAATAGAGTTTATAAAAAGTCTGAAGGATCCCAAGAGTCACCACAACCCCTTGGAAATGAAAATCCCACAATTTCTTTAATTACAAAATAAACTCTAAAGAATACTAAAACTATGAAAATCTCTATTAAAAATTACGTCTTCTTGTAGAAGTTACAACTTTATGCTCGTAGCCTAAAATTACAAATTGTTTTAATGTTTTGGAAAGCTCTTCAAAAGTTCTACATTATGTGCTTGAAAGTTTAAAAATGGATATAGAGTATCTTGGTATTTTTAAAGCCCAAAAATACCCCAAATGCTTCTATAAATGTAAAATACTAAAATATAGGAAATACCAAAAATTATCTTTTGTATTTTCCCATTTATGTTTGTGCCAACATCCTTTGCATCCTACTAAATTGTCTTTTGATCACATAAGGATAGACATTAAAAAATGTGGCTACTGAATAAGTTATCCAAGGTCTAGATGTACAAATAAAACATTTTAGTGACTAGTAGAACCATATCCATAAAAGCTTAACATAAATGCATCCATTAGATCATACAATACCTCAACTTAGTTGGTTACTGTCCTAGGTCAAAATAACTTTGTAGAAATGTAAAAATGAAATACCATAAACACATTCACACAATCTGACATAATGATTTTACATGGAAGCCAAATTTGGGAAAAACCACTAGTAACATGCTACCAATTCTCACTCCTCTAAAGTGATGCCGTGTAAAAGGCTATCCTTGTTAAAGGTTACAATACACACTATTAAATATGTCCTGGGTAAAGGATTTCAATCACCATGTTAGGGTTGAGCCTTGATAGAGGACTTTAGACCATTCCATTATAATGCTACCTAATTAAAGGATTTAAAAATGACTATTAGGTCAACCTTAATCCAAAGGATTTATCCACACTAGTATATTTGTTAGAAAGAAACAACATGACTTGATCTAATAAAAACTTACAACTCACTTGCAGATTACAAATCTTTAGTTCAATCCTCCATTCTACTTAGAATTCATACTCTTCAGCTCTGATATCTTGTTCACACTTCAAACATTTAGCCTCTTAAGCTTTCTTTCTTAGCATTGCAACAAAAGTATCTTCTATTTGACCATTAGATGAAGTAATAGCCTTTTAGGCTTGTTACTTTCCTTAGGTCCTCGCATATGAAAAACTTTTCTTCTAGCTAGCTATCTCTATAAATAGATAATTTAGATCTTTTCCCACTTAATAAAATCATCCATTTTACGGTTAGGTACGATTCAATGAATATACCCAATTTTCCATCTTTGTTCCTCTAGAAACTTCCTCTTTAATCTTCCTCAAATTTTCCTCAAAATAGTTTACCTTGAATTTTGTGCCACCATCTCATCATAGTTATCTTACATATGCTTCACATGATTCAAGAAATCAAATTAGTTAGCTCAAATTCATCAAATCTTTGATTTAACACTATTTACTATCGCTCGACACCTATACTATTATGTCACTTGGATGGCATGAGTTCACTTGGAAAACCCTAAAGTTTACTAATGCTCAAAAGTAACTAAACTTTACTCAACATACACTAACATTCACTCAACTTGCAATATTTTTTCTTCTTTTTTCCACAACTATTGATTTTCACTTGATTTCTACTAATTTTTGCTTGGTTTGCATTGATTGCTCTAAAAGGCTTGGTAGACACTTTTATTAATTGATCTTCTTCTACTTTTTTCTTGTGCAATCTTTCATTCTAGACATTAAGTAGATAAAAAATACACTGTAGTATCGGTGTCTTACTTGGCCTTAGTGCTCCTTTTATACACCAAATAACTCAACCTTTCTCTAGGTCTTCTTGCTATCTTCTGTTATCAAATACTCATCACCAATCAACTAAATGATAGCTTTCAAACAAAAAATAAATTATCTCACTAGAAGGTAGTAGGTTTGATATGATTGACAAAATAATGATTGTTCCATTACAGGTTCTAAACTTCAAAACATATTAATGATCACACAATCAAGAAAATTAAAATCTTTAAGCTCAAAGATAGGTCTATGTGGAATCCAAGAAGAAATCTCCAAATCTAAGAGAAAACATGACATCACAAAATTAGAATAGAAGAAAATAACCAAACATTACTCAATATGTTAGGAAATGAATATGCCTCAAGCCAAGAAAGAATAATTCTTTAGAAAGATCAAATGAATTTTCATTAATAGAAGAGAGTAATCCATGATAAGTCCTCATTAATAATATAACTACATTCAAATAAAGAACTTGAATATTAGATAGGAACAATAAATAAGAAATATTTTTGGTTGATTCAAGATTTCCAAACAACCCAAGATTCTCTTATATAAGACACCTAGGGTAAATAAGAACTAATGTCCACATCAAGAAGCCTTGATATTCTAAGAAGAATCATAAAGATAAAAATCAGCTTGAGATATACATGAACTATCTTCAACTAGTTTATTTTTCTATTGAACTAGACACCCCTTATAATATTTTTCTCTAGTGCTTTTTCTTATTCTAGTATATAGAATCCTTTCAATTCCCTTTGTCTTCTTCTCAGAATAATTAAGATTATTAGCTACTTCTTCATCAGATTCAAAGTATTAATAGATGTCTAAATTTTTTAGTATAGGCATAATATTCATGTCATTGGGAAATTCAAGTTTAAAGGTATTTCCACTATCACACTTCCTCAAGATCCTATGATGCCAAAATTTTATCATCTTTAGTTTACTATATGTTCCAATGGGAAATATATTCTTGTTTGAATGTACCATCACTTCACCACTAACATAAAAAGTTTCATGTCTTCTCTTTTTATCCTCTCTCTCATTATATGCACAACTACTTTTATTCATATTACTCCTTGCTTATCTATGTGAATTCTTTATAAAGTCAACAAATTCCTCATTTTTTGGACTATGTCTCAACTTAGTATTCAAGTTCATTAATTCTATAGATCATCTAGGATGCATGATATCCACACTATCAAAAGGAGTTTTCGTAATAATTTTTCCTACTAAATTGTTGTATGCAAATTTTTCATGTGTCAAAATCATATCCCAATTAGTAGGTTTGTCTCCAACCAAGCATGTCAACAAGTTATCCAAACTTCTATTGAGTAACTTTAGTTTACCCATGTATCTATGGATAAAATGTAAAACTAAACTTAATCCTAGTATTTAACTTCTTCTAGAGTGTTCTCCAAAAGTAACAAGTAAACTTAATATCTCTATCTAAAATAATAATCTACACAATCCATGAAATCTCACAATTTCTCTAAAAAATAGATCTTATATGTATAGTGTATTTGATGTGTTTTTACAAGGTATTAAATGTGTCATCTTTGAAAAAAATTCAACTACCACAAAGATACAATCATTCCCTCTCAGAGTTCTAGATAATTTCATTTAGAACAAAGTTTGTATTAGCATCTTCCCAAGGTTTACAAGGAAGAGGAAAATGTTTATAAAATCCCACATTCTGACTAGTCCCCTTAGCAACGTGAAAAATTCTTCAATTTTTCACCATCTTCTAAATATCCTTATACATATATGGCCAAAAGTATCTCTCTAAAATCAATTGTATTATTTTTTCAATCCAAAAATGTCCTATAAGTCCACTAGTATATTTCTCTTTGATAATATTTTCTCCCATAGATCCTCTTGGTATACACAACTAAATTCCTTTAAAAAATGTATATCTTCTTGAATGAAATAATCAATCCATTTATCTTTCTCTTTAGACATTCAATTCTTTAAATTTATCCAAGGTTGTACAAAATCAAGATTTGTTTCATATGAATTATTCAAGTCATCAAATCCAAGCCCTTCAACTCTCATCTCTATCAACAAGCTTCTTCTTCTACTCAAAGTATCTACTACTTTATTTTACTATCTACTCCTATGCTTCAATACAAAATAAAATTTATGTACTCAACCCATGTCACGTGTCATTGAGTTTTTCATGCCCAAATTTTGAACAAGACACACACACAACTAGATATTATTAATTACTTTACCACATGCATAATAAAGTAAACCAACAGTGTAAAACAATATAAACAATCATACACAAAAAGAGATCATAACACCATATTTTGATAACTAGGGAAAAATTGGCCAAGGGAAAACCCTAGTGGGGATGAAACCCACTAGAAGAGTCACTATATAAAGTATCTAGTTAAGGATATTGACCCTATTAGGAGTCTATGAAAAATGTATAGTGTCTTGAGTCCCTAATAAGAGACTAGGCCTTTTAGAAGCCTCAACCCTACTAGAAGTTGCTTCAACCCTATTAGGAGTTGGTGGATCATATACAAATGTGTGCAAGAAGAGCTCACTACCCTAACATTCAATAGAATAGATATACATATAAAACTATTTCACTTATACTACACAAATCTTCTGATTATCAATTCTTCATACAATCCTTGGTAGATTGTAGACAATCTTCCTTTTAGTTCACATTCACATATAATATATATCACATATATTGCACATATTATACTTTCAACACTTGTTTTCACTCGTACATTTGCACACTCACAAACTTACCTTTATTAAATTCACAAATGAATTTCTTTACTTATATCAAACATATTAATAAATTCTTCCTTATTTGGATCACAAATCATTCTTAGAGTTGGCTCACCAAGAATTAATAATAAAAATAATTATTCAAGTCAATTAACTTATTCTATTGACATGCTCTCTTCTGTACTATGAAATCACTACATCACTATTTCCTTCATAACTTGATTTTGGTAACTTGTAGGGACATGCACACTAGTATGCATCATTAGAATTTCATCATTCATCTTTGGTTAGCTATGCAAGATAATATTCAAAGGGAATATTCTACTATCACTAAATCTTATCATGTTGTTGTAATACTGTCTAATACTTAGAAAATTTTACTTCACAAATAAATATGAGTAGACTACAAATTTTTTTTTTCCATAAATGACAACCATATATCTCACCCTATTGATTGGACATATTGCCAACAATCTCCCCTTTTGGCATTGATGAAAACATTTTGGAAAATTATCTAATTCCCAATCAAAAAAAAAAAAACCATAACATAGGAAAAACATGTTGTCATACCAATAAAAAAAAAAAAACCATAACATAGTAAAAACATTGTATTCTTGTTTTGAAAGGGTTACATCCCTTATAACTCTGATTACAAAGTTTGCTAGAAGCAAAACTTACTACTGTTGGAATTACTTAAGAATAACTAAGAGTGGGGGTGGGGGGGGGTGAATAAGTTATCCAAGGTCTAGATGTACAAATAAAACTTTTCACATCTTAGTGAACCCATAAAACATTTAATATTATGCATGCATCCATAAGATTATGCAATAAATTAAAACATTTAGCTTACTATCTAATCAATTTGTAAAAATGTAAAGCATGAAACATAATAGATTCAGCAATACACATAACACAATGATTTATGTGGAAACCCAATTTGGGAAAGACCACCAGTAACATGCTACCACTTTCTCACTCTTTTGAAGTGATTCCTTGTGAGAGGCCAACCCTATTAAAGTTTACAATTCACACTGTTAAATGTGACCCTATTAAAGGATTTCAATCACCCTATTAGAAGTGAGTCTTTTTAGAGGACTTTAGGTCATTCACTTAGAATACCACCCTATTAAAGGATTTACAAATGACTATTAGGTCAACCTTAATCCAAAGGATTTACCATAGACTGATACAATCGTTAGAGAGTAATAGAAGAGCTTTGATCTAATACAACTTACAACTTCTCTTGCAAATTATAGATCTCTATTCAGTCCTCCATTCTACTTGGCCTTCATACTTTGCAGCTCTGATAGCTTGTTCACCCTTCAAGCATTCATCTACTTAAGTCCTCTTGCTTAATATGATATTGTAGACTCTTCTCCTAGGTCACTTGATGAAGCATAACCCCTTTAACCTCTCGTCTCCCTTGAGTTCTCACATATGATAACCTTTTCTTCATGACCAGACATTTCTTATATAAGAAATTAAGATCTTTTTCCATTTATTCTCCATCATCCAAATTAGAGTTAAGATAGATTAGGTAGGATACAATTTATCTACCCCATATCTTGTCTATTCTAAAAACTTCCTCTAGAATACACTTTGAATTTTCTCCAAAATGGTTTACCTAGAATTTTGTGCCACTAGCTCATCATCCTTATGTTTCACCTGGTTCACAAAATCTAAGAAAAAAAACTTGTCAGCTTAGATTCATCAAACTCATGATCTTTAAACTAATGTAGCAACATGACATTAGCAAGCTTCTAATGCTCAGTACACACTATGTTACTCAACATCAACTAAAGTTTAAGGGTGTTCAACACCTACTAAAATTTTCTCAGCACTAATGAACTTTCTTAGCATCCATTAGAATTTTCATTTACTCTGCGCTAATTGATTTTCAACTTGGTTTGTACTGAATTTTCTTGGCACCTACTATCCACCCAATCAATCTCAGCAAAAAACATTTTTATTACATGTTCTTCCATTCTTTCTTAGTGTAGCCAACATTTGTAACCTTAATTCAATAATCAATGCATCATGTTACCATTGTCTTAACTAATCCTTGTACTTCATTATGTAAGCATAACTCAACCCTTCCTCTAGGTGTTGTTGTTACCTTTTATTGATCAAATCCTCTTCATCAATCAACTAAGTGATAGTACTTGAATCTATAAGCAATTGTTTTACCAGCAAATAGCAGGTTTGACATTAGTGAAAAAATAATGATTGAAACATATACTAATCTACCTCATAACAATCATTCTCATATAATGATCTTTTCAATCAGATTTCAACAACTACTATACTTGGAAATATAACTATACCTTTCCTTACAATTACAATTAATTACAATTTTCCATATTTCTCCCCCTTTGACATCAATGGTAAAAGTGCCAAAAAGAAAAATAACTATCAAAATAAAGTAGTTGCATCAAAACTTGGAAAAAAAATCACTGAAGTTGGTTTTCAACTGTGTAAAGTGTTTCTTCCAACTATCTTTTAGTGCATCATATACACTAATTAGTGCACATGAGGCATATCCTGCTAACTTTTTTGCATTCAAATATGTTGCTCCAAATTTTTCATATGAGGAATTTTCTACCAAGAATTCCTCCAACTGATTTTCTAGCAATGTTACCTATGGGGATAAGTGATCTCTCAAAAGAGTAAATCTTTTTAGAGCATTCTCCTTTTCTACTTGTAAATCCTTGATGCTATCATGAATAGCTTGCATTGCATGCTCAATGTTTACTAACTTTTGATTTTTTTATAGAAAATTGTTAGAGAGTGTCTAAAGCTCAGTTACCTTCTCTTTGATTTTCTCATCAAAACTTTTAAGATTGAAGTATGCCAAGTTGCACTTAGCATAAACTTATTTTCCTTCTTTAATACTCTGTCTTAATGCCTTAATGCATACATTCAAAGTTTCTATATCATTCATTATATTTATGCACATGGTATTAAGAAGTTTACCATCATGTTTTATTTGTACTTGAATTGTGGCCATATTAGTGAGTATTGTGAACTCATCATCAAGAGATATACACAAAATTGTTACATGCTATTGAATGTCTATCACTGTATCAACAAGGCTCACTATCTTTTCCATTCTATCCAGTACTAAAATCAAAGACTTTTCAGTGGACTTAACTAATTTCTTCTTCATAAGAAATTTTCTCAAAGAAGATATGAGATTTTGTGGTTCATCTTCTTCATCTAACTATATAGATGTTACTAAGACCACTACTGCATGAGTGGTGGTGTAGATGATGTTGCTACTACTATTGCTAAAGGCACACTCAAAGTAGCTACTTTACTACTAGATTCAACTTTCTTTGCAGAAGGTGCATCTTCTTCCTTAGGCTCTTGATCTTCTACTTGATCAGATGAGCTTCTATAATCTACAATATTGCCAACAATACTAGCACCAAAATCCTTGAATGGGTCCTCAATTTTTTCAACTATCACATTGGTGTTATCTACTTGCATAGATTCACTGCTACTGGTGATATGTGGTGAATTACTAGAAATAGGTGTTCCAATTGGTTGCTCAAAATAATGGTGTGGATTGCCTATAATAGGACTTGCTTCCTTTGTTTGTGCACACTCCTCAGATATCTAGCTTGCCTTCTCTAGCTACACACTTTCCTTAGGCATAGTACACATAAATGTGACTATAGCCTTTTGAGTTTCCACATTGAATTCTTCATAATTTCCTCCCATGAGGAGAATGGATCTCTTATTATTCCTCAATAAAGGTGCTATAACTTTTAGAATAACTATTATTTCATCCTCATTATTTATAGATCATAACTTTTTCACCATATTAATTCTTATTTTCTTATCTTACTCAACAAATTTACTGTTTATGTTTAGAAAGATCTATTGTACAAATCTTTAAGTATCTGACCTCTTATACTATCAAACCTTTTGTCTATTAGGATCATATTCCTAACTAGAACATTTTCTAGTTGTTTCCTATCCATATTATTATACAAATCATAGTACTTATCAAATTGTACAAAATTGTTGTCATTAATTATTTGAATGTTAATATTCTCTATCTTTGGCTTCCATAATTTTTGCCTAGCTAAGGTCTTTACTTCTTGAACTATTGGTTCAACTGGTCTATCACCAATTTCTTCTTTAGATTTAGAAGAACTAATCTACAAGTTTCATCTCTTATTTCTTGGACCACTTGTAGTTTGCTTCACTCTCTTCTTAGGAGGGGTTACGATCTTTTCAAGCCTTGTATATTTCCTAGTAGTTGATGCTTCTTGAGTCTTCACTAGATTCCTTGGAGGTTGCTACTAAACAACTACTGCATAATTCATAGTAGGTGTTTTTGAACTTGTCTAGGCAACTATTACCTTTTTAATAGGTCCTGCCACTACAATGGGTGTAGGTGTCAATAGCTCAAATTGATCATTGGCCTTCGTTTCTATGGCTATTCCTTTCACCTTATCAAATTCTTTTCTAGTCATTCCTAATTCCTTCAAAATAGAATCAATCACCTTATCAACCCTTTTCATGGAATTCTTTATTATCCCACTTGTCTTAACTTCTCTCATCTTCTCAATGCATGTGTCCCATCTAGGAAATTTAGAATCAACTTCAAAATAAGGATTATATGTGCATATCCTTCAATAAATTCCTAACTCATTTCATAGCCCATTGGTTCAATGAAATTAACTGAAGGGACTACTACCTCCATACATGTGAAGTTTGTTTGAACTATGAATTACAATTCATCCTTATACTTCTCTACTAGCATAGGAGGTATCCTATATCTTTGCTTCATTTCAACTTTGAAAGAGTTCATTATTCTATCAATATTATTGTCTCTGATTGTATTAGGTTTGGTTCTATATGCATGAGTAATAATTTGCATTGTGCACTCACTCTCATTCTAATTTGTGATACCAAGAAACTTCTTAGTAGCATAGAAAAATATATGTGTCAATAGGGATTCAAACCTAAAGATTGTACTCCTTGATTTCTTGATTCTAGATATGTTATCCAACAACTATGTTTGGATAGTGTCACACATATCAACCTCTTCACCTCTTACTGCCAAGTAAGTTGCATGAAGAAATCCTCAAGGGACTAAATCTATCCTAAATCCATGATTTTACTTATATCCCAAAATCTTACAAATGAATCTCACTCCATCATCTTGAATGGTGTTGACTTTCATGCTTTTTCCATCAAAATATGTATTGAGATTTGTCTCAACTAGCTTGCACACATTCTTTATGTTCACTGGATTGCATCCATTATTGCTCAAACTTGTCACCTTGTAAATTAGGTCATTATCAATACATATGATAGAATCTCCCAACCATATAAAATCATCATGTACTCTGCTCAAAATTATCCTTGTCCATTCATTATTGTCAAAATTAGTATAGAACATATGCTTAACTAGGTTAAGTCATTCTAGGTATCTATGTTCAAATTTCAATAACAGGTCATTACTGCATATTTTATCCAATTCCTTATGAATCTTTGAATCACCTATGCTTTCAATTTTTCAATGAATATATCCTCTTATATCCTCAACATGAAGTACATTTTCTAGAACTTGTGAAAATGCTCCAATTGGGTCATCAAGCAAAGAAACAAATGGGTATTTCTTGAAATTATATCTAGGTCTATTGCTTACATTAAAAGCTTCTTATCTTGCCATTTCTGAAAATATACTTAACAAATTTTGAAAATACCTTTAAATTTCATATTAGGGTTTCATCAAATTTGTGTATCTTTAGTACCCCAAATCTTACTTCAATCTTGCACTTAAGACTTCTCACAAGAAAATGTTGCTTTGAAAATCAATTCCCATCCTTTAAATATTTTGCAAACTATACTTTGAATTGAATGCTTATCTACTGCTAGCCCAAATATTCTCTCTGTATAATAGAGAGATTATTCTTCTCATATATCCTTATACAAATCATATTAAGCAATGTGCATTTCACTGAAGATTTCTCTCAATGTCTAGTACATACCATTAACTATGCAACCCATGATATTTTCTCTAACATTAGTTACCAATAACTAACACTCTATTTCACTAAGACTACTTAATTCTAGTAGGATGAGTCACAAACAACAAGTGACTTCATTGTCTTGATAGGCACATTAGGATGTACTTCTTCTAGAACTGTATGAGAACTTCTAGGTATTTTTTCCTTCACAAATATTTCCTTGAATTCATCTGTCAACTCCTTCTTTTCTTCCTTCAGACTATCATCATTTTTTTTGTTGTTCCTTTTATAATTTTGATTCCTATTAAGATTTCTTCTATGCATTCCATAAAACATTGTTATGCATCCAAAGTTATTACATAACTAACATATAGGTACATTATTTCTTTTTTCATTAACCTAGTTGTGAGGTGCTCTTTAATTCCTTGCTATTTGTCCAAGATTGTTACATTTGTAAGAAACAATTTGTCACTTTCATTACTATGCGATTTTCTTCTATTTCCTACATGTTTAGTATTCCTAAACATTATATTATTTGCATTATCATTATCAAATTTAGGTTTCTTACAATCTACTACATAATGTCTAAATCCATGACAATTATGACAATACAAATTTGTAATAGGTTTGAAAGACTTACCTTTGTAATCATCTTTAGTATGTTCAAGTCATCACACTAGGCATGAGATTCCCTTCTTTTATTTACCTCGTCTTGATTATATTTTTTAGCTTTTTCAGGTGAGTAACATTTCCTTTTTCTTTAGATGCATCATTTGTCTTTCTTAGATCCTCTTTGACTTTAGGAGTATTAGATTCTTTTCTTTCAATAGATTTCTTGGCAGATTGTTCGAGGAAAAATCAAGTCCAGTCTTATCATAATTGGGTCTCTATATAACTATTTGTTCTTCAATCTTTTCACTACTGGTATATAATTTCTCAAGTTTTTGTTTGGTTTGCACCAACTCACCTTTCACAATAGTGTTGTATTTCTCTAATTCGACATGATCTAATGTGATAGATTCCAATTTAGATGTTACCTTAGTTAACTAGGATTTTAGATCTACATTTTTAGCTTTTAATTCTAAGTCATTCTTTCCTCCATATTTCTTAAAACTTAGCTTAAGTTAAACTATCTTCAACTCATGTTTTAGGATCTCATTTTCTTTCTTCAAATCTTCAATATCATCATCATTAGTTTGATTACTAGGTCCTATTTACTTTAGATCATCTATCTTGTCCTTTAATTGACCAATGTAAGCTTTTGCATCTTTATATTTGTATTTAAGGCCATCTCTTTCATCAGTATGGAGATCAATTTATTCAAGAGCTTCTTCAAGATTCTTCTTGAATTGTTCCATATCCATAGGAATTTTATTCAAGTTGTTAAGCCTTTTTTGAATAAAATGACTCTGATACCAATTGCTAGGAATAAACAATACTGAGAGGGAGGGATGAATGAATATATTAAATCTTTTTTCCCACAACTGGCTATTATTGATTACTTTAACACATGTATAAGAAAGTAAAACAATAACTTTGAAGAGTATAAAATACCATAAATGAACAAATATCCTAATACCATATTTGGTTAACTAGGGCAACCTTGGCCAAGGGAAAACCTTGGTGGGGATGAAACCCACTAGAAGATTCACTATATAACGGATTTGGTTAAAGATAATGACCCTGTTAGGAATCTATGAAGAATGTATAGTGTCTCAAGTCCTTGTTAGAAGTGATGAAATGGAAGGAAAAAAAATTCCCAAAGGAGATGTCCTAGCCCCCAGCAATATAACCACATAATGAAAACACAATAGCAAGAAGCAACAATGCAAGATTTGATACCAAATCACAACTCTTTATTCATAGATATAACTAATTACATGAAATATGACTGACTATAAGACCTTCCATGTTAGGGCCAAATATAAACAATAATTTTAAAAAAAAAAAGTTTTACAAGATCCCTCAAGATCCAACCCAAACACTATCCCAGCTAGACCAAATCTATAACATAACAACAATCTAGAGGAAACCACCACAGATATCTAAACTTGTGCTCACAAGCCCACGAAGAAATCTCCTTTTTTTCTAGCCATAACCCTATCTCTACTCCAACTTCATCCAATATTCAAGGGTAAAATACCTCACATGTGGTGCTTTGTCCACACATTCACAACTCCATTACAATCCTGTTGTAAATAGCCTCACATTTTGCACTCTGTCCATAGGCTTAGGAAAACTCACTCTTTAGCTACTCTCCACACTCAACTCCATCATGAATGACTATAAGACTCAATAAGAACCCTAATTATACCAATATAATCCACAAGTCATACCATAATAGAAATTAAATACAAATAGATAAACTAAATACCACAAGTTGGCGTGCAACAACAATTAAATGTCCAAAAATCAATATCCAATAAAATCCTGATATCTCCTAGCTTTGATTGAATTAGAACTTTCAATTTGAATAGAAAGTATAAGTTTACATCCTCTACAACCCTTATATGCACAAAATCTTATTCCCCAAGGAAAAGTACGCATCCATCTTGAAAGTTACACATAGTAGACTATCACACAAAACTACTAGAAATCAATACTCTAGGAGAATCATCATATCTCCCAACCTATAATAAATTAGGACTTGCACCCTTAACTATATGTAGTACTTGAGGCTCTCTTCAGTCCATGAAGTGTTTAGCCTCTCATTCATGAAGGATTATTAGTTACATCTATCACAACATACATCCAGAAACTAGTAAAAATAAGGTAAAAAATGCTCAAACTTCAATCCAATCCATCCAATATGTATTAAATCATTGGGAAACATTCTCCAATTTGTTTGCAACAAATCCCTAAACATTAAAATCATAACTCCATAAAATTCTAGTCTCAATGCTCCTGCATTAGACTCTCCAGGTAAATAGAAAAGTGTGTCCCACACTTTGATTCCCAAAGAAAGAGTAGTAACCATCTTCATCTTCACCAAAGGATTCCACTCCAATAGGGACAAGAAAACTAGTCTACACATCATCCACATCCACATCATTCTAGTAAACACTAGAATCTCAACCACCCAATCAGCATGCTCACTTCTAGGGACAAACTAAACATAATGCTTCACCAACAAACCCTCATGCACATCAGCAAGTAGTGAATCCACACTAGCAAAAAAAAACTCCACATTGAAAGAAATATGTAACTCCTTAGAAATATATGAAAAACTCTCAACACTAGCCATCTCATTTCTCAGAACAAGATTCTTTGCAACACACAACTCACCACCAACAACAACTGGATCATCCATAACCAAGTACTCTGTAATTTCCATGTCAGACTTTTTCAACTGATCATGAAAACCAACCTTTGTCTTAGCATCAACAAGGATAGGAATATTTTCACAAAAAATTTCTAGTTGCTCTACAAGTTTTGTATCTGGCTCCACAATTTGATAAAAAAAAACAAACTCTTCCATCTCGACCTTGCCATGCCATCTTTTCTCATAAACAAGTCTCTTAACTAGCTAGACAACTCTCTTCTGGATCGATATACTCCAACTCCACAAACATCTATAGAATTCCTTCCTCATCCTATCCTTATCTCAATCAACTAAACTAGTTTCAAACCAAGAAACCTCCTCCTTTGCTCGACTAGCCAAACTAGCATCAAATTGAGTAGACATCTTAGAAAAGTTCCTGTCCACCACATCACAGAGATTCACAATCATTTCAAGGTCCAATCCTCTCAAAGCCATCTTCCAAGATCTTTGTAAACCCTCTACAATGAATTCTTCTGATGCTCCTTATGACAAACCCAAATAGTTTTCAAGTCAAATCACAACCTACCACCTCACATGAACAATTGAGAACCACATCAGAAGTCTAGGACCACAGATCTACAATCTACAAACTCTCTACGATCACAGCTCAACAAGATCGAACTTCCATCTTTATATCCATTGATACATTTTCAAGCCCTCTACAATTTTAATTTAGAACCATGATCTGCAACCTCACAACCAAGAGATCTAGGAGTCTCAAGAAAATCTACCAATCAGATCAAGATAAACTCGGATCTACTTCTCCAACCCAAGTCCTGGTGCAAATTTCCACAACTTCAGTGATCTGTCTACACACTCAAGAAAAACCTTCACTCTAATACCATCTAACATAATTCAAGGCAAGATAATACCCAAAGGAGATGTTCTAGCCCCCAATGATATAATTACACAACTAAAACACAACAACAAGAAGTAATAATGCAAGATTTGATACCAAATTCCAACTCTTTATTCATAGATATAACTAATTATATGCAATATGCTTGATTTTAAGGCCTTATAGGTTAGGCCAAATACAAACAAAAATTATGAAATAATCATCTTTTCAAGATCCCTCAAGCGCCAACCCAAACACTATCCTAGCTAGCCTAGATCTGTAACATAACAACAATCTGGAAGAAACCACCAAGAAAATCTAAACTTGTGTTCACAGGCCCACCAAGAAATCTCCTTGCTTTCCAGCCATAAGCTTCACTCTACTCAAACTTCATCCCAGATCTAAAAGTAAACTATCTCACATTCAGTGCTCTATCCACACACTCACAACTCCATCCCAATCCTATTGTAAACTACCTCACATTTTGTGCTCTGTCCACAAGCTCAGGAAAAATCGCTCTTCAACTACTCTCCACACTCAAATCCCTCATGAATGACTAAAAGACTCCAAAAGACCCCTACTTATACCAATATAAGCCACAAGTCAGCCCATAACACAAATTACATACAAATAAATAAATAAAATGTCACAAGTCAACATGTAATAGCAATTAAATGTCCAAAATCAATATCCAAGAAAAAATGTGATATCTCCTAGCTCTGATTAAATTAGAACTCATTCTTTGGACTAAAATTAGAACTTTAGGTCCTCTAAAACCCCTTAAATTTTAAAAGGCTAATTCCCCAAGGAAAATTTTTCATCCATCCTGAAAGTCACACATAATAGACTATCATGCACAATTTCCAGAAATTGATACTCTGGGAGAATTACCATATCCCCAAACCTATAATGAATTAGGACTTGCACCCTTAACCAATTATAGTACTCTAGGCTCTCTTAAATCCTTGAAGTGTGAAACGTCTCATTCATTAAGTATAATTAGTTACATGTCTCACAATAGGCATCCAAAAACCAAAAAAACACACAGTTCCAATAGAAAGGTAAAAACTACTCAAACTTCAACTCAATCCATCCAATCTCTATGCAATCATGAGGAAAGGTTCTCCAATGTTTCTCCATAAAATCCCTAACCATGAAAAACATAACCCCATAAAATTCCAATCTTGATGCTTCTGCATCAAGAAGCCTCAACCCTATTAGAGTTGCTTCAACCCTATTAGGAGTTGGTGGATCATATACAAATGTGTGCAAGAAGAGCCCACTACCCTAACATGCAACTATACACTAGAGTTCTTCAAGAGAATAGATATACATACAAAAATTTATCACTTTTTTTACTTTTTAAATCTTCTAATTATCAATTCTTCATACAATCATTGGAGACTATAGACAATCTTCCTTTTAGTTCACCTTTGCATTCGCATATAATATATATCACATATATCACACATATTATACTTTGCACACTTTCTTTCACTTGCAAATTCACATACTCACAAACTTACCTTTATTAAATTCACAAATAAAGTTCTTTACTTATATCAAACATATTAATAAATTATTTTGTAGTTAGCTCACAAATCATTCTTAGAGTTGGATCACCAAGAATTAATAATCAAAACAATTATTCAAGTCAATTAACGTATTCTACTGATATGCTCTGTTCTACACTATGAAATCACTGCATCACTATTTCTTTCATAACTTGATTTTGGTAGCTTGTATGGACATGTGCACTGGTATGCATCATCAAAATGTTGTCATGCATCTCTGGTTAACTGTGTAAGAGAATATTCTAAGGGAATATTATACTATCACTAAATCATATCATGATGTTGGAACACTATCTAATACTTAGACAATTTTCCTCCACAAATAAATATGACTAGACTACAAAAAAAAATGTTGCCATAAATGACAACCATATATGTCACCTTATTGATTGGACATATTGCCAACAAATTAAAATTTGAAACACTTTAAGAAACTATATCAAATCATTTGAAGATTATTGCTACAAATTTTCAAATACATCTAATCATATTCTAGGAAATATTTAAAGTGAAATGTATTCATAGCTTTGACATGTCTCTTACAATATTACAATCACATCTAGATCTTAGAAAAAATAAGATTTATATAAATGAAGATTGACATGTGATCTTTTACAATATAGAACCTTTACAAATATTCATAATAAATCATCTTGAAATCTCTAATAGAAAATGAAAATCTTTCAAGTTTTTCTTCAAAACAAATCCATATGAAACCTATAGAAAACAAGATTGAAAACCATGAAGCACTCACCTCCAAACCTTGGTCTCAATGAGACCACCCATCAAGCCTGGAGAACCAAGAACAATTGGGTAAAAATCAAGCACAACCACATAAAACAATAATTATAAAATACAACATTTAACACCCCTTTTGAGTTTACACAATATGTTACCATAGCAACCAATATAATGGATGAAGGTGTGCATAAAACCCTAAAGAGAATCAAAATACATAAAATATAATCTTCCTTCATAAGGCATACAAAATAATTACCAGCTCTCACAAAATTTCTTCCCTTATCACCCCCAAAGTGCATAACAATGTACTAGCACATGCAACCCATACTACATGTGTATCCCTCTTCCCTCCAAAGAAGAGAATTTTCACTCAAGGGAAAGGCCCAACTAACTACTTCACGTAAAGGCCGCTTCTTCCCTCCCAAGGGTGATTGATGTCCTTCCACACCCATAACATCACACTCTTAAAATCAAAGAGAAAGAAAATAAACAATAGAAATGCATTCACACCCAACAATACATTGATAATGAACAATACACATATTCATCTATAGCCAAATTTACATAGCATTTATTTTGAAAAACAATACAATACATGATTCCTAAAGTGTGGCAAATCTCTAACCTTTCTCCAAGCTATGGGAAATTAACTAATTTTAGAAGAGCCCTCTATCCTTCATTGATCAAATCTCCAAAAATAGAAAATATCTAAAGCTAGAGAGCGGGTGAATGAATCTCCTCTTTTCAAAATCCCATTTAATAAAAAAGAACTCAACTCCTTTTTCTCCATTATGAAATAGAAAAATCCCTTTAACTCCACCTAAGTTTCCCTATTTGATTGGAACTACAACTCATTAAAGATAAGGTGGGAAGTTGGGTAAGATTTCTTTCATTTTCGAAATACTTGAAAGATGGTATTTTAAAAGGGTAAGAAAAGTGATTTAAGCTAAAGTAAAGTCAAAATTAAAGCCCTAGCATATAGTACTATCATCTAGGTAACTTAATTTTACCAAACGAGCACCCTAGGACTCTTTAAATCCTTCTAAGTTACCTTAAATTTAAAATTCAAATTTAATCTAATAAAAGCCTTCATAAGATAACTTTATACAAGGGGATATGGCTTAAACATTTATAATTGGTTAGAAATAAGGTTGGATTCTTTTTTCCAATATCTAAAATTGACTTGCCGCTTATACACATAACAATACAAGTGCCAAGTGACACTATAAACTATACACTTAACATTACAAGTGGAAAATCTAATCTAACACACTCATTCACATTATGTTCACAAAGTGAAATACTAAACAATAAGGCTATTATCTCTTCATTAGATGTAGCCTTGGAATTTTGAGTAGATACAACGGTATAATCTTGATTCTCCATTTTACCATGGTTATATTTTTCCTGCACACTCAAACTGCATATCAATAGTCTATGATATATCAATCATATGCATGTATAAATCCTATATCAATTTTTTACTCATAATTGAATTTAAAATAACATTTTTTCATTTCGAAGCCATTGTATATATATAATACTATCAAAATAAACTAAGCATGATATGACCATTTGCAATATTTCATGATTTTCAAATATATGATCCATCTAATCTTTACATTTAAACATAATTTAATACTTCTTAATAAAATAACAAACCAAGTACATGAATGTAAATAATCATCCAAAATCATCAATAAGTTATAACATCATACATAATCATGTTAAAAATAAAGCTTCCCACAGTATCAAATAGTTTGAATAATAGTTCAAGATAGTCTGACATATAACAAGGTCTCAAAATATAAAGACAATGTAAATAAATTTCTATGCTATGATGAGCTATGGTGAGGCCTCAAATCCTTCCCCCTTAGGCATTAACATCCTCCTAGATTTTATCAAAGAGGTACAAGTATAATGATCTCATCTATGTTGTTTCCTCCCATGAAGTTGTGACCACATCGTAATAGTCCCACTAGACTCTAACTTGATCCAACTTTCTACCTCAAATTTCTAGGGTTCATTGGGAAAAAATGTGAATGGGCTCTAGTGTTAATTTCCTATCTAACTCCACCTACAAGGCCTCCCAATATATAATGTGAGACTTATCATAAATATATTTCCTTAATAATGAAACATGAAACACATCACGGATGTGTGATAGGCTAGGTAGCCAGGATAAATGATAGGCAACTTGTCCTTTCCTCTCTAGAATCTCAAATGGTTCAAAAAAATGAGGCACTAACTTAGGACCCTTTCCAAAATGGATAGGACTCTTGTGAAAATACACTCTTATATAAACTCTTTCACCAACCATGTACTCTTTATCTACCCTCTTTACATTAGCACACTTCATATGTCTATCCTAAGCCTCCTTAAGATGTCTGATCAAATCAACCTATTGTTCCATTTCTTTGACTAACTATGGTCTAATAGACACTCTATCATCAATCCTATCCCAACTCAAAGGAATCCCACAAGGTTTTCCATATAATGCCCGATAAAGTGGAATACCAATAGATGAGTGATTTCCATTATTATAAGAAAACTCCACAAGATGAAAGTACTTTTCCCATTTGAATTAATGATCCATGAGATACATTTTTAGAATATCCTCCAAAACCTAATTGACTCTCTTAGTCTATCCATCTATATGAGGGTGATATGTTGTACTAAAATTAAGACTAGTACCCAAACTTTTCTAAAGCTCACTCCAAAATGAAGATTTGAACAATGAGTCTTGATTAGAAATGATTTTATAAGGAATGCCATTAATTCTAATAAAATCTCACAAAACTACTTGTACTACTAGTGGTCCTGTAAAGGTAGTATGAATAGGTGAAAAATGGGCAACCTTGGTCAACATATCAATTATCACCAAAATAGCTTCATGGTGACAAGAAGACACATAGAGACTAAAAATAAAGTCCATAGAAATTACCTCCCACTTCTACTTAGGTATCTCATGTGGCTATAAAAGTCCTCTTGGATGATTGTGCTATGCTGCCACTCTCTGAAACTCAAGACAGCTAGGTACTATATTGGTAATCTGCAATCTCATGCCTGGTCAATGATACAACTATGTCAAATATGTATGTAACTTCTTAACATTGGGATGTGTTGCATATTGTTCTTGATGAGCCTCTAATACAATAAACTCACATTAATCACCAATAGATGGTACATAAATGCATCCTTTATATCAAAAAATTCTATTTGACTCCAAGGAATAATTTGCATACTTCCCTACTAGAGGTCTCTGAGAATGGCCAATTTAACTCACCTCTACATATAACTTATCTTCAGCCAAATTATGTAAGATATGCTCTCTCAAATCTATGGTTGTAGTTATGGATGATATCATATGTCATCTCCTACTCAAAGCATCCACAATCACATTCTCTTTCCCCTTGATGCAATGAACATAAAAATTATATTTACATAATAACTCCATCAATCGCCTCTTCATAATGTTAATTTTTAGTTGAGAAAAGATATATTATAAGCTTTGATGGTCAGAGTGAAGATTAAATTAGTTACCTAAGAGGAAATATTTCCATATCACCAAAGCATGAACTACTGCAGTGAGCTCTAGATCATGAGTAGGATAGTTAATCTCACGAGTCTTTAGCTTCCTAGACTTATATGCTATACTTGACCATCCTACCTAAGGACACGTCCTATTCCATCCAAAGAAGCATCTATGAACACAACAACATCCTCTAATGGATCAGGCACTACAAGAATAGGTGTACAAGTGCTCTCTTAAGCTTGTAAAAAGCTCTATCACATTTTTCTATCCATTCAAACTTATTTCCCCTCATTTGAAGAGACTTGATAGGATGAACCAACCTAGAAAATCCCACCATAGAGGATTTGTAGTTACTTGCTAATCCCATTAAACTCCTCACCTTAGTGACACTACTAGTTGTAAGCCAATCCATAATAGCTCTAGTCTTTGATGGGTCTACTAAGATCCCATCATCTATAATAATATGGTGTAGATAATGTATCTTAGGTCTAAAGAAGGCACACTTCTTCAAACTTCCACACAACTAATCCTCCCTTGAATGTTGTAGTACTAGTTGCAAATACTCCTTATTCTCTTTCTCATCTCAAGAACAAATAAAAATTGCATCAAGGAACTCCACCACAAATTTATCTAGAGATGTACGAAAGAGCCCATTAATAAAACTCATGAATACAACTAGAGCATTCATGAGGCTAAATGGAACAATAGTGAATTCATAGTGCTCATACCTCATATGTAAAGTATTCTTGTGGATATTACTCTCCACTATCCCCAATTACTGATAACTTGACTTAAGATCTATTTTTGAGGAAACATGGGTACCCTTTTGTTGATAAAAAGGGTCATCAATCCTAGTTGTTGGGTATTGATTCTCAATGGTTACTTTTTTTAGCTATCAATAGTCGATACACAACCTAAGTGACCCATCCTTCTTCTTCATTAAGATGACTGGTACACCCCAAGGTGACACACTAGGATTAATATGCCCTTTCTCCAAGAGATATTCTAATTGAATCTTTAGCTTGTTGAGCTCCTATGTGTTCATCATGTATGATTCCATAGAAATATGCTTGAATCCTAGCACCAAATCAATGTGGAAATAAACCACACTAGGTGGAGACATACTATGAAGCTCTAAGGGAAACACATCTGCAAACTCCTACAAGATAGGAAATCATCAAGGGAAATCTCCTTTTTAGAACCCTCATCCCTATCACTAATAGTGATGGAAAATAATTTACATCCCTTATACATGCATTACTTTAGTTTCATAATATATATCATAGAAAGATATATGAGCCTTTGTACTCCAAAAATCACTATGAAAGTACCATGACTTTCTACACATTCTACCCTCTTCTCTTGATAGTCCATCTTGGCATTGTGGACATATAGCCCATCCATGCCAAGAACTAAATCATAGGTACCCAAAGTGGTAATCCAAAGATCAGCCATGGTAGTCATGTCTCCAATCTAAATCTCATGATTATGAACCAAAGAATCAAATAACACTCTAGTGCCTAAGGCCAACTCTACCTCCCAACTGACACCCTATGTAACTTCCACTAGCCTACAATGCTCTAGAATCAAATAGAATAGAAAATCTACTACATTGCATTATACCGGCTACTTCAATGATGGTGGCCTGATGATCCAAATGACAGTTATCAACCATTGTAAAAACTCAGCGAGATCTTCCAATGTCACCTACTATGGGCTTTGAAGCAACTCGTCTCTAATGGCTTGATGTTGGACCCTATGGACAATCTCTAGCAATGTGACCCATTCCATCACAAGTGTAACATGGTCCTCTAGCCTAAATCTGAACACCTTGTGACCTAGTCTATTATGAGCCTCTATTTTGGCTAGATCCACTAAAACCACCCCTATTGGACTACTAAGTCCTACCTAGCTATGTGTTAGTCATCAGTGTCTTCTAATCACATTTAGGGCCCTAACACTTCCATTTTTATTAGGCTTATAGATCCTATATCCTTTTGATGATCCTTATCTTATTGTGGCTAAGGAACCTTAAAGGATACTCATGACTAATTCATATTGCCTTTCCAAGGGGCCCTCTACTAACCTGAAAACTATCCGAAGTTATTTCAGGTCAAAAATTGATTATGTCCCCATTTATGGATATCCTTTGCTAGTAGGGTTGTCTCAACTACCTCTCTAAGGGTAGATGGAAAAGCTAACCAAACTGAATCCTAAAGGGGTATGTTAAGCCACTTAATAAAATAATGAGTGCATAGATACTCATCTCCCATATACTCAACATAAGGAAGGAGCTCGAGACACCTATGCTCATACTATTCTATTATAAGACCTCTCTGCTGAAGGTCATGAAAAACCTCTAGCTATATCTATTTAAAATGATCAGAAAGATACTTGTCCCTAAACCTACTTAGAAAGGAATCCCATGTAAGAGTGTCAACATGCATGTCACATAAGGACTCATGGAGGAGATGTGTCACAAGTTGTGCCTTCATATTGCTTCCATAAGGATTCAAACCAAAGCATTTTTGTAAACTCTGTAACCATGCCTCTACACTAATAACATTAGTATCTCCCTTAAATATGGGAGGATGGAGTCTAATGAACTCCTAGCTCTTATCTCCAATGTCTCTAGGAGCTCTCTCTACTATATGTGCTATTGGGTTAGGATGTAGCAATACCTGCTAAATTGACTCAAAAATTGAAAATATAGGTTTAGGGATCAAAAATCTCCTACTTTTGAATTAGTATAAAAAGAACTTTGTCATGAAATCATTTTGTTAAAAAATGAGTACTCCACCTGAGCTCCTAATATGATCTGATAGCTGATCTTTGATCTGCAAATTGAATCTTCTTGTCTTATTCTTTTGTATCCTCATATGTCATCTTCATTCCTCATCATTTATTATCTTCATTCCCCCTTATTTTTGTTTTCTCATTTCCCTTTGTCATTTTCAATGATGGAACTTGGGGATGTTGGGGTTAGCTGATACTTATGAAAGAATTGTTGATGACTTTCCATAATATTAGTACAACCTTTATTCTATCTCTCCTATATAGTTTTGTCTAAAATTTGAAATTGAATCTCTACAAAGATAGACCAATGAATATTGTAATATTAGATAAATTTGTCTCTTTCTTCAAAATATCTCTAGCAACAAAGAATTATTTATGATCAATCTCTCTATATTGCACTAACTGAAGTTGAATCAATGTCAACTTATGTATGATCTCTGTATCTCTAGTCATAAACCTGGGTAACTTCTTTTCACTAAATATCAATTCATTATAAGAGGATGATCTTGAACTTGCATAATTTCCCAATGTAATAACATTAGCTCTTATGTTTACATGCAGTAGCTCTAATGAGCATGTACTATCTATTGTAAAGAAATATACATCACACAATTTCAAATATAAAAACTTGATGGTCTTCAAAATTGTTTCCAACTACTTAATAGATGTAGAAATTTGAGCTTGTCTCTATACAAGTTCTTATGAAACTTTGTGCAATACTTTATCCTCCATTCTTCTCTCAGACCATTGTAAAAACTTCTCATTGGTCTCTATCTCATATTTATGAATCTTATCAACTAAATATACTAATTTATCCACAATTATATGCTAATTTTTCACATATATGTATTTCCAAATTTATCTGCAAAAAATATCTTTGACAGTATGAAGTACCAGGTTTCTCTTCTGCTCTCATCTCAGTTGTTCTTGTTTTTCCTTACAGCTCAACAAGGTTTTCAATTCTTGCATCTATTCTAATGTAAGATTATATAAATCATATTTAGGTAATTTAATTAACTCATCAAGGTTCATTGACTCATAATCTTCCTCTCTTACATAATTCATATCTTGAGATCATGAGGGTGTATCACTTGGTAGTAATATTTGCAATTGTTTCCCCTTTTCACTTGATCTCAACTTTGGCTACTGTACTGGTGTAGAAATAACAGATTGCATAGGAGTCATATATGTTGGTTTTTCAACCTTTTCACTCCTCAATTGAATAAGATCTTGAGTAGCCTCTTTCTCTTTCTATTTAACTTCATCCTCTAGTGATTTAGTGCAAGAATATTTCTCAAAATTTTCTTCCTTTTCCAAAATTTCTAGAAAATTTGGTAAAACATTTACAATCAATTCCTTACCAAGTTGCTTCACACTTGTATAATCTACAACTCTACAATTAATTTAACATTAACATCATTATGTTGGAAATGTAATCCAAGCTAGGTGACTAAGAGAGTTGGTGGGGAAAGGGGGGGGGGGAGAGGGGGGTGAATCAAGAACCACTTAAACCGCTTTTTTATGTTATCTAATCTACTTACATGAAAGAAACATAAAGCTTGAAAGTAACAACACCATAACATTATATTTGGTAACACATAAACCCTCCAAATAGAAGGTAGAATTGGGGTGGGGATGACACCCACAATGCTTCACCACTATAGTAATAAATTTGGCTGTTAAGGCTTACAATTGATCACCTCTAGTGATCTACTTGGTTATGAGTAATAAGGACTACTAGGTCCACCTTGTCAAAGGATTTATATAATACAATTAAGTGTGTACTATGTTAGGAGTTTCTACAAAGGACATTTAGGTCTACCCTATTAAAGGATTTAGGACTAGTGCACCTATTAGGATGAATCATTGGATTGATATATAATATGAAACTTTGATTTTTGAAGAAGATCCTTTGAAGAAAATTGATCACCTAAATATGGTAGATGAGTCTCTACCATTCCTTATATTGCTTGTGGCCTTCTAAATATTCTGCTATTCCATAATCGGTTGTATACAATGTTCTTCAACTCATAGTACCTTCACATATATATCATTTGGATAAAAAAGTACCTCATACTTATATCCATCCAAAAAAAATCATCATAGGTAAAATACAATATAATAGTTCCAAAAACAATTTCCAAGTTGGTTCAATGCTTTAACACGAGTCCAATGGCTTAATCGGATGATACTATAGACACTTGGGCAACACTGTTACCTTGGATAACTCTAGCACTTGGTTGATATAGGATGCTTAGTTCATATTTATGAGTGAGTAGAAACTATTGAATTAGTTCATACTACTCTACTAGCTTGATTATTATCTTGGAAAAAGAATACTTTGCTGACTTGGTTCACACTAGAGCTTGTGTAGATACTACCAAATCTATTGACACTACAACTCAATGGGAATTACCAGCTTGGTTGACACTACAACTTGGTTGACATAGCTTCATTCATACTAGGTTAACTCTATTAGATAGATTAAGTCATGAGATTAGGTAACATTGCTATCTTGTAGCTCGATCACTAATAACTTCCCATAATTACTAAGTGTTTTGGCACTAATTGACAATATGTCTTGCCATTAGATTAACAATCTCCCCCTTTGTCATTACTAATAAAAATACTTATCATGCTCAAAATATGTAATCAAAATTCCTTCAATCAAACTCCTCATTGATTATGCTCTATTCTATAGCTTGGGTTTGCACTAAAGACTCTACAACTCAGTTTGAATTGAAAATTTTGGTTTTGATTTTTCAAAATTGTTTATATTGTATAACTTCTTTTTACATATCTTTTTTCTATACATATTTTCTTTATTCTATACATACTTTCCATCTTTATATGCATATACTTTTTCCTTTTACATACTTTCCCCCTTGTTTTTGTAACAAAAGCAAAAAAATTACAAGGTTATGTGAAAATGAGAAAGAAAATCATGATGTACCTTCAAAATCAAAGATATAGTCTTATCCCAATTATCCCGAAGCACCTTTAGAATGTATAGGTAAATCTAAATTTTTGGTGATAACTCCTACATGTGATCTACCACTAAAAGGTTTGTGTCATTAACTAGATTTTTTGCATAATCTCTTCTTTTATTAATAATGTCCATGTGGGGAAGCATCATACTCTATATATCTACTAGGGTTTCACTTATTCTAGCTTCTTCTCTTAGTATCTCTTCCTAGAGATCTATCAAAAATCTAGTTTAAATTGCAAAATGATTTCAACTGGAACTTGGTTTTAGTGTCAGCCAACAGGCACTAGCCTTCAAGTCCATATCAATCTTCACCAGTTTGTCTTTTATGTCTTTAGTATAATTTATTATATCACTCAGCTTTACAAATAAACATATAACATTACTCACACCATTTTCTAATGTTGAAATCAAATTAGACAATTCTATTTGATCTATGGCTATTTTTTGTGCTATATTCTCCAACGCTTGTTTCTCAAACTTCCTTTTAGATTTCTCAAGGATTTTGTCCTACCCATCTATATCCTCATTGAATTTATGTACAATATCAATCAAATGATCAATTAGAGGGCCTTTTTTATTTACCTCTAAAGATAGAACATCCATAAATATTTCTTAGATGTTCACAAAGACTTTTCTTCTATCTCTTTTTGCCCTTAGAATCTATATTTTGCCTTTTTCTTCCATAGTTCTCCCAAAATATCCATTTACATAGCAAATAGATTGGATTGGTCCCAATTTTCTGTCACAATATCTTCATCTAGATATATGCCATCAACTATCTTCTCTTTACCTTTTCTTTGAAGAGTTGATGAAGGCATTATCTCTTTACCTTTGTCAACTAAGTCCTTTTCCTACTATAGCTTGGTCAAAACAATAGGAGCCTATTACTTAGTTACCTCTAGGAGAGAGATCAATGAAGATGCATTAGTCTTTACTTTGCTTCTTGGTTGAACTATGTTAAACACAATGGATTGTTTCTTAGGTTCTTCCTTTGGTGGAGTGGTAAGAAGAGATGCCATGACCTCTACAATAATCTTCTCAGGATTAGACTCTTCAGTTGTCTATAGCTCTAGTAGGTCTCCCTCTTCTTTGATATCAAAAATGTTCATACACATATTTGTTGTGGACTACATAACATCTTCTACCCTTTTTGACAAAATTTAAAAATATTAAAATCTAGGAGTCTAGTTGTTTTCATATTTCCACATTGCCTCCTTGATTGCCTTGTATGACAAGTGTGACATTATTTTTCTTAGAGTCTACTCTTTGACATCTTTCTCTATTTTTACTACATGATTCCAATGGTGAGAAATAGCCTTAAGAAGAGTTTTAGAAGGGTCATATTTCCACTTAACCATCTTCTCAACCATGTCATCCATAATTTTTTTCTCCTCATCTTTGCTTCTAGAGTCATATTTTAGGTATCTAAAATCTACCATCCTACTTCCTTCCCTTAATTTTTTTCATCTTTTTTCAAGGTAGGTGTTGTATTTTTGAGAGAAATGATAAGGGTATTTTTTGTTAGAATATATATTCAACTAATATAAGTGAGAGTGTGGGGGAGGGGGGGGGGGGGGGGGGGGGTGGTTGTGAATAAGTTATCCAACTAATATCAGAATTATGAATCTTAAACAATCTTACACATATGAGTAATATAAGCTAAAACCACAATAGGATACTCATACACAGTAACACTAGATATGTTAACTAGGGAAACCCTTTATTAAAGGGAAAACCTCGGTGGAGACAGTACCAACCAAATGATGTACTAATATATATATTCCTTGTTAGAGGATAGACCTTGCTAGGAGTCTATTAAAACATTCAATACATATGAGTCCCTATTAGGAGATTCCAACCCTTTTAGAAGTTTTTCCAACCTTGTTAGGAGTTGTGGAAGATAGTTGGACCCATTACCCAAATATATTCAAGGGAAAGACTAATGAACCCACTGTCCAAATGATCTATCTATTATTCCTTATAGAATAATACAATGGTAATCTAATATTCCTTTGTCTTTCTTTGTCCTCTCAACTAGACCTCTACTCCTTCTAATCTTGTAACTAGATCACAAATCTTATATCCAATCATCCCTTGGATTGCTTACACATATTTAGTATGTACTCTTCTTCCTTTTACACTTTGCACTAGAACAATAATTTCAATACACATCATATATGCTACAAAAAAGGAAGACATCTTTCCTTTGTACCATATAGTCATAATTATTGCTTGAGTTGGCCTTGAGGCTTTTCCAATTAATTATAATAAGATAATTAATTAATTACAATTACAATTACAATAGCACTATCAAGTTAAACTCTATATAAAACTTTACACATGTGATACTAAGTCTTGCACAATCGCTAAAATCATCAGTTGACTATCCTTTATCACTACCTAAGATAGCCAACAACCATTAGGAACTACATTCACAATACTCTATCTCTAAACTAGTCTCTATAAATTAGGTACATCTTCTATATTTCTTCAACTTAGACTTTGCACACTTGACCACATCATCAAAATAATGTGCCAAACATGTCCATAACTATGCATCACTAGAAAATCAAACTATTATCTATACCATCAAGATATTTATTTGCTACTCAACTAGTCTTTATAGAAACCATGCTATGTTGACATTAATGACAAACACAGTCATGAATGAAACATGTCGATACTTTCCAATGCTGAAGATACTCCCTCAAGTAGTATCATCAGCGTTCATACTAACAATATCCTCCTTTGGCATTGATGGAAACATAGATGAAAAAACATCTATGTTCCAAGAATACCAAACAATGTTCTATTACTACTTCGAACAAGCATCAATTTTCCACACGCTAAAAGAATCTAAAACAAAACACATGCACACATGTACATACTCCTTAGAAATAAATTGTTTACTTCACACTAAACAATTTAGAATACATCAGTGCACATTCTTGCTTCCTTTCAAGAATCTTTCTAAATCTCTCTAAAAGATATCTCTCCACCATACTTAAGAGATGTTTCTCATGCATATTATCCCCCATTGATATCAATATGAAAGACCTCAAACATGTGCAAAGATACTAGTTGATACATACCAATTTTTATAACTACTTCAACTCTTCAATCAGATTGAGTGTTCAAAGACTTCAGTATCAAATACCAAGAGTCCTCAATGATGTAGTACATACTAGATACTCACCCATACAAGAAGCATCAACATTCATTCTAGGCTTGACAATAGTGCTATGTACCACTAGGTTGATTGACTCTTTGCATCGTCTACTCAGAAGTAGGTAGGGGCATAACCCCAAGCATACCTCTCAAGTACTCAAAAGTATCTTTAGAAAAAGGGCTTCCTAAAGATATTTGCAAATTGATCTTTAGACCCTACATACTCTGATCTGATCTCCTTTTTTGTTTCTTTCTCTCCCAACACATGATACGTAATAGATATGTGCTTAGTCCTACAATACAATACAAGATTCTTAGACATACTCACTAGACTTGGTTTATCACAATAAATGATAACAAGTTCTTCAAACTTAATTCTAATATCCTTCAACATCTACTTTATCCACATAACTTGATTACAATTATTTGTTTCTACAACATACTCTACCTCAATAGTACTTTGTGAAATGTGATCTTTCTTCTTGCTTAACCAAGTGACCAATCTTCCTCCAAGAAAGAATGCTCCACCATTGGTTCTCTTTCTGTTATACATATTGCCTACCCAATCCGCATTACTATATGCACATAGAGTGGAATCACTCAATCTGTCATACCAAGTTCCATAGTTAGATGTCCCTTTAAGATATTTTAATATTCTCTTCATTGTTGATAAATGATAATCCTTAGGATCATCTTGAAATATATCTACAATCCCAACTACATTCTCTATATTTGGTCTAGTGTGAGTTAGATATTGCAAACCATCAATCATGGATCTGTACTTGTTCTTTTCTACTACAAGTGTCTAATATTTTTTGGATAACTTGTGACACATTATCATATGTGTATCAATAGGTTTACAAATTTCCAAATCAAACCTTTTCAAAAAATATTTCAAGTACTTAGGTTGCGAAATAAAAATACATTCAATATTCTATACAATATACAATCCTAGGAAAAAATTCATTTCTCCTATCATGCTCATATAAAATTTACTCTTCATCTCTTCAAAAAATTTGTCACCCACTTCATCATTGCCTCCAAAAATGATGTCATCAATAAATATTACAATAATCAAAAAACCATTTTCAACTTCTTTTAAATACAATTTATTGTCTATCGTACCTTTAGCAAATCCATGATTTATCAAAAAATTGTCCAACCTCGCATACCAATTTCTAGGTGCTTAATTTAGACCAGATAAACCTTTCTTTAACCTTCATACCATGTCTTTATCTTCTGATAAAGGAAATCCTTTAAGCTTCTCAATATATACCTCTTCTTCACATTCTCCATTTAGAGAGGTTGATTTAACATTCATCTAATAAAATTTGAACTTTTTATTTGTTGCATAAGCTAGAAACATCCTTACTACTTCTATTCTAGATAAAGATGCATATATCTCCTCATAGTATATGCCTTCTTGCTACGAATATCCCTTGCATATAGGTCTAGCCTTGTTCCTCACAACTTCATCTTTCTCACGCATCCTATTTCTTAATACTGACTTGGTTTCTATCACATTCTTGTCTTTAGGTTTAGGAACTAACTCCCATGTATCATTCTTTACTATTTGATCTAATTCTTCATTCATTTCTTGAATCCAATGATCATCTTTAACTTCTTCACCTATGCTTTTAGGTTAAATTTGATATATTAGACATATATCCTTAGTTGCAAGTTATTCCTTTTCCGTACTCCTTTTTCTCTTCTTCTAATTATCTATTTGGGAGGATGATTCTTTCTTAGATTCTTATTAGGGGTAGGAGTTGACATCTCAACTCTTATCTCTTCTCTAGGTTCAAATCTTTTCTCTTTAATTAGATTCTCATTCTGCAAATCATTGCTAGTTGCAATGATAACTTCCACATTTTCACGGTAAGCCTTTGGATCAACAATAAATACCAATGTTATCTCTTATACTAATTCCTCTTCCTTAACCAATTCAAGCTCATTATCTTTATCATCATGGTCATTCAATAATATTTCCAGACTTTCTTTAAATTCTACATCTTCATCAAAATGTGAACTCTTTCTAGATTTTCTTACTCTCTTAGGATGTATAGATGAAAAATGAGCAAACTCTTTACATGGCTGAAAAAAAAAAATTTCCATACCTTCTAGCTCTCTTTTCATAACAAGATCAATACCTTCCTTGATCATCATGTCTTCTTTGAATCTAGATTTATAAACTTAATACTTAGTTCTATACACAATTCTGATATCTCACCAAGAAGTTCCATCTTCTAAGTGTCGAAATTTACTCCACCACACTTAGGACTATCATTTCTTAAATAAATCAGCACTTATCACCTAAATCTATTAAGCCTATCCTTCAAGGACATGATTAGCTAATACCAATTATTAGAATATATAGTCCACTAATATAACTAAGAGTGGGGTGAAGTAGTTATCCAACTCATATCAAAATTATCAATCTTAAACACCATTAACCATATGAGGAATATAAACTAAAACCATAACAAGATACTCATACACAACAACACCAAATAAGTTATCTAGAGAAACCCTTAATCAAATGAAAAACCCCAGTCAGGATGGTACCCAAAAGATGATGTACTATTATAAATATTCCTTGTTAGAGGATAGACCCTGTTAGGATTCTGTTACAACATTCAATACATATGAGTCCCTGTTAGGTGACTTTGAATCCTTGTTAGGAGATTCCAACCCTGATAGGAGTTGTGGAAGATAGTTGGATGCACTTCCAAAATAGCTTAAAGGGAAAGACTAGTGAACCCATTGTCCAAATGATCTCTATATTATTCCTTGTAGAATAATAGAATGGTATTGTATTGTTCCTTCCTCTTTCTTTGTCCTATCAACAAGACCTCTGCTCCTTCTAACCCTTTAACTAGATCACAAATCTCACATCCAATAATCCCTTGGATTACTTACACACATTCAAAAAGAACTTTTCTTCTTTTCACACTTCACACTAGAATGACAATTTCAATAAAAATCATATATACTATAGTAAAGGAAACTTCTTTCCTTTATACTATACCCTCATAATATTTCCTTGAGTTAGCCTTTAGACTTTCCCAATTAATTATAATAAGATAATTAATTAATTACAATTACAACAACACTGTTAGCTCACAATCTATAAAAAATTTCACACATGCGATACTAAGGCTTATGCACTCACTAACATCATTAGTTGATTGACCTCTATTGCTTCTTAACTACACATCTCTTCATTACATCTCATATGTAAGATCACCAAGAACCATTAGGAACTACTTTCCCAATACTCTAAAATTGAACTTCTCTTTGTAAATTAGGTACATGTTCGACTCAAACTTTGTGTACTTGATCACATCATCATAACACTATGCTTAATATGTCCATAACTATGCATCACAAGAAAATCAAACTATTGTTTGTACCATCAATATCTATGTCTTTTACTTAACCAATCTTTATAGAAACTATTCTATGTTGACATTAATGAAAAACATAGTCATGAATGCAACATGTCACTAGCCTCCAATGCTTAGGATACTCCCCATAGTAGTATCATCAGCATTAAAGCTAACATTTTCTTAATTTGAATCATCATCCTCTTCCTCAAGCTTCAATTTCTTCCTTAGCATCCTAGGCTTGGTAGAAGTGATCATAGGAGTAGACCTTGCTAGTTTCTTTGGTGAAATCTTTGATGGGTTCTTAGTCATCTTCTTATGAGTTTCCTCTACTTCTTTTTCTTCACTTTTTTTTTCATCTTACTCTTCTATATCATCACCCTTTACTTCAGTGAACTTGAGAGGTAAATCTATTTTTCCTAGTTTCTTCTTAATTTTTTCTAGCCTTTTATTTTCTCTCTTTAGAATTTGAGCAATCTGAATCTCAAGTGAGATTTTGGTCTTGGCTTCCTCATACATTCCAAAGTATGTATCATTGGGGTCCATAGGCTCATTTATGAGAGCCTCAATAATGTCTCCTATTTTATCAATATTTACCTCTTATGCTAGAGGTTTAACCCTTGCAATCCTAGGTCTAACTACCTAAATATGAACTTTATCATAGTGAACTAGAAATCATATATCCTTCTCATATTCATCTACTAGTTACTTACGGATCCTAAGCCTACTCTACATCCTCTCTTTGAAATTATCAAAGTATACATCCATGATGCTTTCAAAATTCTCACCCATTTCTTCTATGAACTCATTATTGTGATACAATACCGGGGTGTCCCTTTTCCAAACAAAATTTCCTTTTGATAAAAATATTTTTTTCACATAAAAGAACAAACATACTAAGAGTGAACTAAACATACATGAGTTGTTCTTGGAGGCTAAAATGCTCTCAATGTTCTTGCTCAGCTAGACATGTTGGAGCCTAGAAAGTTCAAAGAATAGGTTCTTCTTTGCAACCTTGTATGTGAGTTCCATTTCTTCACATGGAACTCTATTTGGATGGCTTGAACTATAGATTTTGTGTGTTATGACATGGATGTCAAACATGATTTTTATTTAAGTCACATTATTCAATTTCATGTCTCTACCATCCCATTCAGCTACGATTATCTTTGTTAGTTCTACCCATCCTAGAGTTTTGGTAACCTTTTACTTCTCTAACATTGGATAACTAGTTATCCTATTAATCATCTTCTTTATGATGGGATGAGTCTTCTTGAGCTAGAATGACATGTCATTGACATAATTCAGTATAAACCTAATCCACTTGATTAGAAAATTCCTTGCCATGTGGATGATGTTGTTCAAGACCTTGACTGCTAGATGCTTGTGTTTTGGCTTTAAAACATCATTATTAAACAACGCATCATATGCCTAATCTAGCTCAAAATTACCTAGTTCCTAAATATAACAGTGATAAATCTATTTGATATCATGAATGAGAAGTACCTTGGGAGGAATTGACAAGTGTGCCCATTATGGATCCTTCTCCTTAGCAATCACTAGATACAACTCAAATTTTGTAGAAATGTAGTGTGAACTATTTACCAATATTTTAGAATCCCTTGTTACCTTTGCACTCAAAGATGCTTCCATACTGTTTGGTTGATGAAGGATTTGAGGATGGTGACTTTCCCTGAGAGTTTCCTTTAACAATTTTTCTCTTAATTGTTTTAGGGGACTCAAAGAACTCTATGCTCTATGAAAACTCTAAATTCATAGTGAAAAACAAATCTTTGATTTCTTCATTTTATCAAATTTTCAATTTTAGGGCCTAATAAAAATGCTTTGTACATGGTTTAGTGCAAGAGGCTCGACTAGGTCTTCAAATATTGATGGTATCTTGAAGCTTGGCTAATGCTAATTAACCAAGCTTGGTTGGGTCTATCCTCACTTTGTTAGGTCTAAGGAGTAATTTGGTTGGGACTAACAACTCGATTAGGCTTAAAGAGTGACTTGGTTAGAACTATTAGCTTGGTTAAGTCTAAAACTTTCCTCTATCAAAATCCATCTGATATGTTGATCTTGACTATCTTACTTGGATGACTAGAATTAATCTAAAATATGATTTTTTTCACATCTCTAGTGGTCTCCTTGCATTCTTATGTAGAGATGATTTAGTCACTCAATTCATTGCCTTGGGTGTTAATAACCTCACTATTTTTATTTGATATTTTTGGAGATTTCTTCACCCATTTCTCTTTCATTTGGGACTTGATCTTATTAGCCTTTTCTTTCCTTTCATCTTCAAATTTATCTGTATTCATGTAGTTTTTTTCTAGAAGATCAAGTTCCTTACATACATAGAATATTTTGGTAGGATTCTTATTTCTGAAGTGAGTCTTCATGCAATTAGCTCTAGTGTGTCCATATTCTCCACATAGATAACATTTTCACCAAGTGTTGTAATCTCAATTAGCCAATTAGCTAAATACCTTAGTAAAAAAGGATTGGACATCCTTTCACAATGATTTTATGGCTAGACAACATCGTGTGTTTTACATAAAATAGTACACTAACTTCATTTCATTTATTGACCCAAGAGCATAAACTTGAGAGGATGACTATAAAGGATATGCTTTAATTCTTCTTTAAGTCATTACAATTAAAGTGAAGGAAATACTAAAGAAAATCTATGCTAGAAATTAAAGAAACAACTTAACTCAAGGATTAAAGTAATGTTGCAAACAATAAACCTATCTAGGCACCTATGATGTAGGAGCAATTCACTATTTATGTTATCAATGGCTGTAGGAGCAACAAAACTCTATCTTGCAAGAAAATGGACAAGGAAATGAAATATATTCTAATGAAACAATTCACTCACCAAGTGGTTCCCCTTGGATGAGTGAACATAAAAGAAAATCAAGATAAAATAAATAAACTTGAACTTCTCATTTTATTCATTCATGGCGAAATAATTACACTTGATTATTAAAACAATATCATACTTTACTATTATGAAAATCAACTTCTTATTCTTCTTCCAAAAATATACTCAAAGCTACTATAGATGTTATTGAAACAAAACTAAAACTACTTCCTAACTCTATGATCACTCCATTAATGAGGATCAATTACACACTCATAAAGTTTGAAATATAAATGCCAATAACCATGAATAAATCCTCTAGGAATATAGCAAGTTGTGGAAGCTAAATTCATGCACTAAAACAATAGAAAGAAAATAATGACTTGCTCCACTTGTGATGGTTTAGTAGTCTACATAGCTCTGAGTTAGAACTAAAATGTTGACCTATGAATATCATGGCAAGTTATTAAAAAAATATTCAATGCATGCACAACTTCTACATACATATATTTATTTCATCATCAATATTAGAGAACAGGTGTAAAGTTCAAATTACCACTCTTGCACATATACCCAAGACATAGCATATCATGGGAAAACATTTATTAGTATGTGACATTACTTCATTATACCATTTTTGTCCATAGATTCAATCAAATGTGGCATGTTTGAACTATCCATACTTCTACTTCATATCTTAGCATGCGCGCACACACACCCACACACACACACAACAACAACAACAAGATAAAATAATCTTAAAATAATGGCATTTTAGAGGCCCATCATTCTCCCCAACTAAACTATTATTGGTCCCCAACAACCATGAATTTTCTAATTCTGGCTCAAACTCTCCAATCGCTAATTATCCTCTCCCCAAGCTCATTATTAACATAGTCAAAGTACCCATAATTTTCCTTGAGCCTTCTCCATCATTGAATTTCTACTATAATATCATGATCCTTTGCATTTTCATTCACTTCTAGTAGTTTCTATAGGAGAATGGTAGGTTGATACTTTAATGGAAGCCAATGTTTGCATTGATTCCTTCCCAATTTGATATACCATGGAATTCTAACATTAACAAGAGTTAAATTTTGAGGAGAGTGGGGTTATCTTATCTTTAGGATATGCAAAATTTGTTTCCACCTTTTTCTAGAAGCAATAATTTTTGTCTCAACATCTCAAGATGAGTGTTGTTCCTAGTCTTTAAAGGCTTGTTCTCTGACTAAGCATACTTTACTAGCTCCAATAGGGTTGCCTAGGATAGAAATTCAATCTAGAAATATTTTTCTAGTGTGTTGAAGTTTTGGTCTCATTAGTAGAGTAATTGTCATTTCATTGTCCCTATAAGGTGTAGCTTGATGCTCTCTACTTATCTCATTCTGCATCCAAGACACCACTACTCTCAACTGCACATCCCCTATTTAAAGGAGTGAGTTCTACTCTATGTCATTAGGTATTGCCAAATTATGGATATACAATTCACATGATAAATTATTCAAAGGCATTGGTATAGATTGGAATGCATCATAAATCTCATATGGAGTTGAAATAGAGGGATTAAGCCCTTCCACAATTCTAGCTAGATTAAAGTTTAGAAGTTGTTCTTTGAGAAACAATGCATAGACTAGTGATAGTGATCTGTATTCCATTAGTTTAAGAACCAATCATGTGACTCGTTCAATCCTCCTTTTTAAAACTTCATTATGGTCTAAGGTTTTCTTCAACTGATAGCTTTGTTCACTAAAGATTTTTTTAAAATCTTTTTTTTCAATCTTCCATTGAGCTCTTTCCCATAACAACTGTTGGAATAGATTAGTCCCTACAAATAAATGTGTGGATAGATTGGGTGGTGGTAATGGTTCTTGGTTAAAAATTTCTATCCATTATAATGCCAAATGAGGAATTTTTTTTGTGCTTTGTGGCATGGATCATTCTCCTTTCCTTATAATAATTTTTTTACCACATTTTCTTCCTTACCAGATTCAATTATTGCTTTAGGTAGTGCATCTAGTTCATCCTGATTGATTTTTTCCATTACTTCCTCAACAAATTCTTTCTTATATTCTAGATAGTCCTCAAGAAGAAGCTCTTCTAAATTCTCACTAGTATCTTGCATAATAAGGCTTTCTCCAAACTCTTCAGATGCTTCAAGCTTGTCAGAATCCTTGTCACTATCAATAAGTACATAGTGAACATGAGTGTAACTTCAGGTTCTAGACTCTAGTTATTGCACTCATTATTAGTAGCTATGTTTTGTTGCATTTTTTCCTTTGAAGAGGGCTCCTTCCCAAAATCAGAAGACTCAAAATTAAACATTGGAACAAGGTTTTAGTAACCCCCTCATAAAGTCTTGTAATTCACCTTGTAGGTGGTGTACACAAGCATGGAGGATTTTTTTATGTCCTCTTACTTAGAGGCATTTCTACTGTAGGTGCTTTAGGAGGTTTTTCTGAAGCTTCCTCCTCTTGTGAGTGTAGGGTATCATTAAAATTACTTTCATCATCATGTTGTTCTAATTTCTCTTCTTTAGGTTTCAAATCTTTACCTTTTCCTTTGCTAATAGTAGATCTAGTCTTAATAGATGATAGGGTCTTGAGGGCACAAGCGGCTTCTCTATTTCTTCTTTTCTTTATTCTAGAAATCGAGGAATCACCTTTATATATAATCTTCTTAGTTGGTCTAGAAAAGGAGGGATAGGCTTTAGGAATTTTTTTCAGTCCAGGGGATAACCTTACAAAAACTACCTAATGTCCTTCCCCTTCATCCAACACCCTAGCCTTTTGGGCTGACTAATCTAGGCTCCACCTCATTTAATTGCAAAAACTCTTCCCATGTCCCAATTGATTTCTTGTTTAGCTCCCTTTCAACAACTAATTTTATCAAACAATGATGGGAGACAAACTAGTCTTTTCCTAATTGTAATAAAGAAGTTTTCTTCTTAACAATGTTAAATAGGAAATTGGAAATATTTACCTATCTATAATCATGTTATAGATGAGCTATAATCTTGAAATGTAGGACATGTAGGTATTTTTAAATACTTTCACAAGTGAATTATTGAATGATAAATGCTTCTATTTGGATAAAATCCAAGGGAAAAGATAATTTGGAGGTGCCCTTCTTTGTGCCAATGTCTAGCAGAGGGTCAAGATGCACATTGAATTGTGCCCTAGTGGTACATAGGTCAAAATCCTTAGCCCAATTTTCTCCTTCTTGAGGTAACCCAATGACTTTGGATACCACATCTTCTATAAATAAAGTTTTAAGGCCCTTAACCTTTGCAAAGCCATCCTTCAAGGTTCTCACAAATTAAAGAGAAACATCTTTATCAAATCCCTTTAAACTGAGGCAGTAGTCTAACCATCCTCTTCTCTTGAACATCTCACAACTAGATAAGTCACCCAACAAAACCCTATCATCAACCAGCTCATATCTCTAAAGACCTCAACCCATTGTTATGCACAATAGAAATTTGGAAAAAATTGGTGTATTTATAGCTCAACAAATGTGAGTTAACAAAATTTGCAATGTTATGGTATCAAACAAAAAAATGGTGTATTATTACTACATGCTTCTTAAATTTTTTTAATGCATGAAATCTCATGATAACCTTCCTTACATCAAGTCTAATAATTTTTTTCTCATGTAAAGGTCTACCACCTTGAACATGTTGCTAATTATCATTAAAACTTAAGATCAAATTTTAATATCCTTAATTTCTGTAATGATGCAATCATAGAAGGACACATCATCATCATCTGATGATAGTCATCTCATAAGACAATAACTTTTAAAGTTTACATGTGATTTGAAAGTTTAAAATTTTGAAAATGAATATTCTTACCCCTCCCACGACTAAGAAAAGGCATGGGTGCCACCAGGCCAAGATATGCAAGAGTAATAAATTCAAACAGTACAAGTTCCTAAAAAAAAATGAGTAAAATAAAATATATGCAAAGTTATGTGGCACATACCTAGCAAGCATTATAGGAAAAGTGTTCTACAAAAGAGCATCTAAAGTGATGTAGTGATGGGATGGAAAGATGGTGAAGAGAGAGGGTAAGATGAAGTGTATGGCAGAGAAAGAACTTTCAAGAAGAAAGCATTTATTATGAAAATATTGAAAGGAATCAAGATTTAGTAGCAATCAAGGTAGAAGACCTAGACTGCTCATTTGCAAGAATGGGTATATCTTTGTTGTCCTAAAAATATTGTAGGAACTCCTAGAAAATAATTGGTTTAATGTAAAGCTTGACGAAATGCCCACTGATAAGTAACTTGAATTGAATAGGATCAATAGTAGACAACTAGATCACTCTATTTAAAAAGACAACAATCATTTCATACAGTCTTGACCAACAAGTTTGAAACTTGCCTAGATTGTGTTGATACTTGGAATCATAGAGAAGGGCCCAATCTCATACAACAATTTTTTTTATCTTTGATAAACTTATCATGTCACTGCTTTTGTTGATGCTAGATAAGTTTAGTGTTTTTTAACACAAATTTTTTCATTCATCAAGGCCATTTAAACTCAGAATTCAATCTAGTTGTGCAATAGTGAATTCCATACAGATCTCTAATGTAGTCCTTAATATTTTATATTCAAACTCTACAAGCATTACAGTTGACCTACCATAGACAAGCTCAAAAGGAGTGAAACCTTTTGTAGATTTCTAGGTGGTTCTATAAGCCCAAAGAGCTTTAGGAAGGTGTGGCTCATTCCTTCCTATGAAATGCAACTATTTTGGTGAGAATGGCTTCCAACTCCCTATTGATAACTTTTACTTGGCCATTATCTTTCAAATGGTAAGGTGATGATTTACCATGCTGAATAGTATATTGTTTCATGAGAGAAACTATCAAATTAGACATAAATTGAGCTCCTTGATCATATGCCAACTCTCTAGGGATTCCAAACCACACAAAGATGGATTCATACAAGGACATGGCAACATTGTTATCCCTTGAGTATTTCATGGGTTTGATCTCTACCTACTTAGTTACAAAATCAATAGAAACTAGAATATAGGATTTACCATGTGAAGAGGGTTCAATAGGGCCTACAAATTCAACCCCCCATTTATTAAAGGGTGCAACAACTATTTCAAGCTTCAAAGGCATTTCATCTAATTTGGTGGGTCTAGACATTTTTTGACACTTATCACATTTCTTTGTGTATCTAGCTACATTCTTCTATAAAGTTGGCCAATAGTAGCAAGTTGTCAATATCTTTAAAGTAGACTATTTTGCAACAAAATGACTTCCACAAGGCTCATCATGACATCCCCTTAAGATATCATGTCTCATCTTCTCATATGCATCGATGCATTGCTTGATCAGGACTAGTATAAAAAATAAATCTAGTAATTCAAGAATAGTTAAAGCTCTTTTCAACTAGTAACTTTCTTTCTTTGGTAGAGAAGTGAGATGACAACATTCTTGTGGTTATGTAATTTGTAATATTTGAATACTATGGATTTTGTGCTAACAACAAGAAAAGGTGTTCATCTAGAAAACTATCATCAATGGTTTTAGGATCATCGGGACATGTGACTAAGAGAGAAAGTCAACTACCACATTAGCATTGTTAGGTTTATCTATTATGGTGATATCAAATTCCTGCATAAGTAAAAATCAATGAGCTAATCATCCTGATATTGAAAGCTTATTCATCAAATACTTTATAGAAGAGTTATCAATATGAACCAATATTTCATATCCAGAAATATAGTGCCTAAAAAATTAAGTGCATAAATAATTACAAGTAACTCTTTTTTAGCTACTATATAGCTAAACTCTGCACTTTGCAAATTTTTACTAATGAAATAAATAACATGTTCAACTAAGTCTACCTTTTGGCCTAGAATTGCACCTATAGTATAGTTTGAGGCATCTGTATGGATGTAAAAAGGTAGTCCCCAATTGGGCCCTCTTAAAACTAGTGTTGTGGTGAGAACTTCTTTAAGCTATAGGAAAGATATAACACACTCAAAGTCCCAAACAAATTAAGAATCCTTTTTTAAAAAAGTTATAAAGGGGTGTTTCAAGTTGACTAAAATTCTTGATGAATCTTCTATAATATCCCGTATGTCTTGGGAAACTTTGTACATCCTTCTTCTTCTCTGGTGTGGACAAGGTACTAATGACTTTAATCTTTTTTGGATCTACTTGGATGCCTTTTGAAGTATCCATCATCATAAATTTTTTTTCACTATTTAGGGAAATGTTATAGTCTTGGCAACTCTTGAGTACCATCTCTAAATTGGCTTTTGTCTCCTCAAAAGTAGTCTCATAAATAGTAAAATCATTGATGTAGATCTCCATATAGTCAACAAATATATCTAAAAAGATACTCATGAAAACTTGTTAGAATGTGGTTGGGGCATTCTACAAGCCAAAAGATAAACCAGAGTAGGAAAATGTTCTTCATGGTCATGTGAAATTTATTTTTTCTTGGTCCTCTGGAGCTATTTGTATCTAGAAAAGAGAAATATTTCTTTCTAGCTAGGTTGTCAAGAACTTGATCTATAAATGGTAAGGGAAAGTGGTCTTTCTTAGTCATTGAGTTGAGCTCTCTATATTCTACACAAAATCTCCATTTTCCTCCCTTCTTTGGGACTATAACTAGGGGTGAGACCCATTGGCTATAAGAGATGGGGTAGATAAAACCAAAACTTAATAGTTTCTACAGTTCAATCTTAACTATATCCATCAAAACATGGATAAATCTCCTATGAGGGTATCAAACAGGTTTGAAATTAGGACTAATGTAGATCTTGTGAGTGTAGAGCATAGGGTCTAATCATTTCATGTCCATGTCCCAAGAAAATGTATTTTGATTCTCTTATAATAACTGCAATATAATTTTCTGATATGAAAGTGAGAAGGCATTGTTTACATTCAACTTCCTTTTTGGACCAAATTCTATCTTAATAACCTTATCTATAATGAATAACTAGGAAATAGGAGAAGAATCCATCTCAGGAGGTAATAATGAGTGATAGAATTGGAAAGGTTGTGAATTTTGAGGTGTGGTCAAAGGTGGTAACATGGTTTCTAGGACGTAGTTAACTTGAGGACACACTTTAATCTTCACTCCATAGTCATCCATGGTGATAGACAAAATTGTCTCATCTTCTTCTCAATTGAGAGGCCATGAATGACTCTCTACCTATCATCATTAGCTAATGGATGAAATTGATCTCTAGATCATCATCACACAAGTTTGGCCAAATTACTTGGTCATCTAGAAATAGTGGCTGAGAAAGGGAGTACAAAGTTAGGTTCTTAGTATGGATACCATTGGATATTGTCATTTTTCCATACCAAAAAGCTATATAGGTATCTACAGTGGCTAACCATGGTCACCCTAAAATTAAAGGATATCCACCCATGTTATCCTTTGGGGAAAGGACAAAAAAGTCTATTGGATACTCCCAAGAGTTCAAGCTAACTATGACATCTCCTATCATCCCATTTGGTTTAATCGTAAAGCTACTAGCAAGCTAAATTATGGTATTGTTGGGATTATGATTAGGCTAAACTGGTAATTGAGTATGCTAAGGAGGAGTATTAGTGGCTATAGGAGGAGGCATTAGAGCTTGCTACTAAGGTGGGGTCATTAAGGCTTGTTGACTAGGTTGGATATTCCAATTTTGGTTTTTCTGCCAACCCTGTTGAGGTTGCTACCAACCTTGTTGAGGTTGTTGCCAACCTTGCTGGGGTTATTGCCAACATTTTTGGGGTTGTTGCCAGTTATTATTTCCACTAAAACCAATATTTTTCCATTGATTTTTAGTATTATAACTTTGAAGAGGATCTTGTGGAATACCTTGTCTTTAGGCCCATGGCCTTCATTGAGACACATAGGGAACCTCTCCATTTTCATCAATGGATTTAAACTTAGTAGGCATTGGTTGTGTCTCAAGGATTGCAATAAATTTGCATCTATAGTGCATTTTCTTTTCCCTACAATGTGGATAGTATTCAGCTAACATGGCATTAGCTTCATCATTCTTCCTTCTCACCTACATGGTATCCAACTAAGTGGCTACATCATCAATGATGTCTTACTTGAAGTCTAATAGAAAATTGGATAGTTCTATCTTCAATACTTTGGAACTGCCATTATACTTATTTGGTAGGTCTCTAAGTCCACTATCTTTCTTCATAATGGCTCTAGAATAGTTCATACATATGCTCTATATATCAATCCAATTTTTCCAAGTGATATCTCCTCCTACCATGAGATATAGAGCTTGAATACTTCCATCATTTACATCTCTCAGAAAAAAAATATTTCCTTGATTGCTTGTTTGGCTGATGTTGTGTATTACACTATAGGTTGAAAATGAATCATGAAACATAGTCTTACAAGGTTTCATCATCCTTTTGGGACATTTTGAAAATGTCATCCCCTTTTTAATATCTACCCCTCAAATATTCATTATATTTTGTAAGAAACAAGTTGCTTATTGTAGGATAATATGTTATAGTGTTGGCTCCCAACCCCATAAACCATCTTAGAGAAGTTTCCTTTAAGGTATATGGAAAGAAATTCAGCTTGTGAGAATCAATTATATAGTCATAACTTATGAAAAGGATATTGAACTCAAAGAGGAATGTTTTATGTCTTCAATAATTAGGCCATAGAACTTGGGAAGTGTAGCATAAGGTATATTCTTCAATTTTTTATTACCTTTCCGAGGATAGATAGGAAAAGAAAATGTAGGCTAAAGCAAAGTCATTCTTGAAAGAGGACATAGCAGTGGTGGTTGATAGATAACAAGGGCAAGTGGGTTATCTTGGTATTCTAGTTCACCAAAGAGATCATTCAAATTTAAGGATTCTTTAGAGGATGAGGGTATTTGTTCTTGAGAAGCAACAAATGGATTTTCAAAAGGTTCTTCTTCTTCATTCTCACTATGAGGTTCTTTAGGTTCAAGATTAAAAATGTCTTCTTGAATATTACAGGGAAGAGATCTCTCAAGGAGGTCTCTTCTATGCATGCAAAATAATGTAGAAATTAAACTAACATATGACTTCAGTGTTGAACTAGATTGACACCTTCCTTGGAAATGATGCCAAAAATGGCCAGTCAACTTAATACCTTAGTAACAAAGGATTGGACATCCTTTCATAGTGATTCTATAGTTAGAAAACATCAAGCTTTTTAATTAAAATAGTACATTGACATCATTTAATTTGTCAACTCGGGAACACAAACTTGAGTGGATTACTACAAACTATATGCTCTCATTCTTCTTTAAGTCATTACAATTAAAGAGAAGGAAATGTCGAAGGAAATCTATGCTAGAAATTGAAGCAAAAAATTAATTCAAACCTTAAAGTAATGCTACAAATAGTAAACCTATCTAGGAACCTATGCTACAAGAACAGTTGACTGATTCTATTATCAATGGTTATAAGACAAACATAACTCTATCTTATAAGAAAACAGACAAGGAAATGAAATCTATTCTAATGGAACAATTCACTCACCAAGTGGGCCCCCTTGCATGAGTGAAAAATAATGACAATCAAGATAAAATAAATAAACTTGAATTTCTCATTTTATTCATTCATGGTGAAAGAATTACACTTGATTAAAATAGTACTAGACTCTACTACTATGAAAATCGACTTGCTATTCTTCTTCCAAAATTGTACTCAAAACTACAACAAACATTATTTAAAGTAAACTATAACTACATCCTAAATCTATGATCACTCCATTAATGAGGATCAATTATAGACTCATAAAGTTTGAAACAAAAATGCCATTAAGCACAAATAAATCCTCCAAAAATATAGCAAGTTGTGGAAGCTAAATTCATGCACTACAAGAATAGAAAGCATATAATGACTTTCTCCACTTGCAATGGTTTAGTAATCTAATTGACTCTAACTTCCTTAGCATTAAAATTTTGACCTTTGAATGTCATGGTAAGGTCCTACAAAATATTCAATGTGCATACAACTTCCACATACATATATTTATTTCATCATAAATATTCCAAAAAAGGTGTAAAGTTCAAATTACCACTCTTGCAAATCATATAGCTATAGGAAGAAAACTACACAAGATATAGAATAAATGGGGAAAGATTTATAAACGTGTAACATTACTTCATTATACCATTTATGTCAATAGATTAAAAAAAAAATAGTATATTTGAACTATCAATACTTCTACTTCATGTCTTAACACACGCGTGCGCGCGCGCGCGCCCGCACGCACAAGCACACACACATGCACACACACACCCACGCGTACATGCACATGCACATGAACACACACATGCACATGCACATGCACAGGCACAGGCACACGCACACCCACATGCACATGCACATGTGCATGTACACGAACATACACACACACATATGCACACACACACACATGCACACACATACACACACACACATACATATAAACATAAGTTCATCTTCTTAAAACCATAAAGTCATGACTATTTTTATATGATAACTACTTGAAAACAAGATAAAAGGATCTTAAAAGAATGGCTTTTTAGAGACCCATCACCGACAAAAGATTTCTTTAGCGAGTTTTTCTACAGGATTCCAATTCTTGGTTTTGCACTCTGAGGATTTGTGACCTCTTTTGTTGCATGTGAAACATTATCCTTGAAACTTAGTTTTCTTCGTGCATTCATTATCTCTATGTCCATTTTTGTTACAACTATAACATTTACTATTAAACTTTGACTTTGCATTGCTCCAACATTTGTTTGATGTATTCTCTAATTTTCCACAATGGTTGCATGAAGATGTTTTATTGTTTTGAGCTCTTTGTTGAAATGATTTTCCTTATTTAGTGTAGCCCAATCCTACTTTAACTCAGTGTTTATTTTGAGATAAATTGACCCATGATTTCTTGTGATGTCATCATTCTTTCATTGGTTTCTTTTTCTACTCTAGGATCGCTCAAGACTCTTTTATTTTCTATCCTTAGATTGATGACTTCTTCATTTTCATTATACAAATGATTTACCATATCTGCCTCATGTAGTAAAAGCTAGTGAATATCATTCTCTTTTTCTTCTAACCTAGTGTTGAGTAGTCTTCTCTCCTCTTCTACCATATTTTTTTATATCATTTTTAGCCTAGTTATTCTCTTCCATGACTTCACATATCTTGATTGAATAACTCTCATATTCTCTTTTCAATTTTTGACTTCTTCTCATAGAATAAGGTTCCTTCCAAGTAGATTTTCTATAGCTACATCTTCTTCATCTAAACTTCTCTCTCTACAAATATCTTCAATTCTTTCTTCCATGTATAGATTTTCATTCATCTGTACTACAAATTCTTTTCTTCTTTTCAAGTACTGAAAGAGTTGATTCTTTAGTTTCTTGATTTTTTCCTTGGCCACATGTAGATCCAACTTTTCATTCTCAATGTCTTTATTTAGCTTTGGGTGATCCCACAATAATGGGTTCCACTTTTTGACCAATTTTGACACTGAAATCAATATTTTTGCAACAAACATCACGTTGAAGTGACTATATCTCCAAAACTATAAATAATTTTGAGATGACATAAACTAGTGATTTTGAATACTTTGTTCCTACTTTGTAACTATATTTTTTAATCTTTAAAAAAAAAATTATTAATGACAATTTTTTTTATCTCCTCCAAAAAGTGGTACATAATAAAATTCAATATTTTAAAGAGTGACAGTCCGTTTGACACACATAACTTTTTTTCTAGAAAAGATAATGAAGTAATTCTTTGAGCATTGGATTTGTAACATCAATATCTAGTGTTTGCATTTGGTTTGATTTATTTTTGTTGAATATTGTAAAGTTTATGAAGTTTTGAAGTCACATGAATCATAATTTAGACATATGTTCCGTTTGACACAGATAATTTGAAGTCAGTTTATCATAAACCTTTTTTTTTTTTTTTTTGAATAGTAAGGTATCTCAATAAGCTAGTGCCTACATATTTTTCAAAAAATATTTGACCTAATTTACTAATTTTCCCGAGGTGTCGAAGTCAGTTGATGTTCAATCGGTAATGAACCGGTAATGAACCTATAATGAGTTTAACTCATATTTGAAAGTCTTAATGACTAAAATATGTATTAAAATTATAGTAGTTGGAAAGCTTGCTCCGAGAAGCACATTTTGAAATTTTTAATTTTATAGTAGGAGATCAGTCCCCTACAATTATGGGAGTCAAAAGAGTCAAAAATTAAAAAAATAATGAAAAATGGGTTGAAATTTTCTTAATTTTGGGTGTTTGCCTGAACATAGTGTTCGCGCAAACATATTGAGCATGTTCACGTGAACACATGTTCAGGCCAACATGCCCATTGCAATTTCACAGTGGCTAAAAAATTAAGTGGGCATGTTTGCGCGAACATGCCTAATTTTTTGGTGTTTGTGCGAACGGTCGAACAAACCAAAAAAATATCAAAAATGGGACTTGAATCTACATGCATGAAACATCATTCTATCTGCAAAACAAAAACCACCATATCTCATGTTTCAATTATTGATTGCAAATTTCTATCATAAACATCATTTTGTGCCATCAATCTTCGTATTTGGCATCAACTTGATAGTGCATTGTAGGCATGTCTTTGCCATGAATTTTGTCCACAGATAAATCAAAGGCAGGTGAGAGATTTCTCAATATTTGCAAATTAATATTCTTCCTACCTTCATTCACGCTTTCATCAATATTTCCTCTCTTCATTCAGTTACATTTAATTGAATTGTTTAATTTATAACGTTAAGTAATGAAAAATATTTAATTTTATTTTCAAATCAAATTCATTCAATAAAAATAAATGTGCCATAACTCTTTATGAATTCTCAATTTCTATAAAGAAATAATCTAAGGTTTTCATTTCCTTCTAGAAAATAGATTAGATGATTTTGTGTTACTAATGGTCTCCTTGCAGCATGTGGCAATTGTGGGATGAAGACATGATAATAACTGTAAACTACTATTGTTTCCTTTGCAGGACGTTGTCGAAGACCATTGTGTGTTTGTCAAAACCATGTGTGTGGATTTATTAGATTAAATAACACTTCGTTTGGTGCTTAAAATGAACTTTTTATTTTTTGCCTAGTGTTTAAATCCCTAGGAGTTGCATTGGACGTATCCTCTCCCCTCTCCATTCGTGGATCTTGGGTGTAAGAGAAATCCATGTAACTTCTATAGGAGGTCTACCTTGGACCAAGATACTCGATATTGGGTATGCCAGGGGATGACCTCAGAGTGGTAATGGGCCAAAAGCCAGGTCAACCTTCCAGCCACTATATAAAACTCAATTACAGTGAAAGTCGTGTCGGTGGTATTGCTGAGTGATAGCTCTCCTCCAATACCCTTGTGGTGCATCAAACCCTGGTTCTTGGGGCTAGGAGACCTTCTAAGGAAGTTTATCACTCACTTGTTGAATGGAATTCCCTTACTAAAAACCATGTTTTAGTGGCCAAAATCATTTTTATCCATTGGCTCAAGGGGTCACCCATGCTCGTGAAGACATCCTACATTCTCACGGTCATTAGTAGAGACAACAGTCCCTTGGGAAGTAGATCTTGGTAGCCCCGAGAAGTGAGTGTGTTGTAAGGGGGAGCCTGTGGTGCCAAGGTCCTAAGTTGTCCACTCTAGATAAGTGTGGCTGAACTTTGGTTCAAGTAGGAATTTAGTGGATACAGTTTTAAAGCCTAGGTTGTGGTGTGACTGTTCACTTTTAACAATAGCTATTCTTGTCTTAATGTGTCTTGCGTGTGTGTAAAACATAATCAAGATAAAAGCCAACATTCAAATTTACACCTTGAAAACTTGCAAAACCTTGTCAAAATATCAAACATTGTCAAAACATTGTCAAAAAATTGCAAACTTTGGTTCAATATATTCAAACCTTGGAAAACATGGCAACTTGTGCTCCTAAACGTGCTTGGCAAAACATAGATTTCACTCTTGCATAGCATCCACTTGCATTCTTCATAGTTTGAGCCTCATACTTGCATCATATAGACTTCATATAGCACCTTTTTAGTATCCCTCATATTCACATAGCAATCATTAGCATTTAAGTTTTCATCCTTTGCATTTCACCTCAAAAATTATCACTTTGCATCTTCCATCTTGCATCTTTGCATACCCAACCCTCATCTTGACTACTTTAACCATCATTTCGGATGTCCTACACATCATTTTGAGGACTCATTTCGAATTATCTCCTTGAATGTGTCTCTCCCTCACTGCTCTCTCCCTCTCCCACACACACACACAAACACTATTTACTTGTGTCTCATTTTTATATTCATCCTTCCATCTCTGTCTACCCCTTTCACTTCTCTCATCACCTATCCCTTTTCTTCTCCACATACACCTCTCCTCTATATCCATATTTCTTCTTCATCTCTCCCTTTATCCATCTCTATCCCTATATCTCCCTCTCTACCCTCTCTTAGTTATATATTTCATTCTCACTATCTTTGTTTATCTCTTCCTTTCATCTCCATATCCCTCTTCTTCTCAATCCCTTACTCTCTCCTTCTCTTCCCTTTGCATATTCTCTCTTTCTATCTCCTTTCCACCCCCCACCCTACCAAACCACATCTCTCTCTCTCTCTCTCTCTCTCTCTCTCTCTCTCTCTCTCTCTCTCTCTCTCTCCCTCTCTAATTATTATTTTTTCTTTATGTCAATTATAACATATCAAATAATTATATATTTAAATTAAAAAATATGTTATTATGAATCATTTAATATTATGAGTTAAGTTTGTTAAATGACATTTTTTAACCTATATTATCTTTTAATTATCATTTGGAGTAGTGATCTATATATAACTATTGTAAATATTTACATTCATTACAATATAATTAATAAGTATACATTTTAATTGTAAATTATTTTTTCATTAAACTATTATAAGCATTAGAATTAATGCAACCTATTTAATTAAATAAATTTATATTTAAGAATTTCAATTATTTTTGAAGCTTTTACAACATTGTTATATTACTAATATTTCAAATTTAAATCCCTTTTTGAGTGAATATCAACATAATAAGAAAATATTTATGTTTGAATAAGAAAAAATATATTATAAGACATGATTTATTTTAGATGTATTTTAAGAGTAATATATTTTATTTATTATTTTCAAGTAAAAATTAATAATAGATTAAATAGATTAGGTATAATTATATTAAATAGTAATACGATACATATACATATTTACATAGATACCTTTTTTTTGGTTAAATATATATTAAATAATATATTTTAAAATAGAAGAAGATGAATAATGCATTTAAACGATAAAATTTTATTTTGTTAGAAATGTGAAAAGCTATTTTTATTGAAATAAAAAAAAATGCAAATGACTAGGCCAAAACAATCTTAGTCCTTTCGTGAAGCCTATCATTGCATTCACCAACAACGACACCAATTTGGGAAAGAGACCTAGTAGTCGCTTAGGTTAACTTCAAGTACCTAGATCTCCTAAATCGTAAGTTGAATTATGTTAATTTTTTGGTGTACCTCCATAGTGACTCAAAAGCTTAAGGCTAAGGTTTCAACATTTGGGCCTTTACAGATCTCTCTATAGAGACACTAGTAAAGTTTGACCCATTTTTCAACAAAAAATTTAGAAAATATAGCTCTTAGAATTGCCATAGTTTCAGCCCAGCTTCCCAACTGCTACTTATGTCAAGGTATATTTTCCTTTGTCATTTTGATCCTATCATTTTTTGTCATTTTTTTGGTCAAGATCCAAAGTCTATTGTCATAACGTTAAACTCTTAGGTTAATACCTTGTAAAGATTCCACCTAAGTTCAAAAAACCTTATGTATACCGAGCTATCATTAGCATAATCATATTCCTAAATGTCATTTTTGACTTACCCTAGTGGTATATCCACCTCATATTGCATTTTTCAAACCCTAGCATCATTTTCACTATCAAACCCTATCAAATTGTCCATCAACCAACTTGTCTTCTTGATCACCTATCCTCATTTTGCATAGCCTAAACATCATTATCAACCCTAGGAAATCATCCCTTGCATAGTCCACTTTGTGTACACCTACCTTTAACATCCTTACCAAGTCCAAAACATAACCCTAACCTTCATTTTGCACATCATAATCTTCATTTTGCATACCTTCAAAATGACACCTTGCATTTGCACTTGCATAACATCCCTAGGACATTTGTACTTTTCATATGAAAACCCTAGGTCATTTAACATTTCCTCACATTGCATAACATCCCTAAACACTTAAAAATATCAAAAACACTCATATCTTGCATACCCACATCTTAATTATCAAGTTTTGACCTATTTTATCAACTACAACCCTGTTTTACCAACTACATACTTCATGGACATAGTTGGTAGTTTCAGGGTGCACTTGGTAATTAGGTGTATCATTCTAGGTTCCAAAACCCTAATTTGCACTTCCACACCTTGCATTGCATCCCAAGACCTTAGGAAACACTCTAAATCACTCAAAACACTCAAAATTTGCATTTTAAGAAACTCTGGAGCTACATCATTTGCAGAAGAAAGAAGGACATGGCAGCTACAAATGAAAGAGGGGGTTTCTAACCTTGTGTTTGCTTCTTTTCATTAGTTTGGCTTTCATGGTAGACTAGTGGGTGCTAATGTATGTTGATTGAGTTTTGTGATTTCTCATAGTATGTTATGCGTTTAACCCATTTTTCTAGTCCTACAATAAGAACGAAAAAATTAAAGAGACAAAACAATTATATATTTTATAAGAAAGAAAAATTTATTTTTTAGGACAAACATTCTAGTATTCATACCATGTTATTTTTTTGTTATTCAATGATGGCTGAAGAAGGATTTGGTGCTTTGCTACTTGTAAAGAATGCAACTCACAGCTTTTAGTCATATAATGAAGAATATTTATGCCTTGTTGCAGACGACTGCATTCTATTGATTTCTGTCAAATAATTTAAAAGTACTGAAAGCGATAGACAAATCCATACAGTGATTTTTTTATCTGGTTATTGCACAAAATTTATCTTGAGGCAAGGGATAAATTATTATTTTTTTGATTTTATAATGGGAAACAAGAGAGGAAGGCAAAACAAATATGCAAGGAAAAGATCTGATGAAGCAGAACAAAGAAATATTCAGAAGACTGCGGCACGTTATCATCGAATTAAACAAGGTGAAGGAAATGTTGAAGAAGGCTCAACAGAAGTAGAAGTAGTACCTATGGGAGAGAGGTCAGGAACACTCCCTATGGAATCTCAAACAATGAATGTTGAAGAAGGTTCAAGATCAGTCCCTACAGAGGTTCAAATAACAAAAGTCAGAGAAGGGTCAGAATCTTTCCCTATTGAATCTCAAATAATGGATGTTGGAGAAGGCTCAAGATCGGTCCCTGTCAAAATTCCAGTAATAGAAATTAGAGAATGGTAGAGATCAGGTGCAAGAACTGGTATGGATGAACTCTTAAATATTGTCCAATCTGTAAAGTATGGTATTTCTCATAAGAATTTAGATCATTTACTTAAAATGGATATAGATAAATTGAGAAAACTTGCAGCTAGTGTTCAACTATTAAGTTTGTCTAAGAGAAGGTCAATGAAGAAGAAGATAAGAGAAATTATGACTCAATTTGATAATACTGAAACACTTGAACAAGCTTAGTTGCTTTCACTTTTTCTTACACAAAAAAAGTTGCGAGAGGCATTGAAATTGTTAGGTGTAAACACAACATCAAAGAAGAGAAGATTTTCTAACATGCAAACTGATTTGATTAAAAATGTTAAACAAGGTTTGAGAAACATAGGAAAACACGCTCGAACTAAAGATAAGTCTACAACAAGAAAAGTGATCTTGATGTCTATTGTAAGTAATAATATGACCCAAAATAGACAAATATCTTCAATTTTGTCTGAAATGGGTTTTAGTAGGAAAACAATGAGAGAATATGTTAAGAGAAGATTAATTGTGGATGACAGTACTATGGAGGGCAATTGGGAAATCATGTGTAGAGCACCTCGTTCTGATAGGATTGAAGAGTTATTAAAAAAATTAATCATATCATTTTGGATTGATAACACTCGTACTTCATCAAATAGTAGAGATGTTATTAGGAATAGGATTGCACCTGGTCAATATGAACATCATACAAAACATTGGTTGGACACAACACAACATGAGTTATATGTGTCGCTTTGTAGTCAACATCCTAATGTAAAAGTTGGGCAAACATTGTTTGAAAAATTGAAGCCATAATTTGTGAGGTCAAACAAAGTGTTTGAAACATGTTGTTGAGGTCTATTAACATTGAGTTATTTACAAAAAAAATGAGCATACACATTGATCAGGAAAAATTACTAGCTGAGGCTTTTGAGTGCATTATTTCTCTCACTTCCATCACAATGCGAGGAAACTCATAATTTAAAATAGATACAACACAACTTAAATGTATTCCAAATTGATGAAGAGCAACTTCTACTCCACCAATACTAGAAAATAGAGAAAGTACTCTGACACCATCAGGATATAATGCTTTCAAGATTGATAAATGATATGCAACTATATCTATTTGGAATGAATTACCCAAACAACACAAGCGGTCATTCAGACAAGAAGTTCTATGAGTGTGATCTCTATCAAATTTTAATATAAGCTCTATCTCATGGAGCTCTAGAGGGACGAGGTCACCTAGTCCCACCCATACCAAATTCCACTCTTCACACTTTTGACGTATATATTTCTGCGCACTATCTTGTAGTTACCCTTGTGCATTCTGAATCATGACTCTCAGTTGATCAATAAGGATAGTGCCACATCGTCTTGAGTCTATGGATTTTTTTTTGTCATCTGATCCCATGAAGGCCAATACTTTTTTATTTGTGAAAGTGCTTCCTGAATAGTCATGGGGGGATAGGTTCTTCTTGAAATCGCTCTTCTATTGGAAGGTTATGCACATACCCTCTTTCTCTTCTGGAAGCTGAAAAGAACATTGAGTCCACCAACTCTGGTTCAACACTATTAAATTGTTTGTATATTGTCTTACAAATATCCTTCAATGCAAAAGCATCATTCTCATAGTAGAAGAAAGGTTGCCCTTGCATGAACACATTGATTTCCTTTGAACAATGGCCAATAGGCTTCCAGGAACTCAAAAACCAATTAGTTCCTTGAGACACAAATTAGGGATTGCATCACATACTTCAAAAATTTCTTGCTTGTCTTGCATACCCTCTATGTATTTTTTATACTTCAACACTTTCATTATCTATGTTACAATTTTGAGCTTACACAAATTCATTATCTATGTTACAATTCTTAAATATCAACTTTTTTTCAAACTATTGAATTTCATCTTGAATTAAATGTGCTTTTAATTGTACGATCATAAGTTCTTAATTATCAAATTTAGTTTATTAAAAAATTATATAATTTAATAATTTAAATTAATTGTACTATGGATGAATTTAATAATTTAAATTCATTTATCAACTTGTACACATATACATGTCTCAAGAATAAACATCTACAAATCTAATATATCTCTATGTATCTAAAATGCAAACTATAAATCTTGAATAAATATACGTATGTAGCAAAATATAAAAAGTCATATATACGTACATGTGATGGTATCTAACACTAAAATACTCGATAATCAAATAAATAGTGAAAGTACATGGATGTCATCAAGGAACTAAAATACACATGTGTACATGTAAACTGGACCTCCAATATATATGCATCAAAAAATATATAAATTTGATCTACTACTAGGACCCCTCAAGATGCATACAAATAGAATGACCCTCTGATCGAGTCTCCTATACATCCTCTCGTCGAGGTGTATCAACCAAGCCCTACATATATATATAGATATATACATACATGTGTTAGAGTTCTATCTTTAAAACATATATATACATACGTGCATCATGTACATATACATTCAAATTAAATACAAATTTGCATATATATAGATATATATGTAGTTTTCAAAATATTTAAATAACTTTAAAAAAATATTTAAAACTCAAGTACTGAGCACTACCAGGTGCCTCAATAGAATCATCTCTCTCATGTATATGATGCCCTGAACCAATAGTATGTGTAACCATGTGCTCAGTGACTTGTGCCTACATGATTTATTATGAGTTAAAGATTAAATTAAATATCTACATATATATCTGAACTAAATTTTTCAATAAATGAACATATTTTTTAATTTCATATATATTTAAAATTAAAAATAAATTATATATCCACCTGGGTCTTCAGAGGTAGAGGATGATCAACAGACTCCATCATATCATCTACTGATATACCTGAGCTTGAAACTCCATGTCCAACTGCTAGTAAATCTGAGTGAAGTGGATTGTGTAACTAGTTGGGTACATCTGGTGTAGAATCTGTGCTACTAGGTCCGAATAATAGGTCCATGTATGATGAAAGACCCAGGGTTGAACTAGTATTAATCTCAGATAGGCCTCACAACTGCTCACCAAAATCATCAAGGCCCTCAACTATGATATGGACATCTCCAACTCGTATGCTCGAGTCATCTGTAGAGTGTCGTGAGTTTGGTGCTGAATGATATGAGCTACGCATAGGTGTATCATCTATCACTAGTGTGGTAGCCTGTGTCTATGGAACTGTGTCAGGGCTCTGATGCTGTCTAACAACATCCATCACTGCATGTACTAGAATCCTCTATGTATCAAAAATATAGCTAATAAAGTGCAACATATCCTCCAAAAAATACAGTGCCATATCCATGTGTCTGCTATCCTGAAAGACCACGAATATCACCTAGTAGTGGTAGCCCAACAGTTCTATATGCATCATTAGAGGAGGCACCTGAAGTGCTACTAGATGCCTGTGAAGATGGTCAACCAAGTGGATGAGGATGTCGACTATGAAGATAATGACCAATAGAATCTGATGTGATACTAGCTACCGCAGATGCAATGTGCCCAATAGTGTCAATTTCTTCCCTCTGGGAAGCAATGATGACTCTATCTACAATAGGCGCATGTGTAGGAATCATAGGAGGCATCCTCGGTCCAAAAAATTATCTAAGATCTGCAGGTGGCAGATGATCTACACTACGGTACTGGTCACAATCTATGATCTGACCACACCCTTGTCCGTAATAATCAGGAATATCCAAGTAGTTGACCTTGAGCCCTATACGGAACTCAACATACAACTGTTGTGCAAAATAAAGGGGTATTTGGTCGTTATTAGGATAATGACCATATGCAGCTAAAAATTGTGGATAGATCATGCTAGCAATAATAGGGTCTCTGCATCATGTGACTTTGTAGCCTCTCACCCTACCCTGTGTCCCCTCATAAATTGGAAGTAGCTCTCTCCAGATGATGTCTTTGGGGGCTACCCTCTTGACGTCATTGAATGATGCATCTCCTGAAACCTTAGCCCTAAGCTGCCTAGATATGGAAGCTAATATGGAAGGAGTAAATGAATGGTGACCTCTAAACCTAGTTGTCAAATCCTATAAACTCCTACATGTCATAGTATATATGTCTCTATAAAGACCATCATCAGAGGTCAATATAGACTATTGTAGTCTAGCAACCTCATGCTCTGAAAATATAAATAATGCATCGATATTGATGTGTGGAGGTGGTGCAGCAGGATCTCCAGTAGGAGCTGCAAGTGCAGCTTGACCTAAAACATGAGCCACACCAAGAGCTAGAACATGAGCTGCACGACGAGCCCTACGTCAAGGTACATAAGGAGCCCCACCAAAAGTTGTAGCACGAGCCCCACCACGAGCTACATGAGGAGCCATATCGGGAACTGCATCAGGTGCTGCAATAGGAACCACATCAACCTGTGTCATAGTAGGAGCCGCAGTAGGAACTACATCAGGTGTCACACCAAAAGCCGCATCAAGCATATCGTGTGAAGCCATATCTATAAAAATGTATGAAGAGCTAAATTTCTTGTTGTACATACTTTTTTATTTTTAACATTAAAAATTATACACATGTAATTAAACATACATCACACATCATGGACCTGGATAATCTATAACACATCTAGACCTAGATTAATTTGCATATAAGTATAAGATAAATTTAAAGTTGAGAGTTTGGTTATGGTTAGAGTTAATTTGTTATTCTAAGATTTTATTATATTTTGGGGGGTATTATTAGAGAATTCAATTAAAGGGTACCTAATAAATTATTTATATTACTCTTAAATGATAATGTTTCAAGGTTTGAAATTCTTGATTGATATTATTAGCAGAGTGAGTCACTAGACTCATAGGTGGCTCTCATCTACTGGGAGGGTTACCCTGCTCAAGACTATGATTCAGGCTCTTCCTATTTACAGGTGTTTAGTGCAAACACCTCCCGTGGGAGTTTTGAAAGATTTTGATGCTTTGTCATGACAATTCCTTTGGTCAGGCAATCTCCAATCCTCTAAATGGAGCTTAGTCAATTGGGACACATTTTTTTTGCCTAAGTATGCTAGGGGTCTAGGCCTTAAATGTATGGCTCTCGGTGTCAAAGCTCTTGTTGCAAAGTTATACTAGAGATGGTGCAAGAATCCAGATCAGGATTGGGCCAAGATTCTGACCCATAAGTATTTCTCAGGAGTGGAGGTCTAGGATATTCCTAGACTTGAGCTTGATGGTAAGGGGTCCTTTATTTGGGACACCCTTAAAAGGGGTGCTCCTCTTATCAAGGATTGCCTTTTCTCGATCTGTAATGAGGGGTCAAGTGTGTTATTCTTGCAGGACTCTTGGGATGGCCACCTTCCTATTCTCTCTAGTTTTACCCACCTTTTGCCTCTATTTTAGGTTTTTTCTTCTACAGGTTGGACCACAGTAGCTCATTTCAAGACTGTTCAGAGTTGTGGATTGATGGAGGTGGCTAGTTGGAAGGATCCATAGATTTGGCCCATAAGGGGCTCCTCAAAGATTCGGGCTAAACTGACACATCTTCTCTCTACTAGGCTTTGCAGCTCTTCTAAAGACAAAGACATCTTGGCTTGGGGTCCTTGCCCAAAAGGTAAGTTCAGTGTGGCCCAAGGATATGCTCAACTGGATAGCGAATGTAATGTAGTTCAAGTGGTTCCCTGGTGTAGGAAGGTTTGGAATAAATTTTCTTGGCCGAAATGTAATTTTTTTCTATGGTTGGTTGCACAAAATAAGTGTCTTACTTGGGATAATCTCCAGTGAAGAGGGTTTTAGGGACCCTCTTTCTATCCCCTATATATGTTGGATGGGGAAGATGTTTCTCATGTTTTCTTCTTATGTCCTCTCTCTAGAGAGATCTGGCATAAGTGGTGGAGGCATGGTGCCATAGTTGTATTCATGCTAAATCTCTTATTGAATTTTGGGATAGCCTTGGTAGACCCCCTACAAAAACTTAATTCCTTCAGGTGGCCTAGGCTATTGGACCTTATTTCATTCTATGGAATCTTTGGTTGGAGCGTAATCGTTGGATCTTCTGTAATTCCAGCTTGGGAGCCACTAAACTATGGCAGTTGATCCTAACCAGGCTTCAAGAGACTATCTCTGCTAAATGTGATATGTCAGAGCCGGTGGATCCTGGTGATCGTCATATGGTCAGGAATTTAGGATTAGAGGATAAAGGATTTAGAACTAGTAGCAGTAAGAGATCTTAGCCATGAAAGAGGAAGGTCTATAGAGTGGGGAGATGGAGTCTTCCTCCTGATGCAGTCCTAAAGATTAACACTGATGGCTCCTCCTCTGGGAATCCTGGACTGGCTGGAGTGGGGGGGATTGGGAGAGATGTAGATGGAAATGTTATTTTCATATTCTCTATTCACAAAGGAGTTCAATCCAATAATGTGATGGAGGCTTTGGCCATTAAGGTGGCTATGGAGCAGGCTTGTTCTCTTGGTTGGAGGAGAATGGTGGTTGAGTCTGACTCTCAAATTGTTGTGGATATGATAAATATCTGGAGAGTGGATGAATCTAGCTGGCAAATTGCCTCTATTGTTAGAGAGATTCTCCACTTGAGCAGCTTTGTGGATGGGATCTCTTTTTGTCATATTCCTAGGGAATGGAATGGAGTGGCTGATGTCTTGGCAAAATTGGCATCAGAGAAAGGTGTTGGTTGGGATATTTCTGTTAGGTATGATCTTCTTGTTGATCTTGCTAGGACTTTCGAGCAATTAGTGGGAAAGGACAGAATGTAATTGGTTTTGGGTTGGTGTTTTGGTTGGTTGGGCTTGAGGCCTTCTGTAATCTAGTTTTATTTGAATAAACTTTTACCCCTTTTTTTTTAAAAAAAAAGATAATGTTTCAAGGTTTAGGTTTCAAAATGGTTTACATATATATCATTTAAAACAAGGGTCATACTTCATGTATGTACATGTGTTTAAATGTATGTGCATGTATCTCAAATGTAATTTTTAACAATTTAGGATTAGGGTCAACTTGTTTTAATTTTATGTAAGTTAGGCTTCAATTAGGTTTTCAAATAGGGTTTTAATGTAATTAGGCTCAATTTTAGGGTAAGATTTAAGATCTTATGACACTGTCAGGGTTTACACGAACTTACATAATTTCTAGCATTAAATTTAGGTGTTAATATTAAAGTCCATGGTTAAGAATTTAGGATAAGGGAACTTAGCATATGAAGTTTATGATTTGGTTCAAGATTATGATTTAGGGTATTTATTATCATTTATAATATTGGGTTTAGAAATTAAATTTTAAGGTCAAGGTTAGGGTTAGGATTTGGATAATGGTTAGGGTTAGGGTTTGGTTAGGTTAGGGTTAGGGTTTGGATGTACATGTATGTTATATTCTTATAGGTAGAAATGCAAATTAATCTACATTCTCATATATGTATAATTTAGGATCTCCCCTTAAGACATGTCATTCAATTATATAGTTAATTATATATTTCTAATTATTAAGACATTAAAAATAATAACATATGTACATTTAAACATGAATATTGAAAACATATGTATGTACATCTATATCTACCACATGAACATATTTACATGTACATTTATGAAATAAAATATACATTTTAATCTACATTCTTATGCATAATTTAGGATCTCCCCTTAAGACATGTGTTATTAAATATAGTTAATTACACTTAGTTATAAGATAAATTAAGATCAATAGTTAACATATACACAAATTATACATATAAAAATGTGAATTTATTAAAAATATGTACATACATCTACTTTTAACTATGAAAAAATATACATGTACATCTATGTTCAAAATAAAAAATTATACATTTTAATCTATATTTTTACATGTACAATTCAGGATCTAGACCCTTAAGATATGTCATTTAATTAAACTTCTAAGATTAAGACATTAAAGTGAATTTCACATATTTACATTTAACATTAACATATATATATATATATATATTTGTTTTCTAAAATTTTGTAATGTTTTTCTAATTTAAAAAAAAAAAATTCTAATAATTTTCTAAATTTAGTTTCAAAATATTTGAAAATTATAAATTTCCTAATATTTTTATAATATTTTTTTAAATTTGTTTTCTAAAACTTATATTATTATAAATTTTCTAACATTTTTCTAATGTTTTTACTAAATTTGTTTTTTAAAATTTATATTAAATTATAAATTTTCTAATGTTTTTTAAATTTATTTTTTAATTTTTTAAGAAAATTAATATTAGATTATAAATACTCTAATATTTTTGCAATTTTTTTCTAAATTTGTTTTCTAAATTTTATAATGTTTTTGCAATATTTTTCTCTAAATTTTCTAATTTTTTTTTAATGTTTTTTCTAAATTTTCTAATTTTTTAAAATATTTTTTTAAAATTTTCTAATTTTTAACTATTTGTTTTCTAAATTTTATATTAAATTATAAATTTTCTAATGTTTTTGTAATTTTTTTAATAATTTTTTTATAAATTTTATATTAAATTATAAATTTTCTAATGTTTTCGTAATGTTTTTTCTAATGTTTTTCCTTAATTTTATATTTACTATTTTTTCTAATGTTTTCTATATAATATTTTTTTGTTTTCTATATTAATATAAATAAATAATAAAAATATTAAATTAACATTTAGATATGTTTTATAAACTATTAAAAATGTAAATAACATTCAAATATGTTTTCAAAACTATTAAAAATGTAAATAACACTCAAATATGTTTTAAAAACACAAAGAATGCATTGAAAACATTAAAATCTATTTTGATAATATAAAAAAATACTTCAAAAATGTTGAAAACATTAAATTAATATTATTTTGACATACTCGATAATGAAAATGAGAACGAAAACAAGAGGATGACGTGGACAAAAGTTGCTCAAGCCACACGTTCGCCCGAACGTCCAATCAACAGTGCTCGCCGTAAAAATGAATTTTGGAAAGTGAAAGAGATGTTTTAAGGTGCCGATAATTTGGTCCATACATGTTCGCACGAACATGTATGTAGCGTGTGTTCACGCGAACATGCCTTGTTATGTTCACAGAAACACACGCTACATACATGTTCGCGTGAACATGTCTCGAGTGTTCGTGCGAACGTATGAAAAATTGAGGTGCAAAAATTTGCCATTTTTTTCAAGTTTCTTCGTCCCACTAAAGTGGAACCCATTATTGTGGGTTCACCCCCTTGTATACCTCCATTGTCTCTAATATTTTTTCTCATGCTACTAAACTTGTCATGAGAGAACCTTTCTGTGATACCAATTGTTTTTAAATTTAATGCAAGCTAGATGACTAAGAGGGGGTGAGGGGGTGAATCAAGAACTACTTAAACTTCAATCACTTTATCCACTTTGTTATGTTATCTAATATACTTTAATGGAAGAAACATAAAAAAAGAAGTAACAACATCATACAACTATATTTTTTAACCTAGAAGCCCTCCAAATAGAAGGTAAAAATTGGGTGGGGATGACACCCAAAATCCATAATTTCTGTAGTAAAAAAAGTTGGTATGTTAAGGCTTACAATTGATCACTTCTGGTGATCTACTTAGTTAAGAGAAATGAGGACTTCTAGGTCCACCTTGTGAAAGGATTTATATAATACAACTAAGTATGTACTCTATTAGGATTTTATGAAAAGGACTATTAGTTCTACCTTGTTAAAGGATTGAGGAATGATGCACTTATTAGGATGAATCAATGGATTGATATTTGATATGCAACTTTGATTGTTGAAGAAGATCCATTTGAAGTAAATTGATCACTTGACTCTGTTTGCCTTGTACATATTATGCTCTTCTATAATCTCTTGTATACACTATTCTTCAACTCATAGTACCTTCACATATATATCATTTTGATAAAAAAATGCCTCATACTTATATCCATCCAAATAATATCATCATAGGTCGACTACAACATAATATTTCCAAAAATAATTACCAAGTTGGCATAGTTTTGTAACACAAGTCTAATAGCTTACATGAGTTATACTAAAGACACTCAAGAAACACTATCACCTTGTCTAACTCTAGTACTAGGTTGATACTAGATGCTTATTTCATATTGATCACTTAGCAGACACTTTTAACTTTTTTCACACTACTCTACTATCTTTATTATCATCTTGGAAAAAGAATACTCTACTAAATTGGTTCACACTAGATCTTGGTAGATACTATCAACTTAGTTGACACTACAAATTAGTGGGAATTGTCAACTCTGTTGACACTACAACTCGGTTGGTGCAACTTCATTCGTACTAGGTTAACATTTTTAGGTAGATCGATTATGAGCATAGTTAACATTGATGCCTATTAGCTTGGTCAACTGACTTCCCATAATGATTAAGTGTTTTGGCACTAATCAACAATACGTATTGCCATTAGATTAACACATTGGTCTTCTTGACTTCAATCTTTCAATATTAAATTATCTATAACAAAATTGAGTTAGTACTAAGTTTTATTGAGTCATTCTTGAAGTCTTGAATTTCTTCTTCTGTCAGTATATTTGGATTAGGTTGAGGGGTGTCAATGTCATCTTCAATTGTGACTGTCTTTTTCTCTTTACACCTTTTGACAACTTGTTGAATATCCTCTATTAGCTTGGCCATTTCTTGCTTATATTTATCTTTGAATTCAATAGCATCTTGACCTTCCCTCACTTCCATAGATGGAGTAATCACATCAAATACTTCTTTCCATACTCTAATGCAATCTTGGTCAACTTCATTACCTTTATTTTTCAAAACTTTGTATGCCCTATCCTTTAGCATAAATTCTTTAAAACAAAACCTTTAAGGGCCATAGAAATATGAATCCTCCCTAAATCTAGCATAACTTGTGCCAATGTTGTTTCTCTTATTTTATTTTCATTTGATGATGTCATTTCCACTTGGAATCCACTCATTTGTAAAACCCCACTAGATATCTAGTTCCTAATTCCATGGGTCTACACCTAAACTTGATCATCTTGTCAATCATTGCACCTTCAGGATTAACTTGATATGTTAATATTAAAAGAATCATACTGAATGTCTTTGAATCTCATAATTCTTTTTGATTCTACTAGCTTCACACATATCTAATACATAGCCATTATAGGGATTCTATTCACAATTTGTAATTTGCTCAGTTCATCAGACTTTCTGTTTCATCATCTTTCTCCTCCTCTTGTGCAATGATCATCTTTCTCCTCAAGTTTTCTTGGACTTATAATGGTTTTCTCTTCTTGGATGGACTTCTATTTTATAGCTCAATAGGAGGTTGTACACTACTTTTTCTGGTGATGGTCACCTTGCCCTTTCACCTCTGAGGTGTCACTATTTCTTGTATGTCCTTCTTTAGGTCTACCTGCACCTTGGGTTCTATAATAACAACCTTTTCTATCTAGTCACCCTTTGGTGTAGGAGCACCCATATGAAATGAACAATCTCACAAGTCCTAAGTACCTATAGGATAGGTTTGTTTTAACAGCTAAGCATTTTGACCTACATAAGAGGTTGAGTTCCAAGATTGGCATAATTATAAGCCCTTGGTCAACTATGGTCAACTATGGTAAAATAGCTTAAAATCTTAGGATATTTTATGTTTTCATGTTTTTGGCATGTTCTTATTCTACTTCAATCATTTAGTTAAGGTTTGAACATATTTTGTTCACAATTTGGAAAAGTTGCATAAAATACAAAAATTGTTCAAAAGTTGTCAAGCAACTTTTAAGAAAAAATTGCAAAAACTTGTATTTTGATTCCCAAGAACCATAAATGGTTGGAAATTCTATTATGACCATTGGGGAATCCTACATAAGCCCTTTTAGGTGGGTGGTAGGTACAATCATGTGCTTTTCCATTTAAATAAATATAATTAATTCAAATATCCTACCAGATTGATGTTGTAACAATGTTTATGGAATTGTATAGAGAAACCAGAGTGTCTAACCTAAAATTTCAGAAAGTTGGATAAATTATATTTCCAGTTCACTTTGTTTTAGGTTTTGATCAATCCCCTAACTCAAGATATCTACATTTTTGTAGAAGTTGTTTAGAAATCTTGTCATACCTACATTTTCACATATAACTTTCCATATCTTAGGATTTCACAATGAGAATTTGATCACCTCTAGTGAAACCAAAGAGTGCATTATGTAATTTAAGATGTTCTTTGTCTTAGAATTGTAGGTGCAAGTGGCCAATATAAATTTGATGCCCTAGGCATGCAAGATCCATGTGCATTCTTATAATCTGGGTTAACATGTACCATAACTCACTCTAGAAGTGACACTAGGTCTTGAAATTAGGTTTGATATCTATCTATTCTTTCCCCTTTATCTTCCAATAATTTTTTTTTTAAGTTTGGGCTTTTAAAAACTATATCTACTTTTTATTTGGAGACCTAATAAGACTAATTGCCTAGGGAAGAAATTGGGAAACTCTATTTTATTTGTAATTTTATGTCCTTCTTCTTTCCTATGTTTAGTAAACCCCAAAAGGGTAATTTAATATTTGATTTAACCATAGGGTTATGTCGAGATTCATGAAGTTAAGTTAGATTTTCATGAAAAAAGGTTACAAGCGTAATATGGTGGATTTGTGAAGCAACCATATGACAAATGTTGCATAATCTAGTTTTAACCATCATTCCACCTTATCTTGGACCTAAATAGACTACAAGTCCATCCTTGAGTCTCCCCTAGTCTTATTTTTCATTTTGGGGTCTTGTGTGAAATGTTGTCAATTTGTGCATTTTGGGAAATTTGCGATAAGTTTTCTAGATTGAAAGATCTATCATGTGATTAGGATTTCCTTATATAGGGGGCTGGTTGTGATAACATAACATCCCAATTGAGAAGTTGTGATTGGTGCTTAAGCACATTTGGGTAGGAAAAAAGGATGCTTTTGTTTGACATATCTTCAATAAAGGGGAACTAAGGACTAGTTACTCAATAAAGGACTAATACAGTAGGCTCCATTGCATCAAGTGGTATCAAATCCATGTTTCTTACTAAAGAAGAAGAAATACTTACAAGTGTAACCAATGATGAACTTACAAAAAATGTGGGAGAACAAAGGGAAAATAATATTGCTTTAGCAAAGAGGTTGAAGGATCTTGAAAGAAAGTTCGACAGGAAAAAAGGGGCACAATCTAAATAAGACCATAATACTAAGGTTGAAGACCTTAAGGAAGATGTTGAAGTGCCTATAGAAAAAATATCTCTATTAAATTCTCTCAAGTCCATGGAGAAGAGAACCATTGATGGGAAGTTGGAACTACCAACTTGCAGTGGTAAGATGAATGTTGATGTGGCCTTAGATTGGATTAAAGCCCTAACCAAGTTCTTTGAATGTGATGACATTCTAGAGAAACAAAGAGTAAAAATGGAAAAGTCCAAGCTAAAGGGGGCATACCTAACTTCGTGTAACTTCATCCAAACTAAAATAGTGAAGAAAGGAAGAAACATGATTTCTTCATAGGATTTAATGGTGGCACTAGTCAGAGAAACCTATGTGCCTAAATACTATGGGGTACAACTCCATAGGAGGAATCAGAGTTTGAAATATAAGGATCAAGATGTAAGTTCCTATACAAAGGATTTCCTAAAACTGTGTATGAAGACCAATACTGTGGAGGTTGAGGAAGAAAAACTTGCAAGGTACATGAATGGCCTCAAGGTACCCATACAAGATGAGCTAAGCCTTCACGCTCCCAGTTTTTTGAATAAGTGTTATGAATTAGCCATAAAGGTGGAAGAGAAATGGAAGAGGATGTATGAACAAAACAAAGGTGAGGAGAATAACAATAACAAGAACTTCAAGTGAAAGAACAACTCCTGGAGCAAAGGAAAATACAATGGTAGTAAAACTTCTAATTAGAAAAAATATCAAAGAAAATATAGCTCCAAGGGGAACTATAGAGGAGGAAAGACCTTCGGGAAAGGAAGAGGAAGAGGTAATGGCACCATGAAGTGCTACAACTACAATTAGTTAGGTGACCATGTAGGAAAGTTTTCTAAAAAGAGGAACAACAAAAAAGGGGAGAGAAGAACTCAACTTGTTGGAGAAGTTCAACTTGACTATAGGGATCTTGAACTTGAGGGAGGAGAATATTTGATGATGAGACAAGCCTTCTTGAAGATACCTCAAACCCAAGAGCCACCATAAAGGAAGAACCTATTTAGAAAAAAGATCAAATGCCAAAGCGAGGTATGTAGTTTGTTAATCCATTCTAGTCCAACTAAAAATTTGGTGTCCTCTGAGATGGTTGAGAAACCTCAATTTCCTAAGAAGCCCCATCCTTTCCCCTATCATTTCTCTTGGCTTACAAAAGGTAAGCAAGACTTAGTAACAAAACAAGATTGGGTAGAATTCTCTATTACAAATTTTAAGGATAAAGTACTTTGTGATGTAGTTGAGATGGATGCCTCCAACATTATCCTTGGTAGACCATGAAAATATGATGTAGATGCCACACACCATTGTAGGAAAAATGCCTAGTCCATTAAAAATAATGGGGTAAACTTTACAATGAAACCAATGTCTAATCATAAGGAAAAGTCTACTCTAGTCACCATAGGAGAGAAGGAAATGATAAAGGCATTAAAATAAACTAACTCCCAAGTATTTATACTAGTTTGTAAACTGAAGGAGAACATTAGTGCTAGGGACAAAGAACCTATTCCAAATGAAATCAAGGATCTACTACTCAAATATAATGATGTCACTTCCTACAACCTACCCTCTAGCCTACCTCCCATAAGAGATATCAACCATAAGATAGACCTAATTCCTCACTCCTCCCTACCTAACAAGGAACCTTAAAAAATGGCACCAGTACAACATGTAAAGATTGCCAAGAAATTCAATATTCCACTAGAGAAAGGATTGATTCATAGAAGTGTGAGTCCTTGTGTAGTCTCATCTATGCTTTCTCCCAAAAAGGATTGAAAGTGGAAGTTATGTATTGAAAACAAAGCCATTAACAAAATCACAATAAGATACAAAATTCACATGCCAAGAATTGAGGATCTACTAGATCAACTAGGACATTCTTCCTACTTTACCAAAATTGGCTTAAAGTTAGACTAGCATCAAATTAGAATCAAACCAAGAGATGAATGGAGACAACATTTAATACTACTAAAGGTCTTTTGAATGGTTGGTTATGCCTTTTTTGTTAAGTGATGCTCCTAGTACATTTATGAGGCTTATGAATGAGATATCCATTAATTTCATAGTAAGATTTTTTTTTTCATATATGTTGATGATATACTAATATTTAGTCATAGCAAAGAAGAGAATCTTGATCATGTGGAATAGGTATTGAGGATAATTCATTAGCACAAGTTGATAAGTACCTTGGAAAAGTGTATTTTCATGAAGAAGGAACTTGTGTTTCTAGGATGTGTTATTGCATAAAGAACCCTCGAGATGGACCCTAAGAAAGTTGAAGCCATTTCCAATTGGCCTCTGCCAAAGAAGCAAGGTGATGTAAGAAGCTTCCATGGCCTTTCCACTTTCTATAGGAAATTCATCAAGAATTTCAATCATATGTGTGCTCCTATGCTAGACACAATCAAAAGAGTAAGAAAGAACAAATTTGCATGGACAAAGGAGAAGAATGATTCTTTTTAGAATTTGAAGAATAAAGTTTCTCAATATTCCATTTTGGTGCTCCTTGACTTAAAAAAATTCTTCACTATTGAGACTAATGCAAGAAACTTGGCCATAGGTGCAATCCTAAGGCAAGAGCGAAAACTAGTAGCATTATTTTCAAAAAAAATCTAAATGAAGCAAAAAACTACTCCACATATGACCCAAAGTTTTATGTTATGGTACAAGACCTAAATAAGTGGAGACACTACCTAAACCCTAAGGAATTTGCAGTTTATACTAATACTCATGCATTGAGTTTTTTGAATTCTTAGGAAAAATTATAAGTAAAGCATCTCAAATGGATGGAGCAAATGCAAGCATATAATTTCAATATCAAAAATAAGAAGCATGTAGCAAAAAAAATGGTTAATTCCCTTAGTAGAAGAGTGGGATTAGTTGAAGAAGTTTAACTCTAGAGTATGCATATAGATTCAATCAAGTATTTGTATGCAAGTGATCCATATTTTGGAGAATCCTTTGAAGTATGTGTTAGAAATAGGAATTATTGAGAGTAGGGGGTGAATCAATAATGTACAAACTTTAGGTTCCAACTAAATATTATTTTTTACTTTAAACCATACATAACAAAGTAATAAAGTAATGCTGAACAATAATAGTAACCATGCACAAAGATAACTCATAAACACCATATTTTGTTAACTAGGGAAACCCTGGCCAAGGGAGAACACCAATGGGGATGATACCTACTAGATAATATAATGATATAGAAGTTTTTTGTTAAAGGATGGATCTTATTAGGAGTCAATGATAAAATTAATTATAAAGAGTCCATGTTAGGATACTTTGAATCCTTGTTATGAGATTCCAACCCTGTTAAAAGTTGTAGTGTAGTAGATGCAAGATGAGACCACTATCCAAACATGCACTTCTAATTACAAGAAGAGCTCACTGCCAATACAAGTAATTAAACTTCTAGGATATAGATTTTGTAACTTATTTCTTGTTTCATATCTAATCTTCAGCTTGATCTTAGATCACAAAATATCTTTACAAAACTTCATATATACCACTTTCACAAAAGTTCTCATATCACAATATATCACAAAAGTTACACTTCTTATTGCAAGATATCTTTTGCATAAATATCATGTCTTTTCATAAATTACTATTAGGTCATCTAAGACCATAATACACTTTTCCAACTTAAAGTAAACATCTAGGATGTTGGTCCTAATAGATCAAGTAATTAATTTGTAAACAAAATAATTCCTTTCCTTCAATTCCATTTTCCTAATTTATTGCTAAAACAAAAATATATCTTTTCCATACAATCTATAATTAATTTCAAGGTTATAAAAATCATCATCAACATGTATACAATCTCCATCTAACTTTTATTTTCATAATATGATGTCAGTAAAAAGTTACGTACAAAACAATATGCTGTTGTACACCAAATTCATACTTAGACAATTTTTTGAGTACCAAAAGTTAAGTATCTTTATTTTTGAGGTTTCTTGTAGGCATGTACATAATGTGTTGCCATGAATGACAAAAATTACATATCTTCATTAGCCTATTCTCAACAATCTCCCCCTTTACCATTGATGGCAACAAAATAGGGAAAATTGATTAAGTATCAAAAACTTAAAAATAATATGGTAATATTAGATCTATTACAATTTGTCCATCTTACATATGCTCCCCCTTACAATATGATTTCATATCTTAAAATTTTATCTTCTATTTACATGATTAAAAATTTTCTTATGTACTTTCTCCCCCTTTGACATTAATGATAAAGGTTAGAATGTCAAAAATTACCAAAAATGTTGTTCTTCTGCCTTTAAACTGATAGTATCTCCGTGCAATCATCAAAGTTTTCCTTAAGATTGTTCATACCTTTTGTCCATGTATCTTTGGCTGATTCAGTAGAGGTGAGAATTGCACATAAGGCATATGATGCAATCTCAACTGCATTAAGTTCAAAGTATAAAAAGTTAGAACAAGTGTCCTTGGCCTTGACACATTTCTCCAACTATTTCTCAACATATATATTTTCAAAGCAATAGACTCTTTGAAATCAGATACTCTCTTCAAAATGTGTTCCTTCCAAAGTTCCAATTTCTTGATATCATTATGAATACTAGCCACTTGTCCTTCAAAATCATCAATTTTACTAGCAAGATGTTGTAACTAGCTAGATAGAGCCTCTAACTCACTCATCTTTCCTCCAATTTGACTGTCAATATCCTTAGTCAACATGTGAGATAGATTAAACTTGATGTACAATATCTTACCATCCTGTTGACATTTCCAAAATTCCTTGATACAAGTATCAAGACTTATCAAATTGTTCCTAATATTCTAACAAATAGTGCTAAACAAGTTAGCATCATGTAAGATTTGTGCCTTTGTTTTTGCAACATTCAAAAAATTTGTGAATTCTTTATCAAAAGATTTTAGCACTACCTATATCCTCTATTTAGGATCTACCTCTATATGCTGCACTACTAGAGTACTATATAATCTATTAGTAACCTCCATCAAGGTTCTTTGTAGGCTTTTCACTGACTTGTTCTTCTAAATAAGTTTTGACAAAGCTGAGATCAAGTTAGTTTGATCATTATCATTAGTTGTCAGGATAGCAACCAAAAGTAGAGTAGATGAACTAGAAGGTTTAGTGTCATCTTCCCTTTGCTTCTTTTCAACTACCTCTTTGACTCTTCTCTCTTCTTCCTCTTTCTGTTCTCTTTCCTTTCTTTCTTTTTCTCTCTTTTCTTCCTCCTCTAATCTCTTCTTCTTATCTCCCTCTAACTTCCTCTTCTTTTCTTCTTCAACTATTTTTTTTTTCTTCCTCTACTTTTTTTTTCATCTCATCTTCAAGAAATTTCTACTTGGTCTCTTCTATTTTCTTATTCTCTTCCTCTAATAACCTCTTCTCTTCTTTAGTTTGTTTCAATTGATCTTCAGTATGAGGTTCATTTTGTTCAAAACATTCAAATAGGTTAGTATCATCAATGTTAATAGTAACAATGGTTTGATATATTTGTATTATGTCACCACTTACTAACACTTCCAAGGTTCTTGGTGCTAGTGAAGATGTTGCCTTGGACTTTGTCATCATCTAACTTATAGTTGCCACAATTTCACTTCTTATTTTATATTTATCACTCACCATAAACAAGAATGGTCTTATCTTGTTTTGCAAGTAAGGTGGTAGATTATTTAAGAATCTCTTGATTTCCTCTTCATCATTAGTTTTGCATATTTTTCTTATCATAGACTTCTAAGGTTCTATGTCCTCTTCTTGAGCTAGTACCTTCTTTTCAATGAGTTTTTCATAGACTTTTTGGTTTATCATGCCTTCAATATCATTGAGTTTTAGATTTTTGGCTATTATATATCTCACAGTAGAGATATCAATCTGATCTTTATCAAAATTATTATACAAGTCATAAAATTTGTTCATCTGAACAAAGTTTCCTTCATTAGCAATGGTTGAATTTACCTTCTCTATCTTCGGCTTCCAGGGTTGTCAAGCTTTGCTTGCTGACTACTTAGAAGTAGTTACCTTTTTTGTCTATTTAGCTTTGTGTTCTTATTCTTTTTCTTTAGTAGAATCAACAATTGTCAACAATTTCTTTTGTCTCTTTCCTAGTCCAATGGCTTGTTGCTTGACCCTTTTTGTCTTGGTGGTCACATGTTTCACTAATCTCTCTAATTTCCTTTTCAACTCACTTGTTTTTACATCTAATACTACTACATTAGGAATGCTCTATTCAAAAGATGTCTTTGCAATAGACACTGACAAAGGTTTCATATTCAATATACCTTGTTTCGTAGTCTAACTAACTGCTTGTGACTCACTCTTAGTCATACCATCCTTTGATAAGGATTTCTTCATTATTGTTTCTATCTTCTTATGAGATGATTTCTCCAAGGATGCCTAATGATCTGATTGGGTAATCTCATCATAAGTTCCAAATATATATTCAACTTGGTCCTTCTCTGATTTCAACAAAAAATCAATGTATCCAACTACTGTTTCAGCACTCAATTCATAACCTAAGGGATCAAGAATTTTTTCCTAAGGTTCTACTACTTGAATATAAGTAAAATTTGTAACAACCGTAACACAAATATCTTCTCAAGATTTTCTATCCAATCTTCAAATGCTATCTAAAGTTTACCATAGCTTCCTTCCATCATGAAAATGTTCTATGAAATTCTTTGTAAAAACATAGTTTTTATCTTCTGCTATAGAGTTAACTTTCTCTATAATAATAGTAACTCTTTATTCCTTTGTAAGATAAGCTTAAAATTTCAAGCGAGCTTATATACAATCTAAACTTATCTTGATACACCTTTTTCCAAATTTTCTACCTCTAGTTCAATCTCTAGATGAAGTTTCAAATTCTAGTGTTGTGAACAAGCTTAATTCAACTTAATTGAATCAAACTTGATAACTAACTTCAATCTTCCTATCTCATCATATTCTAGCTTTTATTTTGAGATTTAATCCTTTTACAAATGCGTCATTGAGTTCTTCTCAAATTTCATTGACTATAATTATTTGTTCCTCTTTGTCTTTACTATTTCTAAAGTTCCTCTCATGGTTCCTTTTGTCATTTTCCACATTTCTTCCATCATTGCTTCTATTTCCAAAGTTAATTCCACTGCTCCTTCTATCTCTAAAGTTTCTGTCCATTTTTCAATACTTTCTTGTATGTCCAAAGTTGTTGCATAACTAACATACTAAAGTTTTGCTTTTAGGATTATATTGATCATCAGGTGCATGAAAATTTTGAGCTATGTGTCCAAAGTTGTTACACTTATAACACATGATCTATCTTCTTTCTGCATAAGGTCCTCCTTCTTTTGATGTCCTTTCATTAGATCTTCTTCTATCTGCAAGGTTAGTATTTCTAGACATTTTACTATTCCTTCTATCATTATCATAGTTAAGTTTCCTACAATCAATTGATTTATGACCCATACCATGAAAATTATGATAATAAAAGTCCTTAACATTATTAAATGACTTATTTATACAATCTATTTTCAAGATCTTGTACTCTTCCTTCAATTTTGAATAATCATCATCACTAGTTTCAAATTCAATAGATTTAGTCTTGGATTTATGATGTTCAATCTTATCCTTCAATTGTACAATGTATACTTTGGAGTCTTCATATCTATCCTTTATCTTATCTCTTTCTTCAATAAGGAGATCAATTTGTTCAAGTGTCTCTTCAAGGTTCTTCATCAACTATTCCATATCCATAGGGATCTTACTCAAGATGTTAAGTCTCTTCAGTGTAGCTATGCTCTAATACCAATTGTTAGAAATAGGAATTATTATGAGGGGGGAAGGGAGGTGTGAATGAGTAATCTATAAACTCTAGTCACCAATTGGATATTATTTTTTACTTTAAACCATACATAAAAAAGTAATAAAGTGTTGAATAGTTATAGTAACCATGCACAAAGATAACTCATAACACCATATTTTTGTTGGAAATATAAGAGGGGTAATTGAGAGGGGAGGGGTGAATCAATTACCACTAAAATAAATCTTAGATCCCTTAGATGTTAACTATACAAAATAAAATTCTGAGAATTGAATACTGCTGATGCTTAGTAAACACACGTAAAATGCTATAACTCGATAAATACTAAATACGCTCAATAAGTATTTAACATGCAAATATTTATATGTTATCTAAGATTACCATTACTTAAATTAGTTGCAAAAACATAAAAAAAATAACATAAATTTACATTTGACAACAGGATTTAATTGGGAAACCGAATTTGGGAAAACCACCAATTGTAACCATTTACTATTTTCACTCTTCTGAAGTGAGCTCTCTTAGGAGCCAACCCTATTAAAGGTTACAAAACACACTATTAGATGTGACCTTGTTAGAGGATTTAATCACCCTATTAGGAGTGCCTTGTTAGAGGCCTTTAGACAATTCAATAGAACCGCCAGCTTGCTAGAGAATTTACAAATAGTTGTTAAGCCAACTCTGTTAAGAGATTTAGATCCCTGTTACAATGGTTAGAGAGTAACGATGAGATGACCTAATTTGAATGCAACTAAATTGTTGATTACAAATATCTACTCTAGCTTGTACTTGATCCTTCCTAATCAAATATATATTTTCTACTCCACAAGGATATTGTACTTTTCCTTCAAATTTGCTTCCTCTCTTCATCATTGAATCTTCAATACATTCACGCTACTTCTTACAATTTGAACCCACAACTTGACCTTATACTTATATCTTTCATATTTTCAAGTCGACTCATATACAACTTAGAATAACTTGAATTCATCTTATTAGTTGGCTAGAACCATTATATAAAAAAATAAAGCTTAATATGCCAAAACAAAAAAATCCCACTAACTCATAAATGATTTCCTATATTAACCAACTGAAACTTGGTTAACACTACATATTACAAAAGATCCTTTGGTAACTATGGTGAATCAATTATCTAATAATTAAAAAGTTTATCTTCTTTAAGAAAACTTAACCATTGAACCAAAGTAAAAAACAACCATAATAAGATGCACATAGAAAATTACACCAAATATGTTAACTAGGGAAACCCTTGATTAGAGGGAAAACCTCAGTGGGTATGATGCCCATAAGATGATGTACTAATATAAATATTCCTTGTTAGAAGATGGATTGTATTAGGAGTTTGTTGCAACATCCAATACATATTAGTCCCTATTAGAAGACTTTGAATCCATATTAAGAGATTCCAACCCTATTAGGAGTTGTGCCAACCTTATTAGGAGTTGCAGTACAACGTATGCAAGAAGAGCCCACTACCCAAACATGCAATTAAAATGACAAAATGAGCTCACTATTCAAACATGAAATTTACTGTTATTTTATTCTTTCCTTTATTCTATCAACTAAAACAAACACTACCAGACCTTGTAGACTAGGTTATGAACCTCAGATCCAAATATCAAACCTCAGGTCACTCAAAAAAACCTCAGCAATAATGTTTCTTTCACTTTTGATCTGCTCTGCTCAAGTTCACATTATGTTCTTGTGCTGCTTACATGTATCATCCACACACATTTTATGATAAAGAAAAATGCCCTTCCTTTATACTGAGTCCATAAAAAAATTCCACGAGTTGGTTGTTAGACCTTCTCAATTAATCATTATAGGACCACATTAAGAACATGTTATACTTAGCGATAACATTAATCTTCCACCTTGCATCTTGAATATATTTCCATACACATAATATTATGATGAGAGAACTTAGCCATGTTATCACCAACATATCTTCTTCAAATCCTCAACCTCGATTCTTAGAATAACAATTCTGCTAAGAGACATAACAATTTTACTAGAACATACCTCTATAAATTCTATCTCAGAATAAACATCACCAAAACTTACATAACTTCTTATAAACTTATCATTTCTTCATCTAATGTTGAATGCATATACTAGATACTTAGAAGTATCTCCCATAACCTCAAATAGTGAGAATACCCAAATATTCATTCGTACCAACTTGATCTTTCTATTTTTCTTTTGTTAGATACCATGAAAAACTTCTATGTTGACATCAATGACAAATTTAGTCATGAATGTAACATATCATCATAGTAACATATCTACAATACTTCCCCATAGGAATATCATTACCATTGATGCTTCCAATAGGATTTTGATTCCCAACGGCCAAAAATGGTTTGAAATTACATTATGACCATTGGGGAAGCCTACATAATCCCTTTTATGAGGTTCATAGGTACAATCATGTACTTTTGCATTCAAATCAATCAAAATAACTTAGATTTCTTGCTAGATTGATGTTGTAACAATGTGTAGAAATTTTTACAGATGCACTAGGGTGTCTATCCTACATTTTCAAAAAGGTGGATAAATAATATTTCCAATAAACTTTTTTTGAGGTTTTGATCAATCCCCTAACTCAAGATATCTGCATTTTTTTAGAAGTTGTTCATAAATCTTGTCATACTTAGGATTTCACAAGTAATTTTCCATACCTTAGGATTTCACCATGGTAATTTGATGGTCTTTTGTGGAATCCAAGTGCTTTTTATGTAATTCAATATGTTCTTGGTCACATAATTTAATGTGCAAGTGGCCAATAGAAATCTAATGCCCTAGGCATGCAAGATCCATTTGCATGCTTATAACCTGGGTCAACATCTCCCATAAATTGCTCTAGCAGTGACAACAAGTCTTGAAATTAGATTTAGTATCTATTCATTGTTTCCCCTTCATGTTCAAATCATTTTTTTGAATTTTGGGCCTTTGCAAAGTATATCTCCTTTGTATTTGGAGACCTAATAAGGTTGATTGACTAGGGAATAAATTTGGGAAAAACCTACTTTCTTTTAATCTTCCTATCCTAGTGTTTTGATATGTTTAGTAAACCCCAAAAGGGTAATTTAATATGTGATTTAACCATAGGTTTATGTGGATATTATTTAAGTTAATTCAAATTTTCATGAAAAAGGGTTACAAGCCTAATATGGTGGATTTGTGAAGCAACCATATGAAAAATGACGTATAGTCAAGTTTTAACCATCATTCAACCATATGTTAGACCTAAATAGACTAAAATTTCATCCTTGTGTCTCCCCTAGTCTTATTTTGCATTTTAGGGTTTTGTGTCAAAAAGTTGTCAATTTGTGCATTTTGGGCAATTTGGGATAAGTTGTCTAGATTGAAAGTTCTACCTTATGATTAGGATTTCCTTGTATAGGGGTTTGGTTGTGATAACCTAACATCATAATTGAAAAATTTTGATTGGTTCTTAAGCACATTTGGGGAGGACAAAAGGACACTTTTTTTTGGCATATCTTTAGTGAAGGGGATCTAAGGACATACTTACCAAAGGACTAATCCACTAGGCTCTATTGTATTACCCTTGGATTGAAAATTGAAACCTCCTTTACTTTTCCTTCCTTGGCCTCCATGGGTTGTCTAGACCCTTCTGCTTTCTCTTTCTTTCCAGCCTTAGTAATTTTCCTTTTCCTTTTCTTTCCTACCTTAGGTGTGCTAGATTCAACAGTCAGTTTGGCAATAACTGTCTCATATGTGCCAAACTACTTAGCATGAGCATTTATATCTTCTTCAAAGAGTGTAATAATTTTTGTAGTTAAATCATGTACATTTACTTCATGGGACATTAGCATTAGCCATGCTACCCTTGGTAATATTGCCTATGCATACACAAAATCTGTGTCCAGAATAAAATATACTTCATCATAATAGCTGTCGACAACTAATTTTGGAATTCTCATTTTGTTTTGAATTTTTACTTTGAATTATTCAAAATAGTTACCCATTACTACCTATAAATTCTCTCCCAACCTATTTATTACATCATTTAGTTTCCCCATAGTACTATGTTCCTATCCCACCAATTGTTCCAATGGTAGGAAAATAGTTCTCCACATAGAAAAATATGAAAACTAATACGGAAGTAAACTTATAAGACATGTTCTTTTTTTTCTGTGCTATTCTAGATTCTCTATGAGTTGGTGTAGTTGAAGCTCAACAAGATTATATGAATGATCTTTCATCATAATATTGTATTCTAAATCCACTAAAACATAGGGCATACTATTCATTCTGCTTGATTGATAGAATTTGTGTGGAATCACATGAACAAAAAATTCAATTAATGGATCCTTGATGCCATCAATTGACATACCATGACCATTCCACTTTTCCTTGGTTAGATTTTCAATCTTGTTCTTCACTCCACTGTGTATGCTCTTTGGTTAGTTTAATATAGAGTACCTTTTACCCTATGAATGATTTCCTTATTAATCTTTATTGGGCCACCTTCCAACCCAATTTTCATTTCAATAACTCAGTTTAGCACAACCTTGATTCATTCGACCTTGAAAACTTTAGGAAATCCTAGGGCACAGGTAAGCCATTTCTCTGTAAGGATCTTGAATATTTTCTTTAGTTTTCCATCAACACATAGCTTCTCATAAGTTGTTCTCATTTCAAAATCTCTAATTTCTCCAACTTTGCATTGATAATATGATTTTTAAATCATGCACAGTCAAAACTCTAGGGGGAATTAATGATAATGGTCCAATATCATCAACAATCTTATCAATGTTAACTAAATGTTTGAAGTTTAGTGGAGAACTTTGATCACTCCTAATGATTTGAGCACTTATATCCTTCACCTTTTCACTTCCAAATGTCATCTCCTACTAGGTTTTAATTTTCTTTTACAAATATCTTTACTAAATTTTATAACTTAACACTAAGAATGATACTTACTTTGCTTCAAAAATATTATGACAAACCATTCATCGCTAAAATAAATTTGATAACCTAGAAATTTTATTGTGAGCTCTTTTATTGCTTGGTGAGTTCAAATGAAACACCAAATTTGATCAATACCTTCAATCTTTCATTTTTAGGTCTAGAATCAATGTCTTCATACTTAGTTTCTATATGACAACTAGCTTGGTCTTCACTTTGGCTCAAGCATAACCAATTCATGTGGTTAGTATGTTTACTTTCCTTTATAACTTGGTCTATACTGCAAAGCTTGTTCAATATAGATTGTACCACTAATGTTCGATACTTGATGATTTTCTTATTCTAATAGTTCTTAACGCATATTTACTTATGTAGATATGACTTTTCAGTTCTTTTTTGCTAGGAACTAATGTAAAATATAACATGGATTATATAGTTCCTACATACCTTCTTTTCTTTATTGAGATGTGGTGTGATCACCCGATCCATTAGATTAGACAATCACAATTTTCTTCACTCTACTACTTCTAGCTCTTACTATTTATATCCATGTTTTCTTTCCTTCAGGTTTTTCACATCCATTACTTGGCATTGGTGTTGATGTTCTAGTTTTTTAGTTTCTACTAATATGTCCAACTTTAAGACAATTAAAACATATTATCTCTCCATTTAACTATTGCTTGTAATTTCCTCTAAAATGTGTTATGATGAAATTCTCTAGAATGTGTCCATATTCTCCATAGTAGTGAAAGCTATGACATGTATTTTTTAATCCCAATTTGAGATATTACCTTTCTTTATTGTCTAAGTTTATTTTTTAGGTAACTAGGTTGAGTTTTTCTTGAGCCTACACTCATGATCTTTATGTCCATACTTTTGACAATTGTAGTAGTGACCTCAAAATTTAGATACCTTTATGTTTATATCATTTTTATTTGATTTACATTTATGTGCTTTATGTCCTACTTTCTTTCAATAAAAATAATTACCACTTGGTTCATGATTAGGAATTTTTCTACCACTTCTACTCCTACAAATTTTATTTGTATGACCAATTTTCCCATCGTAATGACATTTAGATTTGTCTTTTGATTTTGCATTCTTTTGTTCTCCACTCTAAGATGATTCTACTTCTTTAATTGATGAATATTTCTTGTTGTATCAAAGTCTAGAGCTATCTTTTATTCTAAGTGACTTCATCATATCTTCAAAGTGCTTGATTGTTTTATTGGGTTTGTTCATTGTCTCCATGAGTTCCTTTTCATGCCTTTGCTAAGTTTTCAATTTCTCATTTTGTAGTCTTAGATTTGTGAGCTTGACATCTTTTATGTTTTCTTCCTAATTTACAATTAGTAACTGATTTATCATGTCCATCTCGTTATTTGAAACCTTCTATAATTCAAATGATCTCTCTTCAAGTCTACTAGACTTATGTTGCTTGTCTTCTTCAACTACGACCTTGTGTCTTGCATTTATATCTTCTTTTTTTCAAATGCTCCAAACAATGTAACTAATTGGATTACATGTTATGTCTTGAGATATTTTACTTCTTTGACTAGGGCATTATTCTTATCTATCAATTTTTTCATTGCTTCATTGTTGTTACCAGTCTTTCCAATGTGCAATAGTCCTTAAGTGTCAATTTCTGTGTATTGAGTGTCATTTGGCTGAATACCTATCTCTTTTCTTCTTTTTAGGTTTTTCCTTTACTCTTCATTTTTTGCTTCTAATTTTTGCAACATGATATGCACTTCAATCATCTGATTCTCAATGATCTTTTCCATCTTGTATACTTCCATCTCTATGATCTTATACTCTCAAGCTATTAGGATTTTTGACAAGAGAAATTCACTCTGATACCAATTTTTTGAATAAGTATATGAGAGCAAAGATATTGAGGAGGGGCGATTAAATTAGGATCTTAAAATTTTATCTTCAAAATGAATAACATAAATTCACTTCTAATTCACCTCACAAATCTATAATAAAAACTGAAATGTTGTCACATAAATGAAATACAACACATCCATAAATAGTTCAACACATAACACAATGATTTGGTAACCTAGAAACACTTTAGGATTAAGGTAAAACTTGGTTGGGGATGAAACACACAAATCTTCACTATTGTAACAATAAAGTTAACCTGTTAGGGTTAAGATATTTTATCATAAGATATGATCTACCCTATAAGGGGTCTCCCCTATTAAAAGATTAATAGACTATTAGGTCTCACCTTCTTAAGAGATTTACCCTATCTCACTTAACAATAATTGATTTAGTATGTAACCCTCAATTTACTTTGCAAGTTGATCTTTCATCTCCTTGTTATTGTATCTCTAATTTTATCTTCTAATTTGATAACTATTTTTAGTCCTTCACTGCTCTAATTTCTCTTTTTCTTCTTTGATTTCAGACTTCATCTTCACTCCTTCACCTGTGTATAATGATTTTTTTCCTTATCTCTTCCTTCTTCTTCATACATGCATTTTTAACCTCTCTTGATTCTAGGGTTAGAATCCTCCTTAAATAGATGTCATGTGAAGGTTCTAGATCTTGATCAATGGTTACACTTCATCATTTTTTGTCATTTCAATCATTTTTTGATTGGTTGAATTGTACAATTTTGGATCATTACCTTCTATAATGATGCATAATCAACTCCTTAGTTGGGTCTTCAAATATTTAATATCATGAAAAAAAAAATTTGAAATGGTTTACATATGTGTTTGTGGAATAATAAACTTATATACCAAAGCTGAACTACTTGGCATTTGAGTGTTCTAATGCTTGGTCATGTAAACATCTCTGTGATGTTACTCAGCTTCTATATAACTATTTTCTTAGCACTAATTAACTTTTCAACATTCTCAGTCTCTAGTATATTTCTTGGCTCCTTCATCTACCTAGTTGCTATTAAGTACTTTATAATCAATGTTTTGCTTGGTATAAGTGTTGTATGCTCAACCTTTACTAGATAGCCCATTCGTAGTGATGACCTTATAATATTTTCTAGTAAATATTTAAGTGTGTAGACACTAATTGGCAACATAGGCCTAGAGATAAACAAAAACCCTTCTCAAGTAATTCTTGCACTTCTATGTTCAATTTATCATTCTCTGTAGGTTTTAATCTATATGGTGCCTTACCATGTAAAATAGCTCCAAGTATCAAACCTATATATTGAATAGTACTTCTTATATGAGGTAGATATTAGGTGCATTATCTTAAATAATATCTTGAAATTATGTCAAAAAATATCTAACTTCGTGTGCTTGCTTAGGTTCATCTTGTTTCCTAGTCTTTCTAGGGATCAAACCAAAGAAAACATTTTGTTTCTTCATATCCTTAACAAAATCATTCCCTTCAGCCTAATAGACTCTAACTATGGTCCAATGATTCTCTTCAATTTTCTCTATCAAAGCCAAAAATACTTGTTTCTTTCCATTATCCCAAATAGTTTACTTATTCAATCTACCATCATGCAAATCTTGTCTATCATATTGCCAAGGTCTTCCCAAAAGAATATGACAACAATATATAGGCATAATATCACATAAAATTTCATCATAGTAACTTTTAATATTTAGTTTCACAAGGAATTAAATTCACTTACCAATAACTAGTTCTATCCTTGACCCAAGTAATGTGATAGGGGTTAGGTTGTTGCAATCTTCATAACTATTACTTATAAACCAACTCATCTAATACCAAATTATCCAAACTACCATTATCAATGATCACCTTGCAATATTTTCCTTCAATCTTACATGTAAGTTTCAAATTATTTTCCTCAAAATAGATTCTCCATCCAACTGTTCATTCCACAAAGTTCTTTTGATTATTTGGTTCTCTACTTTTTTAACTTCATTAGGAGGACCAATAGTTTCCTCTTGAAGAAAAGAATTTCTTCTACTAATTCATATCTTCTTTTCAAAAAAGGTACATTCAAAGGATCTATGTCTTTCTTTTCCATATTTTAAATTTATTTTTTGAAACTAAGATCTATCTTTTTTCTTTCCAATACTATTATTCTTAGGATAAGCTAAAGAATTACCTTTAGTGTAGTAACCTCTTCCTCTATTAACATTATCCTCTCTCTATTCTAATTTTCTTTTATCATAACATGTACTATCACATCTACTACTTTTCCCATGAGATATTTCTCTACTCCTCTAAAATCTTCCACCTCTTTTCTTTTGTTTATGTTCTTTTTTATTTTCCCATATTTCTTTTTCTCTTAAGGCATATATATATTCTTCTTCTACACTTTCCATCCTCAAAAAATTAATGTCATCTTGTATTTAATTTATCAAACCATTCAATTACCACACTTAAAATTTTTAACCTCATCATCAACATGTCTAGATTTGATGTCCAACTTCTCAAATTCGTTAGTGTAATCTTTCACAATCATGTGATTTTGTCTCAAAATTTTCATTATTCTCAACAAATTAATTGATAATATATAGGAAATACTTTCCCTTTCAACTTACCAACCATATTTACCCAAGTCTTTATGTGTTCCTTTCCTCTTCTTTGTCTATTATTTTTATTGTGTCCCCACCCAAGAGAAACATGTCTTTTGAATTTATTAGCTACTACTCTCATATTCCTATCCTTAGGGATACATTCATAGTCAAAGTACCTTTCTATCTCATAGATCAAATCTAACAAAGAATCAATATCAATATTTTACAATAACTTGAAGCTTCAAAAGAATGTCTTGAATTCTCTCTACTCAATTCTCTCAAGAGTCTTCCTTCATCTTGTTCCACTTTAGGCTAAGGATTGGGTTTTATTAATTTTTCATCACTAATCTAATCAATATGTAATCATCTTGTTTGGTCTATCTCAATAGATTGAAGTATACCTACAATTTGTCTCAAAATTTCCATAAAAACATTATCTATATTTCAAATACCTTGAATGATTTTGACAATAGTTTTTACAAGATCCCTAACCCTTTGCAAGTCATAGGTCAAAAACTCAATATTTCATCCTACAACTACTCCAAATAGGGCTCTCTACAATCCAAAATTACACAAGGAAGAATTTTTTTAACTATGATACCACCCAACTCAAGTAATGATGGGTAGAATGGATCCTGAGGAACACTCACCAATGAACCTTTCTAGAGGTGCACATAGAATCAAAAATAGATATGGAAGAAATACAAATTTATATTAAATCCAATGAAGATTTGTTGAGATAATATTCTTTACATATGCTAAGTATAAGACTTGCCTATTTATAGCCATATATAATCAAATTATAATCAATGAGCTTATAATATTAAGCTTATAGAGACAAATTTTCATTATTTTTCTTCTACTAAGTTGGATACTACTAATCCAATCCTAGATCTCAAAGATATAGCTATCAAGACAATATGTCGGCCATACGTATACAATTATTACAAAATATAGGTCATGTCCATAATTTAAATTAGTGACCACACAATTAATAAAATTTATATTTGTAGGATCAAAGATAAATCCACAAACAATCCAGGAAGAGATCCCCAAGGCCATAGAAAGCCTTGATGTCACAAAAACCTTATAGAAGTAAATAACCATGCATTACTTGATATGCTAGCAAATGAATATGCCTCAAGTAAAGAAAGAATAACACTTCAACAAGATCAAATGAAATTTCCTGAAGATAAGAGAGTAATCCACAATAGGTCCTCATTAAGAATCTAACTACACATAAATAAATAACTTGAACAACACGGGCTATTCCATGAACAAAGAACATAAACAATTAAAAGAAAATATTTTTATTGCTACAAGATTTTCTGAGAACCCAAGATGCTTCTGCTTCAACAAATAGTCATTTAGGTAGTTTAGAAATGTCATCTAACAAGTATAACTTAAAAAATACTTGTCAAGTCAATGGAAAAATACTTGATGAGTTAATCATAAATAAACATTAGGCTATTATCTTGAACCCAATGATAAAGTGCATGTGTATAGAACTTATCTTATATGTGACCATAAACAAAACTTTACTATTAGAAATAAAGAGAGTAACAGAGAGGGGAGGGGTGAATCAGTTACCAAAAAACAAAAGTCCCTACACATAAAATAAAAATTTCACTGATAGCACAATAGTGTCTAGATCAGTTAAAACAAAATTCTTATTATAACTTGGTTAACAAAAAATTCTTATGAATATTAATCTATTTTAACCTTTTGTAACTTAGATGAATAAACCTAAAGCATAAAGAAAATAACATGAACACATATGAAACCAAGATTTAACGTGGAACCCCAATTTGGGAAAACCACCATGCAACTAGTTACAATATTTTTTACTCTTCTAAAGTGACCCATGTTAGGATCCAACCCTATTAAAGGTTATAAAACATACTATTAAGTATGATCTTGTCAGAGGATTTTAATCACCTTCCTAGAAGTGGCTTGGTCAGAGGTCTTCAAACACTCCAATCTTGAAATGTGGTCTTGTTAAAGGATTTACAATATGACTATTAATTCAACTCTATTAAGAGATTTCTTCACTGCTACAATAGTTAGAAGGTAATACTAATTTGACTTGATTTGTGAAGTAGATTTAGATCTTTTTTCTATCTTGACCTCTAAATCCTAATTGATCATAATATTCTTTGCAACTTATCTTGCAAGATTTCCTTTTCTACTTTTTCCTTCACTCGTGTATCTATCTTATTCTATGTATATCACTTAGACAATATCCTCACTACTGGACCTTCCTTATATATCATAAGCTTTGACAAGTTGGCTTGAATATGATTTCAAATAGTCAATAAACATCCAAATAGTTAATTATTAGAAAAGTGTATTATGTTGTCACTCAATCAATATTGAGATTGAATGCTTAGTTAACACTAGAAATCCTCTGATGCCCAACTACTAAGTTAATTCTACAAGCTGGATATCCTTCATTGCTCAACTACTTGATTAACAATGAATCTGCTTCATTTCCCAATTGCTTGGTTAATATTGTTGCAAATATAAGAGGAGTAACTAAGAGGGGAGAGGTGAATCAATTACAACAAAAATAATTTCTAGATCCCTTAAATGTCAATACAAATCAAAGCTTAGTGAAAATAGAACTCTGCTATAACTTAGCAAATACACAAGTACTCATTAAACACTAAAATAACTTGGAAAATAATTATCATAAAAAACTTAAGATATTATCTATGATTGATCTTACTTTAACTTAGTTGCAAAATCATAAAGGAAATAGTATGAACACAATTGACACAAATATTTTAATGAAGAAACCCAATTTGGGAAAAACCACCAATTGTAACTAGTTACTAATTTTGACTCTTTTGAAGTGAGCTCTATTAGGAGCCAACCCTATCAAAATACATTATTAGGTGTGACCTTGTTAGAGGATTTAATCACCCTATTAGGAGTGGCCTTGTTAGAGATCTTTAGATAATTCAATAGAAATGCCATATTGTCTTTTATTAAGAAAAACAAGTTTTATAGGGATCTTTAAACCCAAAAGTTTTTACATAAAAGTGGGTAGCATAATATTAAAAAAAATCCAAACCTAGCTAAACTACCTACATAAGGCCATAAAAAAAGATATACCAACAACCAAAAAGGAAAAGCCAACAGATCCAACAACAAAAAAGGATAAGACAAGAAATAAGACTATTACTACATAGTCTACCTATCAAGATCCTGCATGGTTTCAACTACTTCATAAGCTCTCTAGATCTCCACAATCATCTCTAGATCTGCATAGTCACAACCTCCTAGTTCAAATCACTAGAATGTTCCACCAAGAACTTGGTTGCATCTATTTCCTCCTTGTTCAGCTTGGAGTCATCATTGACCCTTTCATACTTTTCCCCATCAATGCAAATAGTTTTCAGAAACTCATCCAAGTTGATGATATTCTCATTGAGAGTGTTCAAAGTGGCAATCATCTAGTTGGCAAAATTTTGGTATAAAATTTCCATCCTTTGCATCCTTTTCTTGACCTTAGAAAGATAGTCTTCCTAGTCAGCCAAAATACCCTACTTGCTACTCTTCCTTTGGCCTTCCATCTGGCCCTTTTTCTCTTTAAGCTCTTCAATCTCATGGAATAGCCATTTAATTGAGAAAAAGTTGTCTATGATACTATTTTTGGAATTATTGAGCAAGTTGAGCCCTAGCTACCTTACATTGTCAGAGATAGCAATGAAAGCCAGGTCTATGAGATTCTCCAGATGAACATTTCCCTCCTTCTCTTTGAGGATTTAAGGATTCATTGTCTCTTTGACAATCTCCATCTTCGTAGTTTTAGTATTGAAGTGTCTCCACATCCTTATTTTTTCTTTAATTACCTCCTCACCACTATCTTCCACCAAGATCTCTATTTTCTTCCCCTGGGCTGAAGGGAGGGAGGGGGGGTAGGATTCTCAAGGGTTTTAACACTTCTCCTTTCCAAAGGCATATCCTTCTCAGCTTTCATCTTCTTGGGATTACAAGGTAGGAAAAAAACATCCTCCCCTTTATTCTTATTCTCTAACTCCATATCCTCCCCATCATCATTATACTCTTCCTCCCCCTATGCCATAGGTTTGGGTGTTAAGGCTCTAGGGCTCTTCCTACTTGGAATATTACTAGTGGAGGGAGAATTTTTTTACCCCCATTTGGATTCTTACTTGTCAAGGGGATATTGTCACCTTACTCCAAACCGATACTTTAGATTTCGTTAGAGTCAGACAAAAATTTTGAGCTCCTAGTATACTCTAAAACATCCCTAGAGTCTCCTAAGGATTTTCCCCTAGTTTGGGTCTTGAGATATTCATAAACTAGAAGGATCAAATGCTCATGAAGAGTCAAGATAGCACTAGGCTTGTTCTTGTAACCCACAATATTCTTGCTCGATGAAGTAAACAAATAGAAAGGGAAAGAGTTTTTAATTCCATGTCGAAAATGGTTGAGTAGGACAAAATGGTGTGTTCTAACTCTATCAAATCTAGTATCCATGGAAATAAATTCAATGCCAGCCCTTAAAACATACCTCCATAGTTTTTTTATGGAATCCATTTCATAGTAGATCACAACCTTTACTAACTTCTTCCTCTCTTTTGCATACTTCATGAAATGTTTCATTGCATTTGCCAACATTTTCTTGTCCCTGTAAAATTTTATCCCCTCATCAGGGATCTCCATGACAAGGGCAATAGTTTCCATGCTCACCTAGTGTGAAACCCCATCAATTTTGACATGTCCATCCTTCCAAGAGTTCACGATCATTTTGGTAACCTCCTTGTCATGAATATGGAGCTTTCCAATGTACTGTGCTATTTCACCCTTCTCAAATCTATTCTAGACCTTTTTTCTCTTTCTCCATTTTTCCACCTCCCTAGCCAAATAATTTATGCTCCTCTCACCAACCATCTTGATCTCTTGTAAGAAAACCCTACTCTAGTTCTTCGTCCCTTCACTATCTTCTTCTTTTTGAGCTTTTTGATTCACAGTATTTTTTTCCTATAGCTTTTTTAATGGAAGGTAATAATGAGGCCCATAAAATGTGCTAGAAGTACACGAAATGATGATATCTCATTACCTTCTCATAGTTTTCATTAATACCTTGGCTTTCACATTTTCTTGCATAAATTTCCATTATTAACTCAAAATTGTCTATATACTCCCCTAGATTCATTCCAGATTTAAAATGTGTTTCACAGCCACCAAAAATTTATTTCCACTATACCACATTGTCACCACCTTTTTGATCACTACCTCATTCACAAACTAGTCAATGAAATAATTGGCCTCTCTATACAGATGACTAATGTAAACCCTTTTAAATTTTCCCAAATCAGATTAGTTTTCCTCCACCACATTGGCAATGGTCCAAGATGGAGGAGAGCACCCTTTTAAGCATTTGATTATATTAAGAAAGTCTCCCTCCAACCAAACATTTTCAACTCCAAATGCAAGAGCCAACTTCAGCACATGGAGGGCCGCATTGGCCTCCACGTAGTGATTCATTTGAGTCCCCATATGATAGGAAAAAGATACTTCATTGACCCCATGGAAATTTCTAATTACTCCCCCATAGCCTATTTGACCAAGGTTCCCTTTGGCCCCACCATCAAAGTTGGCTTCATACTAGTCTTTAGGAGGAAAAGACTACTTAGCCTCCCGTCTTTTTGATGGGGAGACAACCCAAGCACAGAATGGACACAAACAGCAAAAGGGAAATTGTATTAACTATGAAAATAAGCTAGTACATTCAGTATAGAAAAATAGACTTCAAAACATGCCCTGTGGGCTTACAATAGCACAAAACTGGAGATAATTTCTCCTTTTGGTACCTCCTCTCAATTTCCACTTCGAACTACCTTTTACAATGCAAAAAATGTCCTTAAATAGACCCCAGAGGGTTAAGGACTAGGAGTACATTCTAAAAAGTGCTAGTAGGCATCCACTGACCAAGTAGAAGGCTCCAGAAGCCACGTTAGAAGTTGGTGCAAATATAGAAGAATCCAAAAATGGTAACCAAACTTCAGGGAGGCATAGCTTTTGAACTGTAGCTCCAATTGACGAACCGTTTACATTTTTGAAAAGCTCTTGAATCGCTCTATAGTCCTATGGATAGATTTGCTTGTCCCCCATCTTTTGGCCCTTTTCAAGGTCATTTAATGCCCCTAACCTAACTTTGAAGCATTCTTAGGAGGTCTCCAAAAACTAAAAAACTGCAATAACTTTCAAACCGTGGGGCCTTTCGACTTGATTCTTTTTCTGGAATGCTCTAAATTGCAATTGCATTCATCTGGCTAATTTACACCTCCTAGTTCACCAAAATGATGGATCAATTACATACTCCTATTTTTTTGGCATTTACACATATCCCAAGGTGTTCAAATACTCTATCCTAGAACACTAATAGTGGAACTGTGAGAGTTGGAACCTTTATTTGACCCAAATAGGTATCCAAAAATGAAAAAACATGAAACATAAACTAAGTCTAAGTACATTTTTTTTTGGGTGACACAGGATTGCCCTTATACCTCTGGATCTCCTGCATCAAACACCCAGGGTTGATTGAAAAGTGACCCTATCACTTTATGAATGGTAGAGTAAATCCCAAATGGGAAACCTCAGCTGCTGAAATCCAGGTTGAGTCCTCTATCAGTCATCCTTTCCACTTGACCAAATACTCTTCATACTGCCTATTTCTGTTGCTCCTAACCACACGATGATCTAGAATGTTTTCTATCTCCTCCTTCTTAGAAGTAGGAATTAGACATGGCTCTAACATCAGTTCCTCATCTACACCATCATCATGATACTCTATTAAGTCTGCAATGTTGAAAATAGGAGAAATGTGAATACCATCTGGCAACTCCACCTCATATGCATTTCTTGAGTCATGTTTCTTCAAAATTTTGCAGGGGCCAAATTTCTTCATTTTCAGCTTGTTGTAAGTATTGGCTATAAATCTTTCTTTTTGTAAGTGTACCATGACTAGATCCCCCGAGGGGTTTATTATTTTCATGGCAGGGCCTGGGATTTCTTCTCCATTGGTGAGAACAGATGGTTCTTCTCCAACTATGCATGCAATGTGATCTTAATCATTTTATTCAAGAGAGAGCTCCAAGCTGAAAAAAGTTAATGGTTGTTTTCCGTGTAGCCATGATCGCCCTATTCTGGTTATTCCTCCAACGACTGTAATGGAGGACATTGATTATTGGACCAAGCATGCTTTGATATGCAAATTTCTTGGAATTCAGATTTCCCTATCCGCTCTTGAGGCATGGATTCGTCGCTCATGGCAGGTGGAAGGCGATATGGAGATTATGTTGGTGGGGAATAGTTATTTTTTTGTTGTATTCTCTTGCATGTCTAATCGGGATCATGTTTTTGAAGGAGGCCCTTATTTCTACAACCATGTGGGGTTATTTTTTAAAACCTTGGCATTCACATTTTAATTCTGCTGAGGATCTCCCTTCAACAGTGCCAGTTTGGGTTCACTTACCTCGTCTTCCCTTGGAATTTTGGCGTGAAGACATCCTTCAACAAATTGCTGCTTTGTTGGGGAAGCTGGTTGTGATCACACATCAATCCCTCGATAAAAAGGTTATTTCTTATGCTAGAATTTGTGTTCAAATTAATTTGAATAACCCATTACCAGATTCTTTGAAAATTTGTATGGGGGATTTTTATTGGGTGCAGTAGTTAGATTATGAATCTCTCCCTTTTTGTTGCCAAATTTGTCATGAGTATGGTCATTTACTGTGTCAGTGCCCTCGTAACTCAAGTTTCAAAGGAGTGGATGGTTCTACAGCTGGAAATACTGGTGATTTGGCAGATACTACAGGGAAAGGACAATCTCAAATGGCTAATACTACCAAGGGGATGAATCTGCAAGATGCTACAGGTAAGGGTAAGGCTCAAATGCAGGATAAGGAGGTATTTACCCCTGTTCACCCTCGTGCTAAGGGTCATGGTCAAAAGAGGCCTTTGAAAGAAAGATTATCTGATTCAGGTTTTAACTGCTTTGGGGTGCTGGATAGTATGGTTCTAGAGGAGGGTATTCCTCCTATCTCTTCTGATCCAGTTTGCCCAGATGAGAGATCTGTTCCTAATGATGCTTGTGGGGCATCCCAAGTTGTAGTATATCAGAACTGTGAGGTCGCTGTAGCTCCTGTGATAGAGGCTCTGGTGACTCCTATAGTGTTAGAGGATAATGATGTTGTTTTAGCTGACTTGGTTAAGGATGTGCTACCATCAGGTAAGGGCAAGGGTTCTCCCCTCCCCTTGGGGTTGATGTCTCAACCCTTTAAGCGGGCTTCTTCTACTCCTCCTTTAAGGAGTGGGTGCAAAATAGACCAAGAGAAGATTAAACTCACAGGAGATATATTGATTGAGTCTGGTTTAGTGAAACCTTTGGATTCTCATTTTGCCAATTCTACCCAATGATGATTATTCTCTCATGGAATGTAAGGGGGTTGAATAGCATCCCTAGACAAAAGGCTATTCATAACTTGGTGGTTGATCATAGCCCTGATGTTTTTTGTATTCAAGAGACTAAGCTCTCTGTGGAGTCTATGGTCCAACATGCCTCTAGTATTTGGTCTTGTGGCTAATGCCAGTGTGTTGGGGCAACAGGCAGTGTGGGTGGTTTAGCTATATTTTGGGATCCTCAAAAAATTTCTCCTCTTGGCTGGATGTCTTCTCGCTCAGCTCTCTCTATGGTAGCTTCTACTCTAGACTTAGGAGAGGTAATCATGGTTACTAATGTGTATGCACCTATTGATCTTGTGGGAAAGGAGGAACTTTGGGAACATATTCAATATGTTAGAAATTGTCATCCTTATCATCCTTGGGTGTTAGCAGGGGACTTCAATTTAGTTTTAAGTCTGGAGGAGAAGCATGTTGGTTTGGCTAGATTGGGGCCTTCTTCTACTCTTCTTCAGCAACATATATCTCTTTTACATCTCTCTAATGTTAAGCCTTCTAATGGTCTCTATACCTGGAATAATCACAGGACTGGTGTTGCTACTATCTCAGAACGTTTGGATAGATTTCTTGTTTCTTGCTTCTGGGTTAGTGGCACCCTTACTATCTCTTCAGAAATCCTTGATTGGAGGGGTTCATATCATTGGCCAATCAAATTTTCCACTATAGGGGCTTATTTTCCAAAGCATCCTCCTTTTAAGTTCCAGTTGATGTGGCTTTGGGACTCCTCTCTTCATGATTGTGTTTTCTATTGGTGGAAAGATGGTGCTCCTACATATGGTATTGCAATGTTCTCATTTTCTAAAAGGCTTCAATATGTTAAAAGGCAGCTCAAGATATGGAATAGGGAATGCTTTGGGAACCTTCACTTTATGAAGAGGCTTCCTCAAGAAGATCTTGATGTCATCACAAGGGAGATTAGAGATCGAGGTTTGTCAGAGGATCTTGGCAAGGCTGAATCCCTTACTTCTAGAGCTCTAGAAGAATGGGAACTTTGAGAGGAAATTTTTTGGAAGCAAAAGGCTAGAGTTGATTGGCTCCAGGAAGGTGATCGTAACATTGCCTTTTTCCATAAAATAGTGCAATCTCGCCAGAATCAGAGCACTATCTCTTCTTTGGTTAATTCTCAATGTATCCAACTGAATTCCTTGCTAGCTTTGTTCCAAGAGGCTATTTTATACTTCTCTACCCTCTTCTATGAGGACTTTCCTCCTGCTAATAATGAAGAAAATCTTATTTTGTCCTGTATTCCTTCCCTTATCACTCGAGAAATGAATGATTATCTCATGCGTCCTATTTCTTTGGAAGAGCTAGAGGAGGTGGTCTTTGGCATGCCTAAGGGGAAGGCTCCTAGTCCTGATGGCTTTCCAGTTGAATTCTTTCAAGAATTTTGGGACATCATTAATCATGATTTGTTGGAGGTGGTTAAAGAATCCTATGCTAGCAAGCAGATGCTTCGAGCTTTGAACTCTACATTCTTGACTCTTATTCCTAAGAGAGAGGGTGTTAATCAATTGGAGTTTTTTAGACCAATTTCCTTATGTAATGTGGTTTACAAAGTTATTACTAAGTTGATTGCTGAGAGGTTGAAAAGGTGGCTTCCCATTATTATCTTAGAAGAACAAGGTGGTTTTGTTGCTAGTAGAAAAATTTTGGATGGGGTGGTTATTGCTACTGAGGCTATTCATTCTATGGCTACTTCAAGGGAGAGAGCCATGTTTGTTAAGCTGGATATGGCTAAGGCCTACCATAGAGTTAAATGGAGCTTCCTAAGGAGTATTCTTCTTTCTTTTGGATTTAGCTCTGACTGGGTGAGTTGGATTATGAGTTGTGTTACTTCTGCCCCTTTATTTGTTCTTATTAATGGTCAACCTTCTCAACTATTTGGTGCTTCTAGAGGCCTCCGCAAAGGTGACCCTCTCTCCCCATATCTATTCATCATCATGGCTGAAGGCTTGGGCAGATTCATTAAGCATCAGGTGTCCTAGAATTCTTTTCAAGGCTAGTGGTGGGGTAATGGCTTACCTTCTCTTTCCCATCTTCAATTTGTTGATGATTCTACTCTTGTTGGTCTTGCTAGGATCAAGGAAGCTGAAGCATTTCAACATGCTTTGGACATTTATTTGGCAGCTTCAGGCCAGAAAGTTAATGAGCACAAATCTTCCATTTACTTTTTTAACACTCCTGATTCTATTCAGCACAGGATTGTTGGTATCCTACGGTTTCAGATAGGATCACTTCCTTTGACTTATCTTGGCATCCCTATTGCTGTTTCTAGGCAGCCACGTCTCTTCTGGAAAAAATTGATTACCAAGCTTCAGGATAAGGTAAATCATTGGACTCATAGATGGCTTTCTACTGCTATCGGGGTTACTCTTCTTCAAGTTATTATCCAAGCTCTTCCTACTTATCGCAGCATGGTTCACGTTGTACCTATTTACTTTCTCAAGGAGTTTGATGCTCTTTCTTGACAATTCCTTTGGAGTGGTAATTTGCATAGTACTAAATGGAGCTTGGTTAATTGGGCAACTATTTGTAGGCCTAAAAAGGAGGGTGGTCTTGGTCTTCGTTCTGCTCTATTGAGTAGTCAAGCTTTGGCTGCTAAACTTTATTAGCAATGGTGCTCTGGACAACATCAAATTTGGGCTCGTATTATCACTCATAAATATTTTCATGGTGCTGATCCTTGCTCTGTTTCTGCACTTCCTCTTGAAGGTCGTGGCTCAATGGTTTGGCATACTTTGAAGATAGGTGCAATGCTGGTAAAGAGGGGTCTGTTTTGGATATGTAAAGGAGGTTCTCAGGCTTTGTTTTGGTTTGATGCTTGGGATGGATTCCCTTCCATTTTATCCATATACCCTCATCTTCAGCCTATTTGTGACTCTTTTCTTTCTACTAGATGGGATAAAGTTGCTCATTACAAGACTTCTTATCAATTGGGACTTGTTGTTGTTTATAGATGGAAGCATTCTTCTGATTGGCCTCCTAGAGGTACAAACATGGACTGTCAGGAGCTTTCTCAAATTTTGGCCTCTAGAGAGTGTTCTTCTTTGCTTGGTCCAGATGTTTTGGCTTGGGGCAGTACCTTGTCTGGTAAATATCATGTCACTGCTGGGTATCAGGAGATAACTAGACAATTATTTGGGGATGCTGAGGTCCCTTGGTGGAAGCAAGTTTGGAATAAAGTTTCTTGGTCCAAGTGCAATTTTTTCATGTGGCTAGTGGCTCACAACTATTGTCTTACCTGGGATAATCTTTGTAAACATGGATTTCTGGGCCCCTCTTATTGTGTTTTGTGTGCTAATGGAGAGGAGTTTGTCTCCCATCTATTCTTCCATTGCTCCTATTCTACTCAGATATGGCTCCTTGGGTGGAGTGCTTGGGGTTGCTCTTGTCGGCATGCTTCCTCTTTGCCTGAGTTTTGGGCCCGCTTGGGTACTGCTCCCTTCAAGTCTTCTTTTCTCCATGCTGCTTGGATTGCTGGCCCATTTTCATGCTTTTCCATATCTGGTTGGAGAGGAATCATCGCATATTCCAAGATGTTCAGCTTGGTTTTTTGCATCTTTGATGGAAAATATCACATTCTCTTTAGGAAACTATTCTTGTGAAGTGTGAGCTTGATGGGTGTATGGATCCAGTTGATCTTGCTATCTATAATCACCTCAATTTTCATCTACAGGATGGGACTGCAACTCATAGGTTTCCTTCTATGTCTAGGTAGCTTCACCATCAAAGAAAGGGTTAGGTTAACCGAGATGGGCACTGGACTCCTCCTCCCCGTGGAGTTCTGAAAATTAACACTGATGGTTCTTCCCATGGGAATTCTGGTCCGGCTGGTATTGGCGGAGTGGCTCGTTGTAGTTCTGGGGATGTTAAATTTTTCTTCTCAGTTCATAAGGGTGATTATACTAATAATATCATTGAAGCTCAGGCTATTTTATATGCTGTGGAATAGTGTTGTTTGCGGGGATGGAGTAAGATTATCTGTGAGTCTGATTGCCAGGTGGTGGTGAACATGCTCTCTTCGCAAGAGCTTGAGGATGTTAGTTGGTAGCTGGCCACTATTGTTAAGCAGATTCTTTTCTTCTCTTCCTCTTTTTAGTTCATTAGGTTCATATATATTCATTGTGAATGGAATAGAACTGCTGATTGTTTAGCCAAATGGGCATCTAGTCATGATCTGGGTTGGAATATTAGGGATAGGAGGCAACTTTCCTTTGAGATGGTGCAAGAATTTGATGATCTTGTTGCTCAAGATCGAGCTCCTTGTTGAGCTCTCCTTGTTGTATTCCTTTTTTTCTTAATAATTTTTTACCCCTCTTTTCGCATGACTAGATCCCCTACTTGGAATTCCTTATGTCTTCTCCTTTGATCAGCCCTAGCTTTATACTCTTGATTCATCTTGGTAATGTGTGCTTGGACCTCCTCATGTAGACGCTTAATATGTTCAACAAATTCTTTAGCTTCAACACTTGTCCTTTCCCCTTGCTCTATCTTCCTCAATTCTGGCGCAGTCCTTGGGCTGGTTCCATATACAATGTGGAATGGTGATCTACCAATACTCCTATTTACAGTGTTATTGTAAGAAAACTTGGCTTGTGGTAGAATCAAATCCCACCCCTTGGGCTTATCCCTAACTAAACATCTCAGGAAATTGCCCAGACTTTTGTTTACCACTTCTGTTTGGTCGTCAGTCTGTGGGTGATGTGTGGAACTAAATTTCAAGTCTGTTCTCAACTTTTTCCACAATGTTATCTAGAAATACCCCACAAATTTAGTGTCTCTTTCAAAAACTATACTCCTTGGAAGACCATGTAGTCTTACAACTTCTCTGAAAAACAAGTCTGCAATATGGACAACATCATGAGTTTTGTGGCATGGAATGAAATGTGCCATTTTGGAGAACCTATCAACCACCACAAATACTGAGCCATTACCCCTTGGTGTCCTCGACAATACAAGAACAAAATCCATACTTATGTCCTCCCATGGCTTTGATGGAATGGGCAATGGCTGATATAGTCAAGTATTGTGGCTAAATCCCTTGGCAACTTGATAAACCTAGCAACTCTATACAAACTTCTTCACATCTTGTGAAATTTGAGGCCAAAAATAATGTTCTCTAAGAATGGCAATGGTCTTATCTCCATCAAAATGTCCTGCCATCCCTCCACTGTGTTTCTCTTTAATCAAATTTTCCCTCATGGAACTCCTTGGAATGTACAATTGGCTGCCCTTGAATAACATACCATCCTGAATCAGATAGTCTAACCACCTAGTTCTATCTACCGCAACATGCTCTTTACAAGATTTCCACACGTCAGCAAAATCAGGATCTTCAGGGTACAAATTCTATGTTTCAACACAAATGTATAGCTCTGCAAGAATTCTACCCACTTCATATGCCTCTAATTCAATTTACCTTGGCTATTTAGGTATTGTAATGCTTGGTGATCAGTCTATAAAGCAAATTCCTTTGGCAATAAATAATGCCTCCATTTCTTTAAGGCTTGAACTATTGCATAGAACTCTTGATCATAAACATAATACTTCTTCTTTGCATCATTCAATTTTTTACTAAAATATGCAATAGGCTTACCTTCTTGGCTCAATACAGCCCCAATAGCACTGCCACTAGCATCACAATCCACCTGGAACACCTTTCTAAAATCTGGAAGTGCCAACATAGGTTGTTCTGTCACCTTCTTCTTCAACAATTCAAAACTTCTCATAGTTGCTGCAGTCCATTTGAACTCTTTTCTATCCCCTCTTATTGTGTCAGTTAGGGGTGCACATATGCCACTAAAATTCTTAATAAACTTCCTATAAAAACTAACTAGACCATGAAATGATCTTACCTCAGTAGCAAACCTTGGAGTAGGCCATTCCAAGATGGCTTTTACCTTCTCTAGATCCATTTTGAGACCTTCAGGTGATATAACAAACCCCAAATAGACTAACTCCCTTTTTGCAAAGATACACTTCTTCAAATTAATTAATAGTTTCTCTTCCCTTAACCTTTCAAGGACACTATGAATATACAATAAATGTTCTTCCAAAGTCTTCCTGAAAATTAAAATATCATCCAAATAGAGAATAACAAATTTTCCCAAGAACTTCTTAAGTACCTCATTCATAAGCCGCATGAAGGTGCTTGGGGCATTTTTCAATCCAAAGGGTATGACTAACCACTCATAAAGACCCTCCTTGGTCTTGAAGGCCATTTTCCACTCATCTCCTTCTCGAATCTATATCATGTGATAACCACTCTTGAGATCTATCTTTGTGAAGTACTGAGCTCCACTCAAGAAGTCCATAAGATCATCCATTCTTGGCAAAGGAAACTGATACTTGATGGTTATCCTATTTATAGCTTGAGAGTCTATACACATCCTCCACTCTCCATCCTTCTTTGGTGCCAATACTATAGGTACTACACATGGACTTAGGCTCTCCCGAATCAAGCCCTTCCTCAATAGCTCCTGAACCTGTCTATTTAGCTCCTCTGTTTCAGTAGGAGTCATCCTGTGAGCAGCCTTGTTAGGAAAACTAGCTCCTAGAATTAGATCTATTTGATGACTGATTTTCCTTTCTAGTGGCAATCCTTCTGGAACATTATCAAAGATAATATCTCCAAACTCACCTAGTAAATCTAAAACTTCAAGTGGTATTTCACTACTACCTTCTTTATCTTTCCTAGGAATCAAAGCATAGCACAAACACTAATGTTTCATTCCGTCTAAAAACTTTCTTCCATCAACAAGAAAAATCCTAGCACTGCTACATACCTTTTCACCTTCCTTTTTCATGGGCTTCAGTTTGTGGCGAACTCCATCCTTTGTTAGAGAGTATGTGTTTGCATGTCTATTAAACTGCCATGGTCTACCCAACAATAGATGGCAAACATCGATTGGAATAACATCACAGAGAACTTCATCATGGTAACTCCCAATTTTGAATTTCACGAGATATTGTTCACTTACCAGGACCTTATGATCATCTTTCACCCAAACAATTTGATAGGGCTAGGGATGTTTCTCCCTTTTGAGCTCCAGCTTAGAGACCATCTCCTCTAACACCAAGTTGTTAGTGCTACCACCATCAATGATCACATCATAACATTTTTCCTCACATTTACACCTGGTACAAAACAAACTCCTCCTTTGTGCTGGTTCAATCTCACCACTTAATAGGACCTTTTCATTTACCAAGGTTTGTCCTCTTTCTGCATCCTCTGAATATGACAATTGTGCATCCTCATCCACATGAGAAACCCTAACTTGATCCTCAGCTCTCCCATCTGTCCTTCCTTGTCAATGAGGGAATTCAAAGGCATGATGACCTTCTTCATTGCAATGGAAATAGGTACCATGAAAGCCTCCTCTTCCTTATCCACATCCTCTACCTCTTCCTCTCTGATTTCCAAAGTCTTGATCATAGGAGCGGTAGAAACCCTCATTCCTCTGGTTCCTGCTAGTACCCACATCTTAATTTTTCTTTTGGGTTTCATTTCGACCTCTAGATGACCTAATGCTTCCCCTTCCTCCTTATTTACTTCTGCATGCCCTGATCTAATCAAATTCATAAAACTCCTCTGTATATTCTTTGACTGATATTCCTGCTTGCTTTAGCCCATGCATCTTCTTAAACAAATCAAGCTCCTAGTCCACAAGAATGAACTGCTTCTTTAATTTGTCCACCATGCAATCCCACCTTGTGATCTTCTCCATTCCTCTTCTATTTCTTTCCAATTGAACCTCTTGCCACTAGATTTTGGCATGGCCTTTCAGTTTGGCCTTTGCAAACTTAACCCTATCTGGGTCCCTAATATCCTCATACTTAAAGTATTCTTCCAGTTCATTGATCCAGTCGATCAACTCATCTGCTTTCAAATTTCTTGAAAATACACCCACATCAATTGTAGGTCTTTTCCCAAATTTAGTAATGGCCCTAAAAATCCTTTCCTCTACCTAATTCAAAACTTCCCCATCAAATTCCCCTTCTGGTCCAATTTCTTCTTCTTTATTGTCATCCTCACTGTCGTTACCTGCGGCAACATTTGCTCCTCTACGGAGCTCTTCCTGCAATGTGTGTACCTGCCTTTGGAGGGCTCTAACCTCCTCAGGATTAATAGCTCCATCCCTTCCACCATGCTCTCTTCATGGAGGCATCTTCTTAACTCAAACCCACAACCACACAGTCTTGGTGCAAACTGCCTCATAGTCAGCGCTCTGTCTGCACACTCAGGAAAACCAGCTCTGATACCACTTGATGGGGACACAACCCAAGCACAGAATGGACACAAAAAGAAAAGGGAAATTGTATTAACTATGTAAATAGGCTAGTACATTCAATACAGAAAAATAGACTTCAAAACATGCTCTAAGGGATTACAATAGCACAAAATTGGAGATAATTTCTCCTTTTGGTACCTCCTCTCAATTTCCACTCTGAACTACCTTTTACAATGCCAAAAATGTCCTTAAATAGACCCCAAAGGGTTAAGGACTAGGAGTACATTATAGAAAGTGCTAGTAGGCATCCACCGACCAAGTAGAAGGCTCCAAAAGCCATGTTAGAAGTTGGTGCAAATCTAGAAGAATCCAAAAACGGTAACTAAACTTTCGGGAGGCATAACTTTTGAACCGTAGCTCCAATTGATGAACCGTTTACATTTCCAGAAAGCTCTTGAAGCACTCTATAGTCTTATGGACCAGATTTTCTCATCCCCCATTTTTTGGCTCCTTTTGAGATCATTTAATGCCCCTAACTTGACTTTGAAGCATTCTTAGGAGGTCTCCAAAAACCAAAAAAATGCGATAACTTTCAAACCATGGGGCCTTTTGACCTGATTCTTTTTTTGGAATGCTCTAAATTGAAATTACATTCATCTAGCCAATTTACACCTCCTAGTTCACCAAAATGATGGCTCAATTACATACTCCTATTTTTTTTGACATTTTCATGTATCCCAAGGTGTTCAAATACTCTATCCTAGAACACTGATAGTGGAACTATGAGAGTTGGAACCTTTATTTGACCCAAATAGGTATCCAGAAATGAAAACACATGAAACAGAAACTAAGTCTAAGTGCATTATTTTTTTGGGTGACACAAGATTGCCCTTATACCTTTGGATGCTCCTGCATCACTTTTCTCTACCTTGTCCTTTTTCCTTTCCATACTTTTACCTCCTTTAGGATCTCCCCCCTTTCTAATAGCATAGTTTTCTCTCATAGTACTATCTATTTTATCTAGAAGAACAAAGGCAAGAGCTTCGCTTTCTCTGAAGATTTGATTATTTCTCTCTTTCAAGATTCCCTAGAAAAAATGTGGAAGAGTCCAAGAGCTAATCATCTGTTTCTTCATGCCTTTGTGCAAGCTATCCCATTGACTAAAGAAATCTAGGGTGTTGGTCAGTTTACACTAGCTAACCCCATAGCTCTTAGTAATAAGTTCCCAAACCTCTGAGAAATAGGGACAGTGAATAAAAATGTGTTTAACCATCTCTACGCTATGTTTACAAAGAACACACCTATTTGGAACATATTGACCTCTTTTAGCTAGGTTTTCCAAAGTGAGGATTATATCTTGTAGCATCAACCAAAAGAAGATGTTGATTTTAGGGGTGAGACCAGTCATCCAAGCCTTAGCCCAAATAGGTTTTTCAATCTAGTTCTAAAGTGAGAAGTATCATGAAGCAACTGACTATAACCCATTGGTATTATCACCCCATATCAGTTCATTTTTCTTGTTATTTAAGATCATAGAGTTCAATATAATCATTATGGTATGTGTAGGATCATGGTGTGCAAAAAAGCGGCGATCTAAAAAATCTGTAGTTCTAGAATATCTCAAACCATTTCAAAATCTATTCCAACATTTTTCCCACCCACTCTAATACTAAATGAAAACAACTAATATCTTTATAAGGTCTACTATATCTTTTGATACCAAACCTACATGGCCAACTTTAAAAACATCCTAAATATGTGCTTTTGGCTTATTTTTATGTGATTTTTACTTCAAACATGTAGCTGATGACTTTTTTTTCACCAAAATTTGATAAGGTTTCTTAAGAATGTTCTTATCTTTACATAAATGTAAGATTTGTTAATTTATGAGTTTAGTAAGTAATTATTACTTATTTTCTAATGGAGTTACATATAAAGTGTTGACTAGCACACTACTTGAAAAACAACAATAACTTTCAAATGGTACAACATTTTTTAAATCTAAAAGATGCATCACATTCTATTTCTTCTACTATAAGGGAAAAAATAAAGAATTGATTTTTGTAGAGTTTTGAATTAGTTAAGGTGGTCAAACATGAGAGTTTTTTTATTCCAAAAATACTAAATTAAAAATTAATTAATTATTATTTATTTAGAATAAAAATAACCAAAAATATGTGTCACATCTAGGCATGAGTCTCCTACTTATATCTAGAATATTATTAAAAAATATTATCATTTGATTTTGATTAAGATGGTCAAACATATGTCTACTCCTTATTTTTGTCCTAAAATTTTTTGTAATATTGCATTAAAATTCAAAATTTCAAGCAATCAATTTTTATTTTTCTGAGATAAGTCCTAGCAGTTTAGAAACTAGATTCAATTTTATAGAGATTATTTTCTCTCAACTTTTTTGATAAAAAGTTAATAACAATAGAAAATTACACATCAAGTTGATATAACCTTGATTTTCTAATTTTTTATTTCCACTTAAGAGCATAGTTCCGTTGACCATGATCCTGCACAAACCCATTAGTGACTTGAGATCCTACAATACTAAGGATAGATCTCTCCACCCCTAGTCTATCGTATAGTCACTAACTTTTAGTCCAAATCTTCTTATGCATGTGTCATCCCATCTCTCATAAGTAGGGCAATCAATGAGAGGTCCCTAGATTAACTAATTATCTTGCCAAAAAATGATGCTTTCACCATTTCCAACTTTCCACTTAGCCTTTGAGTTAGCCACAAATCTTTCCTTAAGGATCCCATTCCAAATAAATGATCCATGTGGAATATCAGCTTCATTAAGCAGAAAGCTAAGGGAAGGCCTTCTCAAGTACTTCTCCACCAAGATATCTCACCATTCTCCATTGCTCTGAAAAATGTGCCATATCTACTTTTCTAATAGAGCATTATTGATGTGTCTAATTTTTCTTATACCGAGGCCACCATAGCATTTGGGGAGGTAGACATTATCCCAAGCTACCAAATGATACCTTTTGTTTTCTTCGTGAACTATCCACAAGAAATCCTTCTAGATTTTCTCCATTCTGTCAAAAAATTTGACTGGTATACCAAATAGGCTAAGAACATAAGTTGGGAGGTTTTGAAGAGTAGATTTCACTAGCATAAATTTTCCTACTTGACTAAGGGTAGCTCCTTTCCAACCTATCGTCTTCTTATTGAATCTATCAATTATTTCATTCCAAAAAGAATCTAGAGGTTTTGACCCCTGGGGCATTCCAAGATAACTAGATGGGAGTGATCCCACTCACATCCAAGTATTCAAGAAATCTTCCTTTGTCACTCGTTTGGGGTGTTAACAAAGAAAACCAAACTTTTTTCCCAATTGATAGACTGACATGTACCCCTCATGTAGATATCTAGAAGATTCTTTAACATATTAGCCTCATGAATCATAGCTTCCCCTCCTAGAATTATGTCATCCACAAATTGTTGATGGATGAAAGAAACCTATCCAAAAGAGGGCTTAAGACCATGCATAAATTCCATCTTGTTAGAGGATTTACAAATAGCTATGAAACCAACTCTATTAAGAGATTTAGATCACTACTACAATGGTTAGAGTAATAATGGGATTACTTGATTAATGATGCAATTGAATTACTGATTATAGCTCTAAATTCTAGCTTGTATACTTGATCTTTCTTGATTGAATGTATCTTTGCATCTCAACAAGGATATTATTCTTATCCTTCTAATTTACTTCCTCTAAGCATCATTAAATATTCAATTATGTTTCCATTTTCAATCCCCAACTTGACCTTATATTTATATCTTACACATTGTCAAGCTGGCTTGAATATAACTTAGAATAATTAATATTCATCTTCTTAATCAGCTAGAACCAACAAACAAATCAATTGAACTCAATATGCCAAAACAAGAAAATCTTTCACTAGTCGACCTTGCTTGGTAGGTACTAGCTCAAAGAAATTTTCCTATGCTAACCAAACTCACTCAGTTAACAGTGCATATTCACAAAGTTCCTTTCGTAATTGAGTGAGCATGCTTAATATTGGTTCCATCCAAAATTTCCTTCATTAACTAAGTGAGCTCAATTAACACTCAACTTCTATAAACTTTCCTTTGTCACCTGAGTAAACTCGGTAGATAGTATCTTCTAAACTAGGAAAACTCTGAAATGCTTGGCTAATACAAGAAACTATTTTCAATGACTGAGTGTGCTTGACATACACTAACTATTAATGATATGATATTTTGTATAACATCAAAGGCAATACATAATTGATCAATTATTTCTAGCAATCTCCCTCTTTGGCATTGATGGCAACACAATATGTCATAATACAATGAAATTTTTCAAAGAAACAATAAAGTAAGGAACATATCCTTAGTTTCATTCTTATTCTCATCATTGAGAACTCCACTCTCTCTATCAGTGTGAAATCCCTCTACCTTCAGTTCCTTCCTCTATTAACAAAAATTTTCCTTCAACATCTTCTTATGATACCAAATTCTTCATCTTTTGTATCAGACCAAGTTCTTCCTCACTAAAATGAAACAAAATTTCTTTTGATATAACAACCAAACTCTCCCTCTTTGACATCTCATGCCAAAGACAATATTCAATGAATTTCAATGTACCTTGTGCATTGATTCATTTGTAATGTGCCCTTATCAATACTGCATCAACTAACTGATCTTCAACATGCTCTATTTGATGCATCACTAAACTTTATTGAGTGAGCTTTAGATAGGACAATGACCCCTAAGTTACCCTTAGATATAGAAATTCATCCTTAGGAAATGGTTATGAATACATCTACAATTTGTTCTTCAGTATTCACATATTTCAATCTTACCTCTTTATCTTGTACCAACTCTCTCAAAAAATGATATTTTATAGCAATGTGTTGTGTTTTGGTATGCATCACTAGATTCTTTGATATATTAATTGTACTGGTGTTATCATGGTATATAACCACTAGATCCTTCATTTCTATCTTCATACCTACCAATAGATGCTTGAAAAAAACAATATTAGAATAATTAACTATTATTGTATATATTTTTCCTCTGCTATCAATTGAGAAATACAATTTTGTTTCTTTCTTATCGAAGACACAAGTCTTTTACCAAGAAAGAATGCTCCACCACTGGTGCTCTTTCTATCATCAACACTTCCTACCCAATCATTTTCTATGAATACTTTCAAATTCAAATTGCCTCTCTTTTTGTACCATAAACCATAGTCTTCAATACCTTTTAGATATCTCATGATTCTTTTGATTTCCATCATGTGATTTTCTATGGGATTTGCTAAGAATCATGCCATCATACCAACTGCTAATGCAATATCAAGCCTTTTATGCATTATATACTACAAGTTTCTAATCATTGATCTATATGTGGTCTAATCTAATTCCTTAGAATCATTAGTTTTGGAAAGCATATGTCTAGTAGACATAGGATTTGCAACTAGTCTTGAATCTTCCATTCCGAACTTCTTTAGTATCACCTTGATATATTTAGATTGAGTAATGTAAATACCATCTTTCCTCTATTGGATCTACAATCCAACAAAGAATTTTATCTCACAAAACATAGGCATCTGAAATTCTTTACTCATTTCTTTTAAAAATGCTTTGCACAAGTCATCATTTCTTGTGAATAAAGTGTCATCCAAAATATTTCTTCCAATAAATACTACAAGTTCTTCATTGCTTGGTTAATACTAACATTTGTGTAACACCAATAGAAACATATAATTTGAATAATTAATCCCAACATTTACTAATTAGGGACTAATAAGGATAGAAAGTAAACTACATCCCACTTGGAAATTGATCCTATAGAAAAAATTTACACTTGAACCTCCCACTAGATTGTCTCACCCTAAAGTTTATTTTTCCTTTTATGATTTACAATCTTAAAGACCAGTCCAAGATGAAGACAAATTTAAATTCTTTGCTGTCACTTTCTTTTTAAATATGTTTTTTATATTTTTATCAATATATATGTTTTCTATCTTTTATTACACATCATCCAAAACTAACTGAACAAAGTGATACCCCAATTGTACATGTTTTGCCTCTAACTATAATGCATAATTATTTACAAGAAAAATGGAAATCTATTTCTCTACAAATAAATAAGTTTTAGTTTGTGATTGTCTTAATTATTATATTAAAAATTATAGCCATACCATCTCTTTAGTTACCTCTATAGCAGAAATATACTTTTCCTCTTTAGAGGATATATAAGATTCACCTTCTATGATTGAGAAATACAACTTTCTATTGTCCCACCATTACTAAATACATATCCTATAGTACCCACCTAGTATTTAGATCCCCTACCAAATCAAAATCAACATAGCCTTCTATATCATTATTAGATCTCTCAAAATGTAAATATTTGCTAGATCTACCTTTTGAGTATCATTTAAAAAAAAAAATCATTCCAATATTTAATTCCAAGGTAACTCACATACCTATTAATTCCTCCCACAACATGTATAATCTATAGTTTAGTACATACTATAGCATGCATTAAAACTACCTATAGTTGAAGAATAATACACCTTTGATATTTAATCTACCTCTTCTTATATCTTTGGACACACATCCTTTTTCAATTTCAAATTAATAGGAAAAGGTATGATGAGATCTTTTGCATTATCCATATAGAATCTCTACAATAATTTTTCAACATAATCATTTTGAGATAGAGTCAAATTTTAATTCTTTCCATCTTTGTATATTTTTATATAAAGAATTTATTTTGGTGCCCCATACCCTTCATTGAAAAAGAATGTGATAACTATAATTCCAAACAATTAATGTGATCTATATTAGACTTTTTTACAACTATGTAATCAATATATAAACATAAAATATTATAGTTTCCATTATATAACCTCTTTAAATAAATACAACATTTTGAATGGCACCAATTATAAGCATGTTTGGTCATAAAGATGTTAATTTTAATATGTCTTTACCAAGGTTCTTTCTTCAATCCATATAATGGTTTTTTGTAATTTATAAACTAAATTCCCCTTCTCTTTGATCTCAAATCCTTGTACTTATTCCATTGATATTTCTTCATCTAGATCACTATGGAGGAAAGTTACACTAAGTAGGTGCAACACTTAAAATTCTATGTAAATAGAAGTCATTTTAACAACTTGAGAAAAGATCTCATAAAAAAAGTCCATTTTCTAATTGAATTCCTTTCAAAATAGATTAGTTTAAAATATTATCTTACCCTCATATTCTCTTTTCCACCAACAAACCCATTTATATTTTAAAACCCTTTTATATACAAAAAAACTAACATAATACCAGGCAAGAGCCTATAACACAATGGTAAATTGTGAGCCTCTTAAATAGGAGGTCTTGGGTTCAAATCTACTCAAGATTAACAAATAATCATAATAATTAATCACAAAATGTAATAATAATTAACCTTTTCTTTGACCTCTTATCGATCCAAAATAAAATAAACTAACATAATACCCAATTATAGTTTTCAACAAGGAGATCATTTGTTTTTTCTTTTTATACTCTCATGAACCTTTTTATCAAATTTCATAGCTTCACCATAATTTTTTAGTTCACCAAAATCCATTAATAAAATAAGATACAAAGACGGAGTAAACATTTTAGGAGGTCTACTTATCCTTGTTGATTGTCTAACATTCATTGTGTTTTGTGGTCTTTGTCATTTTTTTTAATGGAGAATGAAGGAGTGTTGGAATATCATCAATTAGAGTATCTTCTAGCACTACATGAAAATATATTTTCTTCTCATGGTACTATAAAATATCTTTGTAACAACAATTTCTCATTAAATATGACACCTTTGCTTCTTACAATTTTATGATTTTTAAAAACCCAAAGTCTATAACCAAATTCATTAATGTCAAATCTTTAAAAAAATATATCTTTAATTTATTTTTGAACATGGTTCTACTTTTAGAATGTAGATTTAAAAATAATTCACAACCACATGTTATAAGAAAATATAAAATGTGCCTTCTTATTTTTAGTGTAAATAATTAATTATTATTAAACTTTACTTAAGTTTACTTAGGTTAATGCATTATTTTGTTATTTATTAGTTAGACACCTAGGAGTATGCATACTAATACGAGTTTTCTTGTTGACAACACATGATTTTGCATAATTAACTAAGTTGTCAAGTAGACAACACAGTTGTTTGCACTCTAAATAAGCACATGGTGTCTGCAACCTCTTTTTACATCATACACCTATGTTAGCTTATTCTCTCATTGTCGCACTAGCTTCTATGCTCAATGGAGGATAATCTACTCTTGGTGGACATGTTCTTAGTTGTGAGGCTTATCATTTGGCTAACTCCTAGTCATTCTAGAGGGGTATGTGCAGGAACATGGTGTGCCAAAAAGTGGCAATCTAAAAAATCTATAGTTATGAAATATCTCAAACCATTTCAAAATCTATTCCAAGTTTTTTCCCACCCACTCTAATACTAAATGAAAAAAATTAATATCTTTATAAGGTCTACTATATGTTTTTGATACCAAACCTATATGGTCAACTTTAAAAACATCCTAAAAATGTCCTTTTGGCCTATTTTTATGTGATTTTTACTTCAAACATGTAGCTAATGATTTTTTTTCACTAAAATTTGATAAAATGAAAAGGGTTTCTTAAGAATGTTCTTATCTTTCCATAAATGTAAGGTTTGTCAAATTATGAGTTTAGTAAGTAATTATTACTTATTTTCTAATGGGGTTATGTATAAAGTGTTGACTAACACACTACTTGAAAAACAACTATAACTTTCAAATGGTACAACATTTTATAAATCCAAAAGATGCATCACAATCTATGTTTCTTCTACTATAATGAAAAAAAATAAAAAAATGAATTTTACAAAGTTTTGAATTAGTTAAGGTGGTCAGACACGAGAGTTATTTTATTCCAAAAAACTAAAGTCAAAAATTAATTAATTATTATTTATTTAGAATAAAAATAACTAAAAATGTGTGTCACATCCAGGCATGAGTCTACTACTTATATCTAGAATATTATTTAAAAATATTATCATTTGATTTTGATTAAGGTGGTCAGACGTACATCTACTTCTTATTTTTGTTCTAATTTTTTTTAATATTGCATTAAAATTTAAAATTTTGACCATTCAACTTTTTTTTTGAGATAAGTCCTAGTAGTTTAGAAACTAGATTCAATTTGCTACAAATTTTTTCTCTCAACTTTTTGATATAAAGTTAATAACAAGTAGAAAATTGCATGTCAAGTTGACATAACCCTAATTTTTTGATTTTTTATTGCCACTCAAGGGCATAGTTTGGTTGACCATGATCCTACACATAACCAGAAGCCTTTATATATAGACACTTCTAGTGTACATACACATTGATTCATTCTCATATTGTTATTATGATCATACATCATTTGGTCCATATTGTGCTTGTTCTTGAGGTTCTTGATCTTGGCATCATTTTTCCTTAAGGAAAATTCGTACATGGTATCAGAGCCATAGGAGTGTCATTTCATATCCATTGGAGAGCATTTTTTTGGTTCACCTCTTAGAGGACCTTGATTCAGATCTGGAGTATATGTAGCTATTGGGAGAATCTAGAGCTAAATCAGACCTCACCATTGCATTTGGAGCATCAATTCAATGAATTTTGACTATAACTTTTCTTACCCTAGGCCATAATTAAAATTGGGGCAAATTTTTTTTCCAAACCGACAACCAATGGCTCAATTTGAAAAATTGGTTTGATTATTTTTAGATCTTTGTAATTTATTTTTAGATCTATATTTAATTTCAAACTCTGCAATTTTCAAATTTTCTCTAAATTTTTTGGATTATTTTTTCAAAAAAATTTTGGCCTAGGAAATTTTTTATTGTAGGAATTATGTGGTCAAATCCCAGTGCCTATGAAATATTCCAAGGTATATTCCTCCAACCGGCATCATCTTCCAACAAACTGGAGATCAACGATCACCACACATTTTGGTGGCTAAACCCATGGTAGGTCATAATTCTCAGTGGCCCTCAAGCCGATTCACCTTTGGAAACCTTTTCCTTTTTAACCCTACGACCTTCACACTATTTGTGAATTTAGGATTAAACAATCCCACTACCATTTGTAGACTTCCTTCTTATTGACCACAGACTTACCTCCTAGCGATGCTGCCACATCCACTCTAGCTTCCATGTGGCATCCTCTGCTCCTTCAGACATGTTTCCACCACGACTACATCCTACCATGACAACAAGCACAATCAACACTAATGTGCATGCAACCATGATAGCTTCACAGTCACAAATACATCAACTATTTCATATAGACCATGTTAGTGACATGTCACCCAATCATCCAATTATGTATCGTACGATCTACCACATCAACCAGACATGCCCTTTTTCACTGATTTTAGCATTTCATGAGCCTAAATTTGATGCCCATTTGATCGTCACTAATAGGCAAAACTACACTATCACAATAGTCATTTAGACATCAATTTTAACACTGTGTTTAGATAAACATACCCCTCACCATATGCAATTTTGATTTGATAGTTCAACTTTGGGAGGCCATATCTTAGCCATTTGGACTCCAAATCAAGTTCAATTTTCTTTTGATTTTGGCTATAATTTCATAAATTTTTTAGTGGTGCTATTATTTTCTAGTTTTGTTACATAAATTTGTCAAAAAATTCTGTTTTTTTACTATACCTATCCAATCCTACATTTTTCAACTTCAAATGCTCCGTACGAGCTATCTAGATAGATTTTTTAGGTTCCTTTTTTTTGAAAGTGCATATTTCTTCATCTATTTTCTAGATCTACAATTAGATTATAGGCTTGTGTGGACAGAAATACCACTTTTAGAAATTGGTCCTTTCTTTGGATTGTATTGCTTCAAAATTGTTGTATATTTTAGCTACATTACTTAGTTCCAGATTTGAACTCCAAGAGGAGGTTGTAAATAGAAAAATTAGAAGACCACTTAGGCCTAAATTGGCAAGTGGCTATTGTAAATGCACTAAGTGTAAAGTGTCAAAACCTTTCATGTCCCTGTTTCCTATTTCCTCTAGAATACGAAAACCTGAAGGAGTAGAGGGACTTCTATTAATTTATAAATAAAAAATTGTATTTGCATACACTACCCATATGTTTACTAACATACAAACATGTAAAAAAATACTTCTTACACACTCTATTACTATCATGTTCTTGCTTTCAACCACTCAATTTTGTTGTCAAGATTTTTGAATAATTCCTTATCTATGAATATGATTAGATGAATAATAATATTAAATGTTTTTTTATCAAATATGAGACATTTTATTCTTTTACTGGTCTCATTATCAACCAATATTTTTCATTTCTTAAAATTTTCAAATACATTAAATTTATGTGTGAGGAAATAAATCCATACTTTTATAGTTGCATCATCAATAATTGAAACATAATATAGAGAGACAAAAATGGAAGATGCCTAACTTGGTCCTCATACATCTACATGCATAAGATCTAACTTCTCATTTTTTTTTCCTTCCAAACCTTTAGAGAACTAACTTTATTTTTACTTCTATTTTTGTACACACAATTATCACAGAAATCCATGTTTCAACACATTTTTTACTAGGAAAAGCTTTCTTTGTATTAGGTAATTTCCATCCTTTTTCACTCGTGTGCAAAAATATATTTTCCCATAGGGTTGTTTCTAAACCTAAAGTGATTATTTTCTATTATTCCATCTCAAATATAGTAGTTTATCGTGAATGTTAAATTTTCTCTAGAATAATTAAAGTGGAAGAAATAGTGTGACTTGTAAAAAGATATAATGTGTCCACTTTTACACCTTTTTCTACTAGTAAGAAATCTTCTAAAACCTTTGATTTTTTATCATTAAAATTGATTATGCAACTCTCATCACCTTGTTTACCAAAACAAATAAAATTCCTACTTAGGTGGAACATGTCTTACCTCCTATATTAGCCAATGATTCACATTTTATAACTTTATCTTAATTCTTCAATTTTCAACAATCTAATAGGGTTCATTTTCTCCCAAATAAAGTAGCCCAAAATCTCCTCGATTATAATCAAGAAAAAAATTTCTATGGGGTGTAATATGAAATGAAGCCCCTAAATCTAAAATCTACAAATCATATTTCCTTCTTGTTTATCTCCTTCATTATTGGTCTGTGATTAATAATCTTCCTTCTTATGACCCATCTTTCCATACTACTAAAAAATTATTAGTCCTTTCAATTGAGACATCATGCTCATTGACTCTCCTTGTGATTTATTATAAATTCAATAATTATTTCCTGTATGTCTCGATCTACTACTACTTTTTGTACCTAAAGAGACTAGGTGATGTAGATCCACCTGAGCTTTCCTTATGAATTTACTCACTTGGATTTACACCAACAACATCATCAAATTTTAGTATATTTGGCAAGAAAAATAGCTACTAGAAGTTATACTTAGTCATTCCAACAATCAAGAAAAGAATTAAAAACCCAAAGAGATCTAATTTCTTCATAAAATTTGATGTTTATAGAAGATAATTTAGTAGTGAGCATATTAAACTCATTCTAGTGATCAATGCTAGATTTGTCTTTTACAGTATTCATATTAAATAAACACTGGATGTAAAATACTTTCTTCAAAGAAGAAGAACTTTTGTACAATTTCATTAAGATTTTCATCAACTCTTTAGTTGTCTTTACTTTTGTAATATTAAATGAGACTGATTATTCTAGGAATAACACAATATTTCCAAGTGCCTTTCAATAAAAAGTGTCACAATCCTCATAAGACATAGTTGTGTATTTCTTGGCTTTTCATCCCAATGGTTATCATAAATCCTTCTCATAAAGCTAGTCTTCTATTTATGTTTTCTATAACTTAAAGTATTATTAAAATTGTCAACATCAACTTACTATCATTTTTTCATTACTCTCACTCATCATGAGACTACCACATAGTAGTGAGACCTTCCTATAGAGGATAATTAACATAACCTTACTTTGATATCACATATTGGAATTAAGTAAAAATAATCTAACAATTACAAAAAAATATAACCAATAAGTATATTGAATAAATCATAAATATTTAATGTGGTTGACCCATTTTTGGGCTACATCTATTGTGAGCACACCAAGATGGTGTACATGGGGGTATAAGTGGACACCTTTTTTTTGAAATCAGGTAAGTATGAACTTGGATGAGACATTTAAGGGTCATCCACTAAAAATTACAAGATGTGTAAAACATATAAATTGTAGTACTCTGAATCTACTTTATAAACTACAAGATGTTTTAGAAAATAGATAAGATTAGGTGGGTCAAACCTTGCCCACACGAAAACTAGTTCCTAATTTTTTTAGAAAATATAACATAGCTATTTTCATGTGCAACACATAAGACATAGTTATAGTTAGTATTTTGCATATCCCTTTGGTAGAATGATAGCTAAGAGTCATATCTAGAAGTTGTGTATTTTTTTGTAATTTAATGATGAGTATTTTTTTGTTATGAATTATTGAATAGACTACATCCTAAAAATTTGGTACATGTTCCTATTTTGAGCATAACTTGCATCAAAATAATTGAATATGGAAACCTTTTTCTAAAATGCGTATATAATCAAATGTAGAATATTAATATGTAATTTATTCTAAATTTTTTAAAGTATCTCAAAAGTTTTTAAAGAAATAGTAGACATATTCTTGTGAGGAATATCAAGGTATTGGTAAAAGTAATTAAATTTTATAATGTTAATGTTACCCTATATATATATATATATATATATATATATATATATATATATATATATATATATATATATATATATATATATATATATATATATATATATATATATATATATATATATATATATATATATATATATATATATATATATATATGGTCAAAAAGCTAAGTAGGGGTGTAAGATTATGGTGGTGATTTTAGACATACCCACTTTACCATTAGCATACTTGATGAAGAGAAAGATGATAATTATCTTAGAAGATGAAAAACCATCTAAAGGGAAAAAATTGGAGGGAACATAGTCTCCCAAGCCTTTGGGTCATTTTCCTAGGCTATCACCAAACTATACCCTGATCAGGTTTTTTTGATTCAAATAACTTGATCAGGTTCTGAAAATTAAAAATGCATTCAGAACCAAATCAAGTTTTGTATTACTACTTGATATCCTCTCTCTCTCTTTCTCCTATCCCTTTCTCTCTCCCTCATTCTCTCCATCTCTCTCTCAGTCTTTCTATCATATCCCCTAATCTCCCATAGTCAATCTCTCTCTCTCACATATCAGCTCTCTATGTTTCTCCTATCCCCTCTCTCTCTTTCTCCTATCCCCTAATCCTCTCTCTCTCTCTCTCTCTCTCTCTCTCTCTCTCTCTCTCTCTCTCTCTCTCTCTCTCTCTCTCTCTCTCTCTCTCTCTCCCCTTTGATATACCTTTCTGTAGTAGTAACACAGAACTAGATTGAGTAATTTGTCCATATGGACAATGTAGTTAGAACTCAATAACTTGACCAGGTTATTGAAAACTATAAATAAAACAACATGTGAATGGTTACTATGTTTTTCAAGTGCGGTCCACCAAATTCTTCTACCATTTTACATGTATTTATACACTAGGTATGAAAGTGTAAGATTTTTTGTGCTTGGGAATGCTAACTTTTATATTTTTCATGTGCCAACATCTTGTTTTATGTTAGTATCTTATGATGAGAATAAAATAATTATACAAATTTTTTTAGTTTTGTATTTTATATTTTATTTTATTCACGCTATTTTCTGTAGGGCCTAATTTCAATCTACAATCATGGGAAATAACAAGAGAGGAACGATTGAAAAATGAGAGGCAACAAAGGAAAAAACAAGGGAGCATATGAGGAGATTAAGTGAAGGTACATCATCAAATGTCTCCAATGTAAGTGATGAAAATATACCTATTGATATTGATTTCACAAGCATACCTAATTTGACAAATGAAAATGTTCAACATACCCCAACTCAAATGATTATGACAAATATAGTTATGTCACCTGATGCACCTAATGAGACATCTCAAGTTGAAATGATGAAAATGATGTAATCAATGAAACTATAGAGCATGCACATACATCAACATCTCCTATAACAACTTGTAGAAACCCAAAGTTTCTAATTGACATTGATGAAAATATTTTGAAGCCAATGCATGACAAAATTTTAGAAAGGAACTGTTCAAAATATTTGGAATAACTATTTTGAAAATTTAAATCAAGATGGAAGATGCCAACTTGTTTTTGAAATGGTAAAAAATCATAAATTTAGAAAGATATGAAGAATTTTGTGGTTAAGTTTGAAATGATAGGAATGCCATTTGACCAAATTAGTGAAAAATTGCTTGAGAAAATTTTGGCAACAAAGTTGCAAATAGTTGAAGAGGATTTCTAAAGGCTGACTAACCACCCAACCACCATATATAAAGCATGAGAATAGAAAAATTGCATAATAGTGCAAAAAAAGTTGTTAAAAAGTTGCAAAGTACAATTTTTTCAATTTCCTATGAAAGTTGGTTAGGAAATGATCAAATGAACTAGAGGAGTGTATATGTGTTGTAGATCATTATGGAGTTGCTAATGGAGGATTTTCAAAATCTTATTAGGAGAATGCTTTAATGTTTTCCTTTCTTTCGCAACAACACCTTACTCTTCCTTCCAAAAGAATAAACTCTAGGCCCTCAACCCACACTATAGACCTATTAGTGGTTAATTCCATCATTCATATCCTAGCTATACTCCACAATCTCAATCCTCTTCCTCATTTCCATATCCATGCATTCAACAATGCCCCGTACTCTAGGGTTGCCTTCAAACCTACCAAACCAACACCCCCCAATCTCTCTAGTTGGTTCTCCTAACTTCCAAATATCCTTAATAACTTACAAATAACATGTTAACTACTCCTTAAGTGATAGGTTTCAATCGTTAATCACCCACAACCATACTACCCTCTTCTACCACTATCCTGTTAGCCTTGCCTAGTAAGAAATTTGTAGATTTCTCAAAATTTTCCCAGAAGAATTATATACTCAAATACCATTTTTAAATTTATTAAACATATTTAGAAATCAACCCCACCTATTTTATAACATCCCTTCAAAAAATTGTTGGTTTACTTTTGGATTCTAGGCCTAATACCCCACGTTTTCAAAGCAACCCTATTGTGCGTGTACTCCCAAACCTTGTCACTTTTATAAATATAATGAAATAGATCTAATTATAAGAATATGAATCCAATTTTCCCCTATTACACCTTTGCATATGAAAGCCCCAATTTGGACACCAAAACCCCAAGAATCTAGGGCTTACTCAATGCTTGATATCCCAATACCATGCCTGAAAAATAGAAGTTGTTACACCATCCTTAGACTATTATAATATGGAATCCATCATTAAAATATGCCCTCCAATAGATAGATCTTCTACTACTACACCTATGGCTCTATTTTAAACTCCTCCAAACACTCTCCACTTGCAAACTCTCATTCTTTCCTACATTCACATTTTATAGTTGGATTGGTGTAGACTTAATACCCCTTATTAAGGAAATAGTCCTACTAGTAATTTCTTACTCTATAACCCTAACCATTTCTTAGGATCTTTCTCTCACCCTTCCATGGTTCCTACTAATGTTGTAGATACCCTCCATATCCTTCTTGACCTTGCCTAACACCTCTAATCACAACTATAACCATTCAAAATTCACTATCCTTAAATCAATCTATCCAACCACTTTCTCATTCAAGGTAATATCCTTAGGATTCTAGGTATGTCATTGGATTGACCCAAACTGATCATGAGCATGCCTTGCAACAACATCTTCAAACTGTCCTAGATCACCTACTCCCAACAAAAAGCCTAGGGTATCATTCCATAGCTTTGAAAATAGTCAAAAAAATACAAAAGAAAGAAAAAAATATTGTTTATAGGGCCTAACCTATCATCCCACAAGGTTTCACACATTTTCCATAATGAACTACTAGGTTAGAACCATTAATGTGATAGTAGCTTTGTGAATGGAAATCACAAACCAGTCACAAAGAAAATTCATCAAATCCTTAATCTAATGACAACAAACCAAGTTTGGATATGAAAAAGAGATGTAAAATCTACTCTATCAATATCGAAAGTTAGATCATCTATCCCAATTTGTACATAGCCATACTAGGGCATCAAAGCACTGCAAAAAAAGTCCAAAATATTGCAACAATTCATACAACAGGTACAAATATGTGGAATCTGACTAGAAACCTTCCAACCTTACAAAACATGTTTTCCATGCTCATATACCTAATAATGGGTAGTTACAACTTCTCAAACTTCAATTTGCAACTTTTTTTACAACTTGCAAAAGTTGCTCAAGCAACTTTTTGAGCAACTTTGCAACTTTTGAGCAATTTTTGCTCTTGAGATCTTTTGGTCAAATCGGTCCATCTAGGCACTAATTCCCAAGTTTTATTCTTTTCAATTTGACTTAGTTCCTCTTTCATAGCATTAACCCAAAACTCATCCATACTAGTTTCTTGATATGATTTAGGTTCAATTTGAGATAAAATAAACATAGATTAGCACATTCACTAGATGTAGTTCTTATTCTTGTTTGAATACCTACATGCTTATCCCCTATAATTTGATCTTGAGGATGATACTTCTTCAATCTTGTTCTTTTAGCCTTTGTACCTATGATTTTTGGTTTTTCTATTTGATCTTTTATCTCCTCTTCACCTTCATCAACTTTATTATCTACTTCTTTACCTAGTTCTTTCAAGTCTTTATCACTATCTTGTAGGAAAGTATTATCCATTCTTATTTCCTTTTTATCCTACACAACTTCATCCACTTTTATATGTACACTTTCAATAAGTTTATTCAACCTTTTATTAAAACATTTGTAAGCTTTACTTCGAGAAGAATATCCTAAAAAGATTCCTTCATCACATCTTGAATCAAAGCTTCCTATTTTATCGTCAAAATTCTTAATGAAGCATCTACTTCCAAAAATTCTAAAATGCTTAATAGATGCAAGATGTCCATACCATAACTCATAAGGAGTGTACTTTTTTTAAAACCTTAGTTGTTCCTTGCTTAAAATATATACTACTATTTGAACTACTTCACTCCAATACCTATTTTCTACTTTAGATTCATCTAACATAGTCCTTGCCATTTCTTTCACTATTTGGTTCTTTCTCTCAACAACTCCATTTGGTTGAGATGTCCTCAATGCTATATATTTTCTTTTGATGCCATGTTTTCCACAATAATCAAAAAATTCATCTAAAGTAAACTCACCACCTTTATCTAATCATAAGCATTTAATCTTCATGTCTAACTCATTTTCAACCATTTTCCTAAAAATCTTAAACTTTTTAAATGCCTTTAATTTATGCTTTAAGAATGTTACCCATGTCATTTTTTTATAATCATCTATAAAAAGCATGCAATACTTTTCACCATTTAATGACATTATCCTTGTAGGACCACATAAATAATTATCTGCTAATTTTATTGCTTTAGAAGAAAAATATTCTTTTGAAGGAAAAGATGCCTTTGTTTGTTTACCATGTTGACACCCTTCCCAAATAATATTCTCTAGCTTACTTAGATATGGCATACCTCTTACTTTCTGATGCTTACTAACTTTTACCAAGTTGTCAAAATTCAAGTACCCAAGCCTTTTGTGCCATAAAAAACTTTCATTCACCTATCCCATAAGACAAATATCTTTTAAATTGTATACATTGCCTTTAGATCTTTTACCTAACACAACCAACTATCTAGATTTTAATTTGATTTGGCAATCATGGTCATCAAAAAAAACTTCATATCCATGATAAGAAAAAAATACTAAAACTTAGAAGATTGTACTATAATCCATCAACATAATACACATCATGAATGGACATTTTGTCACTAAGCATCAAAGAACCCAAACCTTTAATTTTCCTTGAACAATCATCACCAAAACTAACATTGCCACCTTTGTAGTTAATCAATTTGTCAAACTCCATTCTATCTCCTATTGTGTGTCTAGAACAACCACTATCAATTATCCAAAATTCTTTTTCTTTAGAATGTAGAGCCATTTGAACAAACATAGACTTATTAATCTTAGGCCTCCATATCTTAGTCACTTTAGTATCAAATTCTTTATCAACTTGTAGACTAGCATAAGATTGATCATTCTAAATTGACTTAGTTTTACAATTACTCATAACATGACCAAAGAGATTACATTTGTAACATCTTAGACTATTCATTTTAGTAAAGGAATAACCAAAATGAATCTTTGAATACCTCCTCACCATGTATTTGCAATTACTTATTCTATGCCCATATTGATGACACATGAATCAATACCCATCAAAGAAAGAAGTGAACCTATTTGAGTATCTTTTACCCATGAATGAAGTGATTGATATAAACTGATTTTTATTATTATAAATCTAATTAAAATCTACATTTTTACCTGCATTTTAAGTGGTAGCATTCCGATTTGTATTGTTACTTTCATATTTAAATATCTCAAATAAAGATTTATCTTTCTTGTCACTAGAACATTGTCCAAGTTCAAAACCAATTCTTGTTAGATCATCAGTTCTTCTTTTTTTTCTTAACATACCATCCAAATTAGTGTTATCATATTTTTCTAAATTTCTTCTATATGATACTACTTTATTCATTAACCTTGTACATTCCCAACGTTTAGAACTTAACTCTTCCTTAGTGACAAAGGCAATTCTCTTTTGTTCCTCAACTTGTAATTTCAATTCTGTAACTGTTTTTTTTAATTCCTTTGTTTCTTTTTCAAAGTTCTCTTTTTCTTTTTAGAATTGATTTTCTTAAACACTTAAATTCCTTTTTAATTCCTTGATCCTTTTAAGTGCATAAAGAAATTCAAATTCTAAATCAGCCTCAACAAGTTCAACATCATCATCACTATCTAATTCTTGGCAAGTAGTTTCTATAGCCATGAATGAAACTTCATTTTCATCACATTCAAAACTACTAGAGTCACTATCTGATACATCAGCAATCAAACTCTTCTTCTTCTTAAAGAACTTCTTTTTGTTATAGAATTTATTTTTACTTAATTTCTCTTTCTCATCATCTACTTCATCATGACTATTATAATGACATTTAGATGCAAAGTGTCCTATTTTACCACAATTAAAGCATTTGAAAGGAAGTTCGCCTTTGTATTTACCTACTCCTTTTTTTTATTTCCTTGATAAATGTGCTTCAAGATCATAAAGATCTTCTAATTTTGAAGAGACATGCTTAACTTTCTTTTCCACCTTGAATGTTGTTTCTTTTCTTATGGATTCTTGTTTGCTAAACTTTCTCATTTCATAAGCTACAAGTTCTCCATGAATATCTTCCATTGTATACTTGTCAATATCTCTAGTTTCTTCTATATAACATATCTTAGAATCAAACTTATCAAAAAGAGATCTCAAAACTTTCTTTATAACATAAATATCATCAATTTTTTCACCAAGTCCTCTTATGCCATTTATAGTTTCATCTATCTTAAGGAGATAGTCTTCTACCTTTTCATCATTACCCATCTTAAGGTCTTCAAATCTTGATTTCAAATGTTGTATCTTGGCTTCTTTAACTCTATTATTACCATGATATGTGTTTTCCAATTTGTCCCATACTTCTTTAGAAGAACTACAATGTATTACCTTAACAAAAACATCTTTAAATAAATTGTTAAGTATAGAAAATTTAGCTTTCATATCAGTTTCATAATTCCTCTTTTCATTAGGATTTGTAGGTAAAGTATTAGGAACTTTATAACCATTAACAACTACAGCCGAAACATCAACATTAATAGATAACAAGTATGATTGCATCATTACTTCCCAAAATGCATACTCTGATCCCATCAAAAATAGGAACCTTTGAAGAACTATATTGTGCCATAAAAGATAAGTATTCTACTCAACCAAAATCTACACAAAATTGTTAAACTTAATATAGGGAACCTTGCTCTAATACCACTTTTTGGAATACAAACACCACTAAGAGGGTGGGAGTGAATTAGTTGTTTAAAATACTTTTAAAAACTTGAAAAAATTACAAGTTATAAAAATTTAACACATGAGCAAGATAGTTAACAAATAACAAAGTGACACAATATTTTAACATGGAAAAACCCTCAGGGTAAAAAAAGCACTATAAATCTGAACCTTTATTGGCCATTTGGGAAAATTTTTTAGAGCTACAACTTTGGGAAGCACCAATACTCTATTTTAAAAACACCAATTTCAAGGAACACCAATCTCTTACACCTGAAGCACCACCTCATGAATAAAAGAAGCACCAAATTCCAAAATTAAAAAATGATATATTAAATTAGAGGGTAATATTTGTTGCAGCACAAATCATGAATCACTAGTTTTAACTTCTTGTTGAAAACACAATGAAGGACATACTTCCATTCTCCTCAAAACATCCAATATCCAAATATATTTTCTTTTTCCATTAAAAGATCTAATAAAATATTGAAATGTATGAATGAAGTAGAAATAAATAACCCTTCTTCTACCTCTAATAAAATTCTTCAATGAAAACCAAATAAAAAATATGAAAATAGAAACATAAAGCATTACCCTCTTTATTGTTGTTAAAAATCTGCCTACAAACTGTTTAGTCTACAAGGAATTCCACACCTATTCTGAAACTTATATCAAAACCACCTATTGGATGTTTTAGAGGAATGTATCCTCTACTTATAAAAAAATAAATTCAAAATTTTGGAGGTAGTTACACTCCCCAAAATTCCATTAGACCAAAATTGCTCAAAACTGCCAAAACCGTCATAACAATTTGGTACCTATTTCTGATAAATATACTTTTTCTCTTTCCACATGTGTGATGCAAAAAATAACAAAAATCAATTTTAGCTAACTCCAAGACCTTTCCAAAAAGTTATGATAGTTGGGGTCTATATAATAAAAAATCTTGTTGACTTTCTAATTGACCAAAATTATTATTTTTTAATCCATTTTCAAAAACAATGTGAACATTAAGTGTTAATTGTATAACACTTAAGTAATTTTCTTGAATATGTTTTGAAAAGCATTGAAGGACATCAAGTAAGATAATTACATGATGTTAGCCATACCATATGCTCAGTATGTTAGCCATATCATATGCTCATTATTGACATCAATGACAACAATCAAAGACCAAATACCAAGGGCTCAACACAAGTTGCAATCTTTGATCAGTCATTTCTTTTAGCTCTTGCAAGGTATTGAAAAACTATTAGGTGTTACAAGATTGTATTATCTAGGCCTACAACAACCTATCTTAGTTTTTAGATATTTGACTTTGTTTGGATTTAGCATATGTATCTCATGTATTGCCAAAAGTTGCAATGTTGCTTAGTTAAAATGAGCAAGGTTGTGTATATTTCAAACCATTGGTCATAGGATTGAATCATCTTCTTTGTTAGCTCTAGTTGGTTAGATTTAGGCTAGGACAAACCTCATTTAAGCTAAAATGTCCCTATGATGGTATCAACTACACAGAATGAAAGTGACCCCTACTATTCTATGTGGGCTTTTTATGCACTTTGTACTTCATGTACCTAGATAGTGATATGGGTCTCTTAGCCATGAAGCTATTCTTGCCTTACCAATGTATATATAAATAGCTATAGATGGTTAGGTGGAGTCTATTATATGTAGAGGAAGGATTCTAATTATGGTTTCTAGGATGTAGAGGAGTATAACATGGCATGCTATAGAAGGAAAGACCCTTCTCTAAGGTTCCTAAGGATCTCTAAGAAGCATCAAGCTATAATCTTTGATTGGGCATTTCTCTGAGCTCGTGCAAGGTATTGAGAAACTACCAATTGCTACAAGATCACATTATCTAGGCCTACACCAACCTATCTCAGTTTTTAGAGATTGAACTATGTTTAGATTTGGCATACATATCTCCCGTATTGCCAAAAGTTATAATGTCACTTAGTTAACATGAGCAAGGTTGTGTATATTTCAAACCATTGGTCCTAGGATTGAATCATCTACTCCATTAGCTTTGTTTGGTTGGGTTTATCCTAGGACCAACTTTTTTTTAGCCACAACTTCCCTCCAACAATATTGACCGCACTAAATGGAAGTGTTCGTAAGGGTCTCTAAGGACTAGATCAGGCTGCGATCTTTGACAAAAATACAAAATTCATAATATTTTTACTTTTCATGTCTTATTAAATCAAAATAAGTGACATATAATTACATTTTATAATTAATTTGATAAAAAAATTTATGTGTTTAATTAATTGCAAGAAAGTAAGCTAAAATACAAGTTCGTATGCACACATTGAACAATTTTGATGGAAATCCAAGTTTAATGTATATCAAAATGAAGAATATATTATGTCATATAAATATATAGTTAAAAAAGATGTTATGTCTCATTGGTACAATACAAACGTTGAATACCTGACAAATGTCAAATCTGTAAAATAGAAATGTCTAATGTGCATAATACAAAAGTTGAATACTTGACAAATGTTGAATATGTATGATAGAAATGTTTAATGTCAACAATAAAAATCTTTAATATATACAATACAAAAGTCAAATATATGTCAATGTCATGTGATTACCACAACTACATACATATATCACTATCAATATTTATGACTATGTAGGATCATCAAAATGGAGCATCTTTGATGCATTTTGTGGCTTTCCAAGTGTCTGCAAAAGAAAAATTATAATACACTATCAAATATTTTATCTATATGTAATATGAAAATAACTAGAAATTGGGTTATAAATTGTCAATAGTTGAGTTGTTCATTACCTCATGCCTTTATCCCACAATTAGACTGAATGATAATGGTAATGGGCTCCTTTATTAATGGGTAGGACACCTAACAAAATGAAGAGGTAGTGACAATGCGAGACACAACTACCAATGAATCAATTCTCATGGGAGGCACAACCACTGATAAATCATTACTAGTATGAGGTACAACCTGTATCATAAGTGATAAAATGTTAGCATTATAGAGTGGCATTAGGGATTCCAAATATAATAAAAAAATAAAAATGTATTGCATCATGAGCTAGATGTCCCAGGCTAGTGGGAGGTACAACCATTGATTAAATAATGTTGATATGAGGCATAACCTATATGGAAAACAATAAAATGTTAGCATTATAGAGTGGCATTAGGGATTCCAAATAGAATAAAAAACCAAAAAACATACTGCAACCTAAACTAGATCTCCCATGCTAGTAGAAGGTACAACCAATGATGAATCAATGTTGGTATGAAGTACAACCTACATGGCAAGTGATATTGTTGGTGTAAATAAGTATTTACTATTTACACTTTACTTAAGTATACTTAGGTCAATGCATTATTTTATTAGTTATTTGGTGAGACCCTTAGGAGTTTGCATACTCTTATGAGTTGTCAAGTTGACAACACTAGACTAAGCAACTCTAATTCAACACATGATGTCTACAACACTGGAGTTTGCATAATTAACTGAGTTGTCATGTAGACAACATAGTTATTCACACTTTTATTTTAGCACATGGTGTCTACAACATAACTTTGCATGCTACACATTTGTAGGTTTATCCTCTATTCATCACACTTACTCCTGTGCTTAATGGAGGATAATCCATGTCTAGTGGACATGTACCTAGTTGTATGACTTATCATGTTGTTGATTCATATGCATTCTAGAAGCATTCCAAAGGCTTTTATATACAAGCATTCCTAGTGTGTACAATCATCTAATTTGAACATAGTGATGTATCAAGACATGCTATGATATTGATTACACTCTTTTTGGTCTATAGTTGTGCTTGTGTTCAAGTTCTTTGATCTTGGGTGAATTTTCCCTAAGATAATTTTTACATGGTATCAGAGCTCTTGGAGAATATCTCTTCGCAAAGCCATTCAGAACATCTTCTTGCTTCAACACCTTTTCTCAAATCTGGAGTATCATTGTTATTGGGAGCATCTAGAGCCAGATCTAACCTCACCATTGTGTTTGAAACATCAATTCAATGGAAATTGGCTATAAATTTTCCTACTCTTGGCCATAGTCAATTGTGAGGCAATTTTTTTTGCAAATTGGCACCTGGAGGCCTAGATTTGTAAGTTGGGGTATGATCCTTTAGATCTGCAATTTAATTTCTTTATATTTCCATTATGCATTTCTACATATTTTAAGAATTTCTTTTGGCCTTGTTAGGCTTGTAGAGAAGTTTTCTTTTGTAGAACTAGGCAGTCACACCTTAGCCCTATAGAGTATATTCCTTCAAAATATTCTATTAAGTGCCAGCATTGGCTTAACAATTTCTGGGTACTGGCATCTTACTATACCCCCTGTCCACAAAGTCCAACCATCACAATCTGGGCAACCTCTTTGTTACATTACATCCATGAATTTCTATATTTAACCTACACTGAGGGTAATTTTATGGTCAATGTGGGATTTTTCAAAATAACTTTCGGTCTCCTACATTTCCTTCCAAGCCTTGACAAGTTCACTCTAGTGCTGAATTTTCACCAGCCCCTAGAAACAATTTTGGAACTCTAAAAAACCATAGATTTTTTACCATGGCATTATATTTTGATAGCTTGAAAAGAAATCTCTTGCACAATTCTAGTTCTAGCAATCCATTACAACCTAGCAGAAATATCTAGTGGAACATGCATTCCTATTGGCATTGGAATTTTTCCAACTACCCACATAGTGAAACTAATAGCGTTAAAGCATTTTCTCAACAAAGCTTTTGGTATCATCCCATATTCTCTAGCCACGAGCATAGCTTGCAACTCTGACAACTTCCCTCTATTTTTCAGCTACTCCAGTCTAACTTTTCTTTGGCACTTGTTTGAAGACACCACATGGCCTTAAGGTATTTTGAGTCACAACTTTTCCCCATCTTAGCCTATGTAATGTCTAGTCACACAGTCGTGCAAAAAAAGAAAATGTTAGCCTAGCCATGTATACTGCAAACAAATCAAACTGTGCCATGTGTCCTCATTGACACATCACCGTATGATAACCTAGCTAGTGCTAACTCATCAATAGTCTATACCTCCTAACACATCAGCAAGTCATACTATCATGTCAACCAGGAAGCTCTTTTTTCACTAATGTCAACTAAACATGAGGTTAAATTTGACAATTGTTTGACCATCATTCCTAGGCATTTTCTAACTACTACGATGGTCATTTGACTATTAAATTTAAGCACACATTTTTTTTCCTAGACCTCTCTCTAGATTCAATTTTGATTTGGCTGCCTAACTTTGAGAGCCCATAACTCAGTCATGCAGACTCCAAATCAAGTCCAATTTTTTTGATTTTGGGTAGAATTTCCTAAAAATTTTAGTGGTGGTATTTTTTTGTAGTTTTGGTGCATAGATTTTTCAAAAATTGTATCTTTTGCCAACTATACCAATCCAATCCTACGTTATGGAACTTAAAACACTTCATACAAGCTCATCTAGACTCCTTTTCAAGTTTTTTTTTTTTTGATACTACATTATTTTTTGTCTACTTTCCATATCTACATTCAAATAATAGGGTTGTGTGGACAAAAAATCACTTTCAACATTAGGGCCTTTTTTGCATTGTATTGCTTTGATTACTTTTCAAAATTGTTGTACATCTCAGCTACAATGCTTAGTTCCAGATTTAGGCCTCAAAAGGTAGTTGTAATAAGAAAAATTAGAAGTCCATCTTATACATTTTGACAAGTGGCCTATTGTACATGCATCACTTCTAAAGCACTAATTCTTACATTTGGGGGGAAGGGGTTCTTTCATTTTTCTTGCATCTTTGGGGGCTACATTGATTATTCCATCATGGAAGAGGAAAATTTTATTACCTTGACACTAGAAAACTATCAACAATAGATTCAATTGGTTATCCCATATCTTAGTCAGCATAATGCACTACGATGTGTGAGAGGACTTTTATTTGATGAGGACACATGCTCCATCCTTTTTCGTGGACTCTTTCTATTTATGGATATGGAGGTTATGGATTCACTTGATGAGTTGAAGTCAAATGATTTATGTGATATTTGGATTTATCTATGGGAGCTTTATGGAGATCCACATATTCCTCCATTCCAAAATGATCTTATACCTCCAGTTGTAGTTGCATCCTCTCTAGATGAGATCACAGCTCCAAATGCTCCTATTTCTCCTACTAATCCCATTCTAGTCATAGATGCTTCTAACTCAGTGTAGCAAAATCATTTATGTCTTCCTACCTTACCTTCATGCAATGACTTCCTTCCAAACATTGCACAACTATATGTGGAGTCTCACATTAAAGACGTGGGAGACATCCTCAATGATATTCATCATTTCTTTGAGGAAAATTCCTCATCTATTTCCACAGTGATTGATTCATGTACTTTACTACAACAGGGAACACTTTGTCTTCAAGTTCTAGCCTCAGGTGATGACTTCTTGATTGACATTTTAGGTTTGTTCATGGAGTCACACATGGTAAACTTGGGAGACTTCTTTGATGATATCTAGCTTCTCTTTGATGTGGACTATCCTTCTATAGTTTTTGTGAGGGTTCACTCTAACCCTCATGTCTATTCTCTACATGATCAATCTTTACAGGTTGATGTGATTGTGGATCCTTATGTACAACAGTTGTAGGAGGTCTCTTTGTCATTTGAGGAGATAGATTATTCTTTGGAATAGGTTCTACATCAATCCTTGCTAGATTTTCACTTCTTCTCAGTAGTTTTGGAAGGAAGCACCATCAACATCAACCCAAGGATAGTTGAGTAGGTTTCAGAGACACCTTTCATCATCGCAATTCTTTCCACACATAGGGGACACATCACACATATACCTCTGCCATTTTTTCTTCCAAAGGGGAGGAACATCATTCAACAGTCATGGATCATTTTCTACATTGCAACATTTCTCACTGATTGGCACACTACCTTTAGTGGGGTAGAACTACCCTGTCTCCTTCTTCTCCTTTTAGTGGGGGAATTTTTCCTCTTAGGCGGTTTTTTCCTTCTCCCATTTCTCTCTTGTATATACTCAATGTATGTCATAATGGAGGGGTCTTGGTTACTCCATCTATCCATACATCTTTCATCTCTCTTTTTGGGGGAGGGTTTTTCCCATGAGGTTTTCCCTCTTTCTCTACTTTATGAGAGATTTCATTGCTTTTCATTATGTACTTGGGTACCTAACATTACCTCATAGTTGGGACCCATTATGCATTTCATCATAGCTTTTGTAAGCTTAAGTGAATTTTCCTAAGTTTCACTTAAGGGAGGGTGTTGGTGTAAATAAGTATTTACTATTTACACTTTACATAAGTATACTTAGGTCAATGCATTATTTTATTATTTATTTGGTGATACACTTAGGAGTTTGCATACTTTTATGTGTTGTCATATTGACAACACTAGAGTAAGAAACTCTAATTTAGTACATGGTGTCTACAACATTGGAGTTTGCATAATTAATTGAGTTTTCATGTAGACAACATATTATTCATACTCCTATTTTAGCACGTGGTGTTTACAACATAATTTTGCATGCTACACCTTTGTAGGCTTATCCTCTCATCATCACACTTACTCCTATGATTAATGGAGGATAACCCATGTCTAGTGGACATGTGCCTATTTGTATGACTTATCATGTTGTTGATTCCTATGCATTCTAGAAGCATTCCAGAGGCTTTTATATACAGGCACTCCTAGTGTGTACAATCATCTAATCAAAACATAGTGATGTATCAGGATATGCTATGATATATTGATCATACTCTTTTTGGTCTACAGTTGTGCTTATGTTTGAGTTCTTCAATGTTGGGTGAATTTTCCCTAAGGAAAATTCTTATAGATACAATGTTAGACTTGTATAGTAGATGTTAGGGATTCCAAAAAAAGTTTTTTTTTTAAAAAACATATTACAGCTTGAGCTAGATCTCCCATGCTAGTAGGATGTACAACCACTAATGAATCAGTGCTAGTTTGAGACACAATTTGTATGGTAAGAAATAAAATGTTAGCATTATATAGGGGCATTAGGGATTCTAAATATAGTAAAAAGTCAACAAACATACTATAACCTGAGCGAGATCTCTCATCCTAGCAAGAGGTGCAACCATTGATGAATCAATACTAGTATGATGTACAACTTGTATGGTAAGCAATAAAATGTTAGAATTATAGAGCAAGAATTAGGGACTTATATCACACACACAAGAAATCCAAATTGAGATCTTAAGAGGGCTTCAACTAAGACTCTACCTACATACTTATGGCCTCTATTATGTTTGGCCTTGTCTTTAATGCTCGAGACTCTTAAAAAGATGAAATGGGAAAGAATTTGCATGAAGTCTCAAAGATTTTTTTAATAGGTAAAAGATAAATAACACATGTTAATAAGATAAATTATTGATAACTACTATAAAACTGGAAAAAAAAAAACATGTACTCATTTGTAAATACAACTATTTAATATGTATATAGAACAAATGCATACTATAGCCTAAAAATTATGAAAAGAAAAAATTGAAACTTTACCTCTTCAATTGCCTCAACATTGGCAGTCTCAAGTGCATCCATCAACTCTACAAAACTAAATTGTTTCTACATATATGAAATAAACAAGTCAACATGTATTCATCATTATTGAGTACATGTATATACATTCATTTATAATAAATTTTAAAATATAAACTTGACTTCTATTTAATACCTTTTTGGGTTTTAGTGTTCTTGTTGATTTCCTTCCCTTTCCTCTAGACCTCGACCTATGTGGATTAACCTAAAGAAGTAACAAATATAGCATAAGAGGAATCAATAAGACACATCATTAGTTCAATTCAAACTATAAACTGGATAGGTGTGGAAGCTTTGATACTGCATAGCTCTCAAGAAAAAAGTTAATAGTAGAAAGTGTGGGATCATCAATTTGAGAAATTTTAGCCCCTGACAATACCTATAAAATAGCAAAGAGTATTTTTATAAATATGAGATAATGGTGTAAATAGAAAGAGGACACGATAACAATAAGAAGATCATAGGAGGGAAAGAAAACACATGAAGGACTTGAAGGATGATATCGAATGGATACTTGAAAGATAGGAAAAATTGTGACTCATAAAGACTAAAAGGCCTAAATTAAAAAAAAAGAGACCAAGAAGGAAAAGAGAGATGAAAATGAACTTTTGGCACCTTATCAAGAAATAAAAGTGGAGATTCATGATCTCCACACACCTACAAGACACCTAGTGTGGTATGGAGGTTCTTTGATGTGGATGAGTATATGGAGGATGAATTCATGAGGTCCATTTGATGGAGTTTGGCTATGCTAGGAGCAAGATACATGTATGGGAATTTAATAGATTTGAAGAATTTGGGAGGGTTTCAATGATGCTAGGAGATGGAAAGGTATTATTGAACTTTTTTAGAATACCAATTAAGAAAAAATATTCCAAATCCAATGTATTATTGTACTTTTAAGAATATTTAAAATTTTTTACCTCTGGTGTTCTTGCTCCTAGCCTCACACCTCTAGTAGAATGAGTACTATGTGGTTTTCTCAATCAATCTAAGGTGCTCTATAAGAATTTTTTTTTTTAAATTACTTATATGATATTTAGGTGATTAAATAATATTATGTCAACACTCATGAGGCTCATTAGATAGAGCTTGGGTAATGCTAGGAGCAAGAGATTTGGATGGTAATTGGATGGATTTGATGAATGGCGGGGTTTCAATTATGGTAGGAGATGGAAGAGGATCTATAAGTAGGTTTTTAGTGTCATACCAATTAAGAAACAATATTTTAAAGAAAATGTATAATTGTACTTCTAAGAATATTTTAAAAACTTTACCTTAGATGTGCTTCCTCCTACCCTCATACCTCTAGTAGAAAGAATACTCTATGGTTTTCTCATACTACTTGTTGCACCCTCCGTTGAATATTGTTCACAAATAAATCTAAAGTGATCTATACAATACTTTTTTTTAAAACTTTTGCAATATTGACGTGATTAAATAATATCATCTCAAAACTCAAACAAGAAAACCTATGTATCCTATCCACCAAAGACTATCACCATCAAATCATCTACAAGTGTGATATCTCCACCTCCATATGAATAACAAGTATGTCCACAATGTACACATGGATGAGATGACACTCCATCCTTAGGTGCCTCCATATATACCCCATCACACATGTGCTAACAACTAAAAAAAAAATGTTGATCGTGCCTCAAAGACTATAATGATGCATGTGATGATGATGCAAGTAGCACAACTGAGGATGAAACTAGTGGTGTAGGTGACACAAGTGGAGATGACACTAGTGGTGTAGGTGACACAAGTGAAGATGACACTGGTTGTGCAGGTGATGCTAATGGATTTTTCATAGGCTATGATGATGAAGGTGCCATAGTTGATGATGATGGAGTTCTCACATGTTATGATGACCCTATAGGTGCATTTGATGATGGTTGGGGTTCCATAGGTGAAGAAAAAGTACCTAACTATGAGCCATGCTCAATGATAACATCCATTAATGATATAGCCACATGAAGAGTATGTAAATCAATAGACTCCTTTACAATTGATGGGAGCACAAAATGATGCATGGTTTTCATGCTATATGTCTCCTCTCATGTTGTGGTGTCACCCTACAAGCCCCAAGTTGATCATACGTAGAACCTCTCCCTCTACCTTAGAACTGATAGATGTCAAAGTAATTTGGCTTCTCACCGAGGATTAACTGACAATATAGTTTTCTCAAAACATATAGAGGCACCTCATAATTATTACATGGTGTTAGGTCATGAAACACCATATAGCACCTATCCAATGATCTCATCCTAGTATGAGTGTACCAATGAATAGGAAAAGTTTTGGTTGTGTGTAATAGGGAGTTGCCAAATATAGGATCAATGAAAAGAGAATATATAGTACCTTTCTTTATGTCTTGATCTTTCACTTTCTGATATGATAACCCATCAAAATAAATTGCATGACACCTATCATTCCATGTACCCCATTTCATAACCTCCCTAGACACTTCATTTGCATTTTGGGCCATTTGTTGAAGTGTATTTGCTAGGGTTGAGTAGTGAGAAAGTATAGATGACTACAACATATTGACCATTTAGATAATGTTAGTACTATTTTGTGAGATTCATTTTATGAGGTCCTCTTTTGAAGTATTTAAATGATGTAATTTTGTGCATGGATGGTTTATAGGAGGCGGTGGTTGTTCAATGGGAACATTGAGTGGAGAGTTTTGTAGTTGTCTCACTGTGGATGGAGAGTTTCATGGTTGTGTTACAATAGGTATGGTGTTTTGTGGTTGTTTCATAATGGGTAGAGGGTTTGATTATGTAGGAGGTGGTCTTTCATCTCTCCCTCATTTTCTTGGATTCCTTGATGCATCTATATTAAAAACAAATTTAAAAAATTACAAAACTTATAAATTATAAAACCAAATTACAAAAGTAGATAAAAAAATACATAAACAATGAATGGAATGAAGACCTACCTACATTGCATGGTATCATGGATAGAAATACAATAAAGAATCATTTTTATGGTAAACCCAATCAGGTTTTGATTTTCTCCTCCACACTCCACTCTTTCGTTGCTGTTTAAGGGTATAAAATTACCCTCAAATGTGGAAAACAAACAAAATTTATAGTTTAAAAAATTTGATTGGGTTTTTTAAAGTATAATGGCCAGGCTTGGATCTAGCAATTCACTTTTAAATAACTTAGTCAAGTTATTGAAATTTTTTCCTTTTCTTTTTTCTTTTCAGGGAGGGGGAGGGGGGGGGGGGGGAGGGGGGGGGGGGGGGGGGTTGGTTTGCACTTCTTCACACACCAACTTGGTACAAACACCCTCTATAGAACAGATAGTCAAGTCTTATTATCTCATTAAGAAAAAATTTTAGAGTGATACATTTTACATTACCCTATGGATTATTCATATTCTTTAGGAATTTTACTAATATTATTTAATAAGTAAATTGAAAAAATACTTTATGATTAAAGATAGAAATGGTTCATGAATCAATCCAAAAATATTTGATGAGTTAACCCCCCTCAAAAAATATCTTTTTTATTTACCAAAACCTTACAATAAAAGGAAAACATATAGCACTTTCCAAAATAATCCCAATAAAAAAGCTATATCATCAAATCTAGTAGTGTAATAAAAGGAATACTAACTAATAATGAAAGAATATAAATAACTAAATAGTTAACACTTATAATAGGATAGGGTTATCATCAAAAGGAAGGAAAACCAAGAATGGTAAGCTCCTTGAGTATAACCTATGATGACATAGATGTGTCCTTGATGGATGGGGATGTATGATCATGATTTGCTCAAGCTTCCTATAGGTGGGGGTTTTTACCAAGAGTGTATATGGGTGAAGGTTTCAACAATGGAGATATGGATGGATTTTAGCACTATGATGGTATTTTGGTAGTTTTTAGGCTCTCAAACTAGCATTATAGGTTTTCTTGAAAAGTGGATGATGTTTGTGAAGGGAGAGGGTTTCATCTGTAGGCTAAGGGGTAGAGAGATGAATGTCCAAGATGCAAGGATTGGGAAAATCTTATGGAGGGCTAAGATGCCCTAAAAGGAAGCACATGGATTGTGCTAGTTTGGAGCCAATTAGGAGGTGGCACATGTCATAGGGTGATTGGATGGAGGGAAGGGCAAGATGAATAATCAACAAAGGAGGCTCAAGAGATAAGGGGTTCATAGATGTTCATAAATGCTTTGTAAGAGCTTTTAATGCTTGTGTAAGAGCTATAAATGCTTGACGGTGAGGGTGAGGATGAGATTATTGACTTTGGCTTGGGTTAGTAAGTCTTAACCCTTTCTTAAAGTTGTGCACATGTTTAGGAGGGGGATTAGGCTTAGCTTAGAAAGGGGGTCAAGGGACAAGTGGCTTAGCTTTGACAGGATGGTTTAGCTAGGTGGCTAAGTGAGGTTAGTATGGGTGGATGGGTTCAATTAGGGGTAAAGGTTGGGTTCAGGGATGGTTTACGAGTTTAGGATGATTTATTTAATAAATGGGGGATGTGGGATTAAATTAAATATATTTGAGGATTTATTTAATTTAATAGAGGAATAGGGATTTAATTGATAAATTGGTTTTGGGTTATCCTTTAATTTTATTAATTGGACTATAGTTAATTAAATAAATCAATTAACTAGCAGATGACAATTAATTAATTAAATAATAAATATTTAATCAATAATTTCCTAGGAGATGACTAAATATGATTACTTAATAAAGTAACTAGATTCAGGTGTCTACATTTTGACCCTCTTTGACATAGTGTTGGAACAACACTATTTCAAAGAAGTTTGACTGTAAATGATGTGAAGAAGACATTTTAAAGCAACATAGTTGCCCTAGTTTTGAGTAGAAGAGGAGAGAATAGACTGTGTGATGTCCCCTCAAGAAGGTAGCAAGGAAAGAAAATAAAGGCACCATGACTTCTTGAAAAGTTGTAGTAAGTTAGGGTAGGTAAGAGGACACATAAGGGTGAAAAAAGGGTGAAATGATAGCAAAATGGCCAAAGGAAATAAGATTGGGGGAAAATTAGGTCACTAGAGGAGTTATAGAGGAAGATAGGGCACCTTAGGGGGCCTATAAGGGGCTAGAGAGGGGTTGGGAAGGGTCATTTTCTTTCATATAGATGAGGAGATATTACTACTAGGAGGTATGATCTAGACAAGATGATGGTTGTGCAGGGATGACTAGTGCATCAATCTGACATGGTATGATGATTATGAGTGTAGTGGACACCAGTGATGGTGACAAGAGAGATGACTCTAGAGGTAGTAGTGCAGGGGTTGCATGCCAGATCTGTCGAAGGAATTTTGCATTGGATGAACAATTGGACCAAGTAGTCGTAGAGAAGTAGATTTATTTCTATGTGTGGGTTAGTATTAGGGTACATTGCCCTAGATATAGGTGGGAGAGGAGTTACCCTAGTGCTAATACCAGTGATTATGTGAATAGTGGATGTGGGAGTACTGGCAGCATTGGGGTTGTTGATGCTAGCATAGTTATACCGAGATTTGAATCAAATTTTATATCAGGGATTAGGACGATAAGGGAGGAGTATAGGGTTTCCTACATTATTACAAGTTTGGGCATGGGATCACATTGTGGCATTTTGACCTATCAGACAAAGAGATAGGCAGGCAGATAAACTAGTGGCATACAGCTGGGGAGAGCCTTTGACCTACCACCATATAGAAAATGTGGACTACTAGCAAGTCTAGATTGATGTGATTAGGGTTTTGGTATGGAGACCATATATGGGTCTAGGGATATGAGTAGATGAGGGACAATATTTATCATATACCATATCACCATGCTTCATTTTTGGGTAGTTGGAGTACATAGCTGAGCAGTATTGGCTTGATAGGGCCTTGCAATAGTTTGGATGGATTTAGCTGGCTCTAGGGGAGTCAAACTAGTACCAACAAGCTACTCATGAGCTAGTGTCTATGTATGGGCCAGTGCTATGGAGAGATGGGTTGCTTTAGGCCTAGTGGGAGTTAGTACAATAATAGTGAGACTAGTTTGGCAGAGTGGTAGATGTGGGCTCCACATAAGAGTAATGAGATTAGTTCTAGTGGCCATGGCTAGTAGGTCAAGCACAAGTGACTAGGGTGGCAATGGTGGCAAGGGAGATAGCACGGGTAGCTAGACAGGGTAGATATGTAGTGAGAGGGCTATGATAATGGGCATAGACTTTAGTATAGGAGGAGGGGCTAGAAAGGTAGAGGTGAAGGGGAGAGAGGTAGGAGGAGAGAGATGCATAGCCAAAGAGAGGATAGGAGAGACTAATAGTGGAGAGGGGACCGTAGGGGGAGGAGGAGTAGAGGCCATAAAGGCTAGTAAGTGGAGGAGATGGGGGTGGCTCTTCGACCGAGGGAGGGGATGATGGATGGGCAACCTGATATGCATCACTCCAATAGACACATGAGGTGGCACTGAGTCAACTACTATGGGATACCCAGTAAGAGAGGGATCAGTTATGGAGAGAGTAGGATCATGCAATACAAAAGTGAGATTCATTAAGGGGGCAGGTAGAGAGGGTAGAGACATAGGTGGGGACACTATAGGTGGAGGTAGGTTGGGTGGAGGGGAGGTTAGATATGGTGACCAGGGAGAGGTAGGCAATATAGTCAAGGCTAGACACCATGCAGCAAGAGAAGGATATACTAGTGGTGGAGGTGGTGACCCTAAGAGCATAGGGGATGATTAGTGGAGGGATGGAGGAGCTGAGGAGGTTGTTGGGAGAGGTGGATGATCTAAGGGAGAGGGCATGATTTTACTAGGGGAGGTACCATGTAGTAGTTCTAGTAGATCAGATAAAGCATTATAGATGGCTGACATAGTCAGGGATGGTTGGGACCCACACAAGCATGCAAGGAGGGGGGGAGGCTAGATGGAGCACTAGGGGCTCACAAAGGACAAGTGGGTGTTAGCGCACAAGGTACAGCCATAGGAAAGTGCAGAGCTATGGGTAGGATAGGGGGATGAGTTGGTGGAGAGATGAGGTAGAGAGCTTGGTAATGGGAGGAGGATGGATGGGGCCACCACATCCACCACCAATAGTGCCATGGGTGGAGAGGGATACCTATGAGTCCCATGATGAGGAGTTAGTAGATAAGGGGGGGTAGTGATATGTTGATTTTGATATAGTTATTTTTGGATCCACCGGTTGATGTACTTTTGCAAGCGTAGACCTGATTATTAATATGAGTATTTGTATGATATTGAAATTGGATATTTGGACTAGGATGGACATTTGGGATTTTTGCAGGGATGGGTGAGTTATTCTTTATTCTTTGTAGATGAGATATATATAAAGTGGATAATTCTTTGGGGTGGAATAGGGATGTATGGATGTATGATGACATGATTTTATTTATGATGTTGATTTTTTTAGATGTACATGAGAGACTAATGTGTTTTGATGTAGGATGTGATGTATATGAGAGACATGATGTTACCGATAGTTTATGATGTAGGATATGTCATTTATGATGTGATTTGTATGGATAATGATGATTATTTTGTAATGTAGGATATGATGTTTTGTGATGATAGGATTTGATTGTACTGATAGTTTATGATGCAAGATGTGTATTTTATGATGTGAGTTGTGATGAATATGATTTATGATATAGGATCTGATGAGCCTTATGATGAGATTGTAAAAATTTTGTATTGATGATGCTTTGTTTTATCATAACCCTAGAAAATAAGTTTAAAAAAACCTAAGAAAATGAATGTGATAAGTATGAAGTTTTTGGAAATGAATGTTTTTAGAAAAATAATAATGATAAAAATCATGACCTAAGAAATGAAACATTAAGGTAGGATAAAAAAATGAAATAAAAAGTGAAACTTATGATGGTGGTATGTTTTTAAACAAGAGACATGAAACTATGATAAAAAAATGATAAAAAGAACATAAGCTATGATAATGACTTAGGATATAAAATGAATGCAAACTATGGTAATTGGAACATGAGATTTATGATAATAAAAGATAATAAAATTGAATGCCAGGCATGATGAGAAAATGGGATAAATAAACTCAAAGCTATGATGAGAACATCGGATAAATTAACTAAAGGTTTAGGATGATCAACCATGAGAAATATACCTAACATGGAATAAATGAATGGAACCTATGATGGTGAAACATGAAAAGATAAATCCTAAGTATGATAAGAGACATGATAAATAAATACAAACTAGGATGATTCAATCACGGTAGATACATTTAACATGATGATGGTGGATAGGACAAATAAACATAAGCTCTGATGATAAAAATAAATGATAAAGGAAGTAAAAGCTATGATTTGGGAATACAATTAATAACTTAATCTATGATTATGAATGATGATAAAGAATGAATCTTGAAAAAAAATGAGAAACATGATCTCCAACAATATGATGATGGGAAATGAATCGAAAAGAGAACTCTAGCTATGATGAGGGAAAATACGATAAATGCACTTAGGTTTAGGATAGTGATCAATGATAATGATTGTCATTTAGGGATGGTGAAACCTTAGCTAAGGGATGAGGGTTGGGTAATAGTATGATAATGAAGATGAAAAAAATGTTTTCAAAACAAGGAAATTGAAGTGAGAGATTTTGATGAGTGTCATGATTTTGCTAGGGATGGTGTAGCATATCACTGATAGGTCATGGCCTTGGTTTAGGGGGGCAGGAGGGTATGCACAACTTTTTAAAAACACAAAGAGTGTAGGAGGCTTGAGGGGATGGAATTGGGTAGGAGTTTTGGTAAGATAGGGATAGGGAATAGGAGATAAGAGTCACTAAGGGACCAGGGATAGAGAGGGGAGGCGTGTTTGTAGGATGAGACTAGTGTGATGTGTGTGAGGGTCATAGGAACAAGATATTTTTGTTATGGGATAAAAAGTTTAGAGTGAAGGGAAATACCAAAAGCTTGAGGGTGGGGTACTTCATAAAGATTTAACACACATAGTGTGAGCACTTTATTTGATATAGGAATATTAGGAACATGCCAAGGTTACTATGAATGTCAAGGCCTTTCCCCTAATATTACATAGGAATGAATTGAAAAAGCATGCAAGGATTTCCCTAGCATCACACATGAGTCCTACAGAAATTAGTGTGGAAATGATGCTATGCAATCCACAAGAAAATGGTAGTCCCCATATACATCATGGGATCATAAATGAAAACATATTTGGATATGCAAGGGTGAAATCTGACTGACTCACAAAAAACACCTTAGTCAAAACCATGCTCTTGAGTTGCCCCATTCACAACACACCATGATATAGAAGATCATGACAACAATGAGGAAGGAACAACCTAATTACATGGGAGGACCCTTTTGAAAAAATAAAAAATACATGAAAATGAAATATCAAAAGAAAGTAACCTTTTTCGAAAAAGATTGGGATAACTAGATATTGACAGGCTAATAGGAGAAAGGATACCTCCTAGAGAGATGTAGTGATAGTATTGTTAAGATAAAAATAAAATTGGTGACTATAACCTTTTATGGACAACTGGCTATTGAGATAGGTTTTACTATAGGACTTTGAAAAATGTAGAAGCATGAAAATACAATGGGTAGATGACGTAGGGAATTTTATGACAAAATAAAGTAGTGGGTAGACATATATTGGGGAAAATCTTAGGATGAGGAGATAGTATTGATACAATATAGGTAATGTTACATCAGTATGATACATGTAATACCACTAGTGCTATAAGGATACAATACATATATTATGGTTGTTGGTACAAGGATGTGATACATATAATACTAATGTTGTTACAAGGATATTATATATATAATATTGTTGTTGGTACAAGGATATGATACATATAATATTGTTGTTGGTACATGGATATGATACATATAATACTATTGTTGGTACAAGGATATGATACACTAGATATGATACGCACAATAGGGTACAAGGATAGGGTAGCTATGTTAGAATATGGAAGAGTATATGATCTAGGTGGGGGGCTACAAAAAATGGCATGAGGTTGTGGGGTGTGAGGATGAAACTTTTGAAACACCTTGGAAAATAGGAAGATGGACAATGACGTGTGAATGGGTGATAGGGGAGATGTAGGTCATTGATAGATAATGAAAAGGCTAAGCACACTTGGTACCTAATTACTAGGTTTTCACCAGGGTACCTATAGAAAGGCACTTGAATTTCCAATTTTTCACCATTGGATGCTTATTTTTCTTTACTATTTATTTTCTTTTCTCTTTTCTCTTTTAAGGGAGCATGATACACTAAGGATATTCAGGCATAGAATTTCTTGAGGTGAATGATGTTGGTGGGATCATTTAGGGCTTCATCCTCAAGTGTGGATAGCTAATATGCCCCTGAACCAAAAGAGGTTGTGACTACATAAGGACCAAGCCATGTGTGCTTGAACTTGCCTTCCTTTTCTTGGTTATCTTGTATCTTCATGTCTTCTTTGAGGATAAGGTCTCCTACTTGACATTGGCATCGATGGACCTTTCTATTGAAATTGTGCTTAAGGAAATTCGGGTAGACCATGAGGTGGTCATAAGCTTGTTGCCTCTTTTCATTAAGTAAATCTACTTGGGTAAGCTGAGCCACCTTGTATTCTTCATCTGATATTTGGCCCTACAAAGAAATGCGTAGGGATGGTAGTTCAACCTCAATAGGTAATACTACTTTGGCACCATAAACTAGGGTGTGTGGGGTTGTGCCTTTGGATGTTAGGAATGAGGTGTGGTAGGCCCCTAAGGTGGGGTTGATTTGTAAATACCAATCATAGCCAAAATCATTGACAACTTTCTTTAGGATTTTGAATAGGGTTTTATTAGTTGCCTTCACTTGACCATTACCTTGTGGGAACTATTGGCTAGAAAAATGGTGATGGATATGAAGGAAAGTGTACAATTCCTCCATATTGAAATTTTCAAAATTACCTCCATGGTAAGTAAAAATGGTAGCCAGGATGCCAAAGTGACATATGATATGATATAGAATAAACTTGGACACTTGAACTCCTATGGTAGTGACAAGGGGGACTACTTCTACCCATTTAGTGAAATAAATGATGGTGGTGATTATCTACTTGTGTCATTCTAAAGAGAGAGATGCTATAACATGAACAAGGTCAAACCCCCAACATGCATGTTGTTGACAAGGTAAACACCTTTTTACAAAGTTGCACATGTCATGCTCTAGAGTGGGCCAATAATATCCTACACATGGGATTTTCTTAGCTAGAACTATCCTACTCATGTGAGCACCACAAAGTCTAGCATGTACTTCTTTGCGAGCTATCATAGCCTTGTTTTGGTCTAAACATCAACAAAGAGTATCATGATATCCACAACGATATAGGGTTTGAGTTATAATAGTATAATAAGTTGCTCTGCAAGTAAGGTTCTAGTGTTGGGTTCATGTGAGATGGGGACATATGATACCATATTGTGGGTAAGCATGAATTTTGTGGTACCATGGGGATAGGGGAACAACCATGACACAGACCCATGTTGATTCATCATTCTCATATGCAGGCTCGTGTAGCTATTCAACTAAGAATTCATACTATGTAGCCTCCCACAGGATCTGTAAAAGTGAGCCAATAGTGGCCATGGCATATACAGCTTCATTTTGCAACCTAGGTATCTGTATGAACTATATTTGAGTAAAATATTCCCTCAATTGATCTACCAACTCTTTGTAAGGTTCCAACTTGTCATCTTTGGTCTAATATTCATTCAGAACCTATTTGATAATGAGTTGTGGATCTTTGAAGACCTATAGTTCTGTGATATGCCATTCAACTACTATTTTGAGTCCTACAGTAAGGGCCTCATACTCTGAGATGTTGTTGGTGCACTAAAATTATAGTTTGAAGGATTTAGAAATGTAATCTCCCTAAGGTGTGACCAATAGTATCCTAGCTCCAAAGCCATGGGATGTGTAAGAGCCATCAAAGTATAACTTCTAGGATGGTTGTTCTTCTATTAAACCAAGGTGTTCATTTCAAAATTCCATAATGAGAGGGTGATCTACAACCAAAGGTGCATCTGTTAAGTGATCTACTATAGCCTGGCCTTTGATGTCTTTTTTGTCAACATATACAATGTCATATTCATTGAGGAGCATGACCCATTTAGCCAAGTGCTCTACGAGTACTATACATGATAACTTATACTTTAATGGATCAATTTTGGATATTAGTTGCACAGTGTGGCTCAACATGCAATGACACAACTTCTAAGTGGAAAATACCATAGCTAAGGAAGCCTTTTCCATTGGCGTGTAATTGAGCTCATATCCAACTAGAGTATGGTTAATGTAGTAAATAGCTCTTTATTTTCCTTTATCATCAAGTTGTGCTAGAAGAACACCCAATGTTGTGTTGGTAGTTGTGATGTATATTATGAGTGGATGGCCTACAACCAAAGGAACCAATACAAGTGGATTATCCAAGTACTTCTTGATGAGCTCAAGTTTTCATTGGCAAACAGGATCCCACTTGAAATTTTGATCCTTCTTGAGTAAATGTGTGAATTTTTGGCGCTTGTCAGTGAGCTAGGAGATGAATCCCCTAATGAATTATTGTTTTCCTTAAAGAGAGTAAAGTTGCTTGAGTGTCTTAGGAGTAGCCATATCCATGATGGCTTTGACCTTCTTAGGATTAATCTCAATATCATGTCATGAGACAATGAATCCTAGGACCTTTCTAGAGGTAACATCAAAGATACACTTTTTAGTGTCAAGCATAAGATGATAATTGGCCAATTGATCAAAAGATTCCTCAAGATGAGATAAGTGATCAAGGGCATTAATAGATTTGACTAAAATATCATCTATGTAATCCTCAAGATTCTTATGGATTAGGTCATGGAAGATGACTGTCATGACATGTTGATATGTTGCCCCAACATTCTTTAGGTCAAATGGCATCATGTTATAAAAAAATGTCCCCCGAGGGGTGGTAAATGTTGTCTTATCTTGGTCTACCTCTATTATCTAAATTTGATTATATCTAGAGAAACCATCCATGAGTGATAAGAGATCATGGCCTGTAGTGAGATAAACAATCATGTATATGTTTGGTAGTGGAAAATCATCCTTTGGGAAAGCCTTGTTGAGATCTCTGAAGTATATGAAAATCCTAATATCACCAGAAGGCATCATAATAGGCACCATGTTGGAGATCCATTCTAAATAGTCAATTGGGTGAATGATCTTTGCTTCTAGCAATTTTCTAACTCTGCTTTAACTAGTAGAGAAACTTTAGGGTACATCATTCAGAGTTTCTACTTGATAGATAAAGCAACTAGCATTCTCATGTAGTAATTTGATGAGAATCTCTACCTATTCTGGTGGGAGAGAGGCTGCAATGTATGTGATCTTTGGTTCTTCAATCAGTCTGATATTGACTAGTTTAGCTTCCTCTGTCAATACTAGTGATATGGTAGGCTTGTGATCTTATGGGGGAAGGATGAAATCTCCATCTGTGGGTGCCTCTAAGAGGTTTTCACTATCATATGCATCCTTTATTTTCTTTTCATTTTTTGACTCATCCAATGGTGCTCCCAAGGATTTTTCACCAGAGGATGGTTTTGCTTTTCGTTTTTCCTTTTTTGTTTCATTTTTTTAGTTCTATTTTGTGATTGAAGATTTCCTCCTCCCCAAAGTAACCTATTGGGTCTAGTTTGTAGACATATGCTGAAGGTGGTGGTGGTTGTTTATGTGGTATTTCTACCCCCATGAATCTAAGGAGTGTGTGCTCTGTAGAGAATTTTTCAACATGGAAAACACTTGGTTGGTCCCAATAAATGAGTTTGGGGTGAGTGAGTGGTAAGTCAATGAGGTTTAGTGATAATTGGCAGAGCACAAAAGCTCCTAGGATAATTTCATCAAGGAATATATCATTTTAGGCATTCTTTTCTACTTCCTCAAGGATATCTTCAACCTCAACAGGGCTATTTTGGATATTTGTGAAGGCATGGCCATTTTTCAAAATGCCCCCAATTATAGGGAGTCTATAGCCTAAGCCTTTCTTTTTATTTTCTTTGTATGCTTCCATAGGTTGTTTAATGCCTAAATCTAGATGGCCTAGATCACCTCCTTGATAATCCCATTGTTTAGTAGCAAGGTGATGTGACCATGGGTATTTTTTTTAAGATGATCAAGAAGTGCTTCACTTTTTGGAGGTGACTCTTTGTTTAGCCATGTACTAATGTCTGGAGTGGTTTCCTCTCCATAAAGGATACCTTTGGTAATGAATGTGGTAGGGCCCAATTGCCTTAGCTAAGAGGTTATATCTAGCCTTGGCCCCTAATGCGTCAGGCACCCTTGAATATGTGGATCAAGTGGCAAAGCATCAACAACAAAAGCATCTATGAGACTATACTCTCCATAGCCTTGGTAGTTGATCTTAACTATGGAAAGGGTGGAAGCTAAAATGGTAACCATGGTATGGCCAATTTTGATTCCCAGATAATGGTTTGTGTATGAAGCTTTCATCGTATTGCAATAAGCAAAGGGTTCAGGACCTATGTGGATGGTTACCTTACTGCCATTATGTAGAAACTTGATGCATTGATGATATTGGGATGGAATGGCTTTCATGGCATGAGGCCATGGTTAAAAAAAGAGGATGTTGTATGGAAGGTTAAGATCAACTACATGAAACACTATTTCTTGAGTGGTGGGGTCAACTCTGATAGGTAGAAGATGATTCCTTTAGTGGTGCACTCCAAGTTGTCATATGCTTTGATGGTAATGACCTCATTAATGATATATGCCTTAGTGTATCCTGTTTGTTTGATAAATTTTAAAGTATATAGATTTAAAGTTGATCCATTATCTATCATGGACCATTTGATTATAAAGTCAGAAACCATGGTAGTAATGCAAAGTGGAAGTATATGATTAGGTTCAACTATTGGGATGTTGAACATTTTGAAGGATAGAGCACATGATATGAAAAGCTAGCCAACCAAGTTACAGAACTTAGTTGCATTTATGTCAATAGGGATGCGTGACTCATGGAGAGTACAATCAAGGATCTCTTGATAAAGTGGGATTGTTTGTAGAAGATCTAGAATGCAAATTTGAGTTCGTGTATTTCCAAGGTGTTCCATGATATTATACTATGGCCCCTAATTAGGGTGATCCTTATGAAGGTTTTCTACATGGAGCTGATCTTGATAATGTAAACATAGATGGATTAGCTATATTGAGTCGAGATCATTCAGTAGTAGCCACACAATGGGTGTTTGGGCCTTTGACATTTAAAACATCAATAGAAGGCTAAACTTGTGATATGCATCCAATGAGACTCCAATAGTCCAAGTACACTAAAGTATATTTTTGAGACTTGTCTCAATTTTTTTGAGTGGTATTGGGTTTATTGGCAGGAGTTTTTTTAGGTGCTTTACTTGTGTTTATGTTGTGGGGAGGTAAAATATTTTGGTATATAAATAATTTAGTGCTGGGTGAGGCTTGTGCTCCCACTATGATCTTCTTTTGATCAATAAGGTCTTGGACATAGTCTTTGAGTTGCATGCACTTGTGGGTGTTATGCCCTTTGATATGATGGAATTTGCAAAACTCATTATCCTTATACCAAGATGCCCTAGACTAATTAGGCTCTAAGGGTTGTGTTTATGGATATCGAACAAGATTGTCCTTGGCCAATTTTTCAAAGATTGCATCAAGGGGCTCTCCCAATGGGGTGTATACATGTGGTTTTCTCTGAATACATGGTTTAGGTCTATCTAAAAGTATGATAGCATTAGTTTTATTTTGATGAGTGAGTATTTGTTGATTGTTCTACATAGGTGGTCGCTAATATAGAGGTGGTTATTGCTGATAAGGTTATTTTTGACAAAATTTGGTGGGAATGATGGTTGCTGCCCCAATGGTATGAACATGTCGAGTGCCAATGATGCCATCAGTAACTATGTTCTAAATTTTATTCCAATAGCATGGTTTTGTCATTTCTTGGACTTCAGTCCTGGGTGTTTTCTTTCTAAATTTTGATGACACCATCTTTGATGAACCCTTGCTTGACTCCCATCACTTTTTCCCTAATGTCTTTGTATGTTTGTAAATAGTTCATAACCATGTGATGGGAAAGACTAGGATGTGCATTGTTAATGAAAATTTTGACAAGGTGACATTCAGGGATAGTGCATGAGATCCTAGTTGTGAGAGTTTGCCAATGTTGTAAGTATTATACAAGGCTTTCTCCTCCCTTTTGTTTGGTATGAACTAGGTCTACTACAGATAACTCATTTTTGATGAGATGATCATATTGAGCTACAAAAGCTTCAAAAAATTAGCAAAGGTTTTAATGGTACCCTAGGGTATACAACAGAATCATTCGAGGGTAGGCCCCCCTAAGCTTTTCAAAAAAAGGTGCATGAGGAACACACCATTATAGGCCACTTATTGGTAGTGCATATATAATTCCTTGATGTGTGTGACTGGGTCACTTTTCCCTCTAAATTTATCAAACTTGGGGCTCTCAAAGTGTTTAGAAAAAGGTGTCATGGTGATGGTTTTGTTAAATGGATATGGACAATTATTTTCAAATTTGAAAGTTTTTGAGTCTATCCAATCCTTGAGGGCCTTAAGGCCATTTTTCATTTCTTTCAATTCAATGTTTATAGGTGGGGTAATGGGTGCCCCTGGCCTAGGTGCCCCTAGTATAGGATATATAGCAGATGCTGAAGGTTGATATGGAAAACCATGACTACCATATGGTGGTGGCTGAAAAATAGGTTGGACTACTATTGGAATGGATGTTGTGGGTTGTTGGAATGTAGTTTGAGCATATTGTTGCATCTGCTAGGTAGTTTTTTGTTGGGGGATATGGGGTGAGTTTTTTGCCCTACTTGATATTTCTGCAGGGGAGCCTAGGCATACTACTAGTGTGATGATTGTAGCTGAAAAGGTGGTAGTGTAGGCAATTCCTAGGCCATGCTTTGGGAATGTATACCTTGCCAAATATAGGTTGGTTATGCTCTTTCTTGTGAAAACAATTGACTGTTAACAAGTGCCAGGTAATTGATGTGGGGAAGGATGTTCTTAACCAAGTATTGCAATAGAGCAGTGATTTGGCTATTTCCTAAGGGTGGCATAGAAAAATAGTTGGTAATGGGTAGAAATGAATAGACTTGAGGAGGAAGGGATGAATGTGATTGAGGTATAGGCATGGATGCAATGTTGTGGTGGATATTGGTGGCAGGCCTTTGGGCTGCACCAAAACTCCAAGGTCTTAAAGGAAATGAAGATGAAGTACTTTGGCTAGCAAAAAATAGATTGATAGTGATGTTGGGGGGGATGGAAGATGAAGTGTTTGACCCTAATGGAGGCATTCCTATAGTGTACTAGGATGTGGGTTGGATATTTATGGTACTAGTAAATAGATTGGATATGTTTTGGGATGGAAGGGAAAATGCATTGTTACTAACTGAAAAGGGACCGTATTGTGAAGTAGGGATAGGGATGGTGGAAGAAGATGTAGATGATACATTTGTGGTTAGTTGGGATGTGGTATGAACTAAGGGCTGAGTGAGGATGGGCTAAGTGTTTTGTGGAATTGGAGCAATGACCTGTGTCGGGGGGATGTTGGGGTCTACTAGTTTTGCCTATGCTACTTGGTACCCACTATTTGATGAAAAGAAAGGATCATGAGGGATAGATGACCTGAAAATTGGTGGTTGCTAACCAAATAGAGGATGTGTAGGATATTTAATGTTGGGCAGTAGTGGTCATCCAAAATCAAAGGTGCCAACATTGTCTCTTAAGAATTTTTCCATGATGGTCTCCCTATTTCTATCTATGACAACATTAACAATAGTCATGTGTCTAGGTTTGTTCATGAAAGCATCAATATCTATAGAAGAAACTATTTCTTCAAGAGTTTATGGTATTGGGTCTAGTGGTGTCATGGAAACCATGGGGTATGGTTGAGCCCTAGCTATGCTACTACTAAGACTAGGATCCATGTCCTTCTCTTTCCATTTATTCTTACTGAAACATATGGTAGGTGGAATGAAATGCTGATTTTCCTAAGGATGGAATGCAAAAGGAAAATGATAAGTGGAAGTGAAAAGATGATTTACCTAGGTGTAACTAGGGTGGAAGAATTTCCTAAAATGCAAAAGAGGATATGTGAGGAATGTTTCTAGGAATGTCTAGGAAGCCTAAATGATATGATACTAAGTGGAGGAGATTGTGTTTTCCTTAAGTGTGGACTTGAAAAATGTGGTGGTGATATCAAAACCTAAGGCAGCCTTGTGAACTATTGGAGGGTAAATGGGGATCAAGTGTGTAGCCCAACCTTCTGCTTAAGGTGATGTGGGACACAAGTGACAATTTATACTAAAAAATGCTTAGCTTGAGGACAACTATGATAGTGAGATGGATGGAGATTTCTTTTAGGGAAGAAAAAGTTCAAAGGGTTAATGCTAACTATTTCTAAATGATGAGAAACTAATGGAAGACACTAGGGTTTCAAAGATGCTTGATTTGGAGGATTTATGAAAACCTAAGGTTGATGACAAAAAGGGGAGAGATGATTCTACCAAATATTTAGATGGGATGAAGAGCTAAATGAAAGACTAAACCTACAAGGGGACAAGTGCATAAGTATGTGTGGAAAAAGAAGGACCTAATTAGAGTAAGTAACACTAGAGTTATCGATGAGGCTATGGTTGACACCTCGTCAGAGAGTTAGGTTCTAAATTTTGTATTCCCACACAGTTTGTAGTGCAATGTTTGCACTATCTTTCTCAATTTGGTCTAGTTTGGCAATCCTTAGGTTGGGGATATACTTCTTGTGTTCGGCTTCTATCTCTTTGTAAACTAGTATTTGTGGAAGTTTTGCCTTCTTGAATTTGGTCTTGGTTTGGCCTGACATGAGATATCTCTATGAGTTTTGATCACAATTGTTGGTTCCTAGAGGTAGTGACTATGCTAAGTATACCTTTTAACCTTGGGTTGGAAACATAAATCAGTTGAGGAATAGCTTAAGTGGTAAAATTATAAAGTGGGGCAAAATAGGCTTAGGATTTGTTGCAAATAAACTTGCTAACAATCCTTTCAAACAAAGGTAAGCAAGAACTATTTGGAAGACAAAATGTGTTATTTTCGGTCAAGTAGGTTTGGTAACAAGGATATTTTTAAAGGAGGTCAATTTAGATCAAGGAAAAAAGGATTGGTTTACAACTAGGTTTTTCCAATTGTTACTTTTAAGATAACAAGGATAGTTTTGAAAAAGGTAATGTTTGAACCAAATGAGACAATTAGTTATTGTGAATGGACTTGCTAACAACTATTGTTTGAAATAACAAGGATAGGATGTTTCTGACATGTTTGGATTATAAGAAAATAGTTTCTCAAATGACAAAGCAACTTTAAGAAAGAAAAACAAGTGATCTCTTTAGCAAAAGGATTTGATAGTAACCATAGAAACTGTGTATGTTTTTACAAATGCTTTTCACAAGTCTTGAGCACAAATAAGACAATTCAAACACACTCTTTATCCCTAAGGTAAAATTTTGGTTGCAATATTCTATTCAATGACCCACAACTTGATGTCTCTTGATTCTAGTGCAATGTGTCCCTCTCATCAAAGAGGTGAGTTGATACAAGAGTTTCTCAACAAATGATACACATCAAAAAATCTTCAAGACATGGCAAATAGAAGTCCCCTTTCTGTGGGAACAATGACCCTTGAAGATGAGACCCAATTGGCCTTATGCCTCTCCCAGGGGAGCAAAATGGTGAGTAATCTTGAGGGATGATGTTTCCTTTATACTGTGAATGAACATACCATGGATAAAATCAAGAATGACTAAAATAGGGTTGTAAATGGGTCTGTGGAATCTCATCAAATAGTTTTTACATATGTGGTCCACTTAAGAATCTATTCTAGACATGCTGAAATCATGGGAAATTTTTCCCACCTCAGGAAACCCCTAGACACACACCACTTGAACTTGGGTGATAAAGCAAGAAATTTTACCTTTCCCCTCATTTATATATTAGCCAAACTTTTTTCTAGCTTGAGCTTCTCACCAAAGGGGACGCGCTTTCCAGAGGTGGATGAACTCGCTAGAAGCACTCCTAGGTTGTTGTGGATGATCTTGCTAACAACTTTTGGTACATGTGTCATGTACTTTAAGGTCTTAAGATGCAAAAAGAGAGAAGACCAAGATGTGTTAGAGCGCACAATCTCAAAACATGCAAGCCACTTGATTCATTTGTATTTGGATGCTTTAGTGTATCCTAACAAATTAGTTTCTGAAGTCACACATGATCTTAGCATTCAATTATTCATTCCAACTTTATAGTGATGGTCAAAAAAAGGAAATCAAACATGAAAAGCTTGTGAAAAGGATGGAATAAGAGTTTTTTTACTTTAGAGCATTCAAGATTTTAGGGATTAAGCCCCAAAATGGAAGTGTTTGCACATAATCTTCGTTTTCACCTTAAATAATTTTTTCATCGCATTTAGTTTGGTTTTAATACTTGGCATTCAAGAGTGGATTTTCTTAATTAGATTTATCCAAACATTCCAATGAGAAAAATTGTAATATTAAACATTCATTCCATGAAAAAGCAAGATTTTTTTCATTTTTAAGCAACCAAAACATGGTTTTTCTAACAATTAATCCAAGAAACCTGCAAAAAAACTAGTTCGCATTTCACTTGAAAAAGTACTTGCAATAGAAAGTGTTAAAATTTGTAGTTGTTTAGTCAAACCTATAAACCTACGAGTTTAAACCATGATCTTGTGGTGTGGGAACACAACTAAGGGTCATAGGATTGAGGTATAGGAACTAGTGAACAGTGTAGAAAAGTGGGTCATGATCTTGCAAAATAGCAATCCCACAAGTTTTTGCGGGAGTGTTCTCATGGAAAGATGGGTCAGTGGGTTCAATTAGAAAGAGAAAAATTGGGTTTTTAAAGGTTGACTAATTGGGTTAAGTGTTCCCATTGGTCTTTTCCAGTGATCTTGCTGGTCAAAACTGATGTTTCCATAGGAATAGGATCGATGGGGATGCAGGGTGTGTTAAGTGACACATGGTGATGGTGGCTTAAGGAAATGAGCTATCTTGCATTCATGGGTTTGCATTCCCATTGATTTATGGCTGTGATCCTATTGTTGTGGGTTCGTGATTCCAGGTTGGCGAGATTGTGAACAAAATGGATAGGAAAATGATTGAAAGAAGAAACTGATTTTATGACTAGGAGGGCATTTCCTAACAGGAGACATATGTGCCTACAAAAATATTAGAAGACCACCTGCATATGCATATTAGCATAAAATTTTAGTTTAGTTAGTCTAACATATAACAATAAAAAACATGATTATAGTGATAGAAATGTAGGGTCCCACTGGGCATTCCAAAATGTATCACTTAATCTAATAGTGTAATAAAATGAATACTAACTAATAATGATAGCATATACAAAACTAAATAGTTAACACTTATGATAGGACAAGGTTATCACCAAAAGGAAGGTAAACCAAGAATGGTAAGCTCTTTGAGTATAACCTATGATGATGTAGATGTGTCCCTAATGGATGGGAATGTATAATCATAGTGTGCTCAAGCTTCTGATAGGTGGGGGTTTTTACCAAGTGTGTATATGGATGAATATTTTAACAATGGAGGTATGGATGAATTTCAGGTATTTTGGTAGTTTTTAGGCTCTCAAAATAGCATTATAAGTTTGCTTGAATAGTCCAATCTCTCTCTCTCTCTCTCTCTCTCTCTCTCCTCTCCTCTCTCTCCTCCTCTCTCTCTCTCTCTCTCTCCTCTCTCTCTCTCTCTCTCTCTCTCTCTCTCTCTCTCTCTCTCTCTCATCCTCTCCCCTCTCACCCCATTCTCTTTTCCAATCATCCTCTATCCCTGCCTAACATACCTCCCTCAATCCCTTTATCCTACACCTCTCCTCTCTCTTCTCTCTCTCTCTCTCGTCTCTCTCTCTCTCCTCTCTCTCGCTCTCTCTCTCTCTCTCCTCTCTCTCGCTCCTCTTCTCTCTCTCCTCTCTCTCTCTCTCTCTCCATCCTCCCCTCCCTCCTTCAATCATACCTTTGTGTAGTAATATAGAATCAAACTGAGTTATTTGTCCATATGGACAATGCAATTAGAACTCAATAACCTGAATGGAATATTGAAAACTATAAACAAAAGAACATGTCAATGGTTATTATGTATTTCAAGTGTGGCCCACCAAGTTCTACTATCGTTTCACATGTATTTCTATACCATGCATGCAAGTGTAAAATTTTGTGTGCTTGGAAATGCTAACTTTTATATTTTTCATGTGCCAACATCTTATTTTATGTTAGTATCTTATGAATGAGAATAAAATAATTATACAAATTTTTAGTTTTATATTTTATATTTTATTTTATTGATGTTATTTTTTGTAGGGCCTAATTTCAATCTACAATCATGGGAAAGAACAAGAGAGGAACGATTGAAAAATGAGAGGCAACAAAGGCAAAAACAAGGGAGCATATGAGGAGATTAGGTGAAGGTACATCATCAAATTCCTCCAATGTAAGTGATGAAAATATGCCTATTAATATTGATTCCACAAGTGCGCCTAATTTGAAAAACAAAAATGCTCAACATACCTAAATTGAAATGATTATGACAAGTATAGTTACGTTGCCTGATGCCCCTAAGCAAACATATCAAGTTGAAATGATGAAAATGATGTAATTAATGAAACTATAGAGCATGTGCATACATCAACATCTCCTATTTAATAACTCATAGAAAACCAAAGTTTCTAATTGACATTTATGAAAATATTTTGAAGCCAATGCATGATAAAATGTCAAAAAGGAATTGTTGAAAAGATTTGGAATAACTATTCTAAAAATTTAAATCAAATTAGAAGATGCCAATTTATTTATTGAAGTGGTTAAAAATCTGAAATTTAGAGAGATAGTGGGAATTTTTTGGTTAAGTTTGAGATGATAGGAAGGCCATTTGACCAAATTGGTGAAAAGTTCCTTGAGAAACTTTTAGCAAGAAAGTTGGAAAGAGTTGAAGAGGATTTCTAAAGGGTGACTAACCACCCAACCACCATATATAAAGCATAAGAATAGAAAAATTTCATAATAATGCAAAAAGTTGTTAAAAAGTTGCAAAGTGCAAGTTTTGCATTTTCTTGCAAAAGATTGTTTAGAAATGACCAAATGACCTGAAGAAATGTATATGTGTTACAAATCATGATGGAGAGGTTAATGGAGGATTTTCAAAATCTTATTAGGAGAATGCTTTAATGTTTTCCTTTGTTTTTTAACAACACCTTACTCTTCCTTCCAAAAGAATGAACTCTAGGCCCTCAACCCACACTATAGACCTATCAGTGGTTAATTTCATCATTTCATATTTTAACTAGACTCAACAACCTCAATCCTCTTCTTCATCTCCATATTCATGCATTCAACAATGCCACATGCTCTATGGTTGCCTTCAAAGCTACCAAACCAACACCCCTCAATCTCTCCAGTTGGTACTCCTAACTTCCAAATGTCCTCAATATCATACAAATAACATATTCACTACTCCTTAAGTGATAGGTTTCAATGATTAATCACCCACAACCATATTGTCCTCTTCTAGGACTATCCTAGTAGCCTTGCTCAATGAATTTTTTTTAGATTTCTCGAATTTTTTCCAAAAGAATTATATACTGAAATACCATTTTCAAATTTATTAAACATATGTAGAAATCAACCCCACTTGTTTTGTAGCATCCATTCCAAAAATTGTTAGTTTACTTTTAGATTCTAGGCCTAATACCCCACGTTTTCAAAGCAACCATATCATGGGTGTACTCCCAAACCTTTTCACTTTTAGAAATATAATGAAATGGATCTAATTAGAGGAATATGAATCCGATTTTCTTTTATTACACCTTTGGATATGAAAGACTGAATTTGGACACAAAAACCCTAAGAATCTAGGGCTTTCTCAATGTCTGACCTCCCAACACCATGCCTAAAAAATGGAAGTTGTTACACCATCCTTAGACTATTGTAAGATAAAATCCATCATGAAATTAACCCCTCCAATGGATAGATCTCATACTACTACAGCTATGGCTCTATTTTAAACTCTTCCAAATACTCTCCACTTGCAAACTCTCATTCTTTCCTACATTCACATTATATAGTTGGATTGGTGTAGATTTAATACCCCTTATTAAGTCACTAGTCCTACTAGCCATTCCTTACTCTATAACCCTAACCATTTCTTAGGATCTTTCTCTCACCCTTCCTTGGTTCCTACTAATTTTGTAGATACCCTCCATATCCTTCTTGACCTTGCCTAACACCTCTGATCACAACTATAACCATTCAAAACTCACTATCTTCAAATCAATATATCCAACCACTTTCTCATTCAAGGTAATATCCTTAGGCTTCTAGGTATGTCATTGGATTGACCCAAACTGATCATGAGCATGCTCTACAAAAACATCTTCAAACTATGCTAGCTCATCTACTCCCAACAATTTAAGCCTGGGGCATCATTCCATAGCTTTGAAAATAGTCAAAAAAATACAAAAGAAACAAAAAAATATTGTTTATAGGGCCTAACCTATGATCACACAAGGTTTCACACATTTTCCACCATGGATGATAAAGTTAGAGTCATTATTCTGATACTAGCCCTGTGAATGGAAACCACAGACTAGGCACAAAGAAAATTCATCAACTCCTTAATATAATGATGTCAAACCAATTTTGGATATGAAAAAGAGAGATGAAAAAACTAATAGATATCAATATCCAAAGTTAGATCATCTATCCCAATTTGTACACATACATAATAGGGCTTTAAAGCACTACAAAAATAGTTAGAAATATTGCAATAGTCTATACCACAGTTACAAACATGTGGAATCTAACTAGAAACCTTCTAACTTTACAAAACATGTTCCCCATGCTCACATACCTAAGAATGGGTAGTTACAACTTCCTAAACCTCCATTTAAAACTTTTTGTAGAAATTGCAAAAGTTGCTAAAGCAACTTTTTGAGCAACATTACAACTTTTAAGCAATTTTTGCTCGACATCTTTTGCTCAAATGGGTCCATCTAGGACTATTCTGGAATCCTAGTTAAGTTTTCTAGGATCTATTAAGTAACCTAATAGCTTATTTTACCATCCTTAATAACTTTTAATCTATTGAACAACTTTTGACCAACTTAGGACCTAATGAGCAATTTTGGTTTTTTCTAGCAATCTATGGCTACTCAAGTTAGTCAAATTTAGGCTAGGACCAACCTCATTTTAGCCATAATGTTACTTTGATGGTATCAGCCACACTAAATAGAAGCATCCCTAAGGGTCTTTAAGTACCATCAAGTTACGATCTTTGGTAAGACAGTTCTGTGAGCTCGTGGAGGGTATTGACAAACTGTTAGGTGTTACAAGACTATGTTATCTAGGCCTACAACAACTTGTTTTAGTTTTTAAAGATAGTCAACTTTGTTTGGATTTGGCATATGTATCTCATGTATTCCCAAAATTTGCAATGTTGCTTAGTTAAAATGAGCAAGGTTGTGTATATTTGAAACCAATGGTCCTAGGATCAAATCATCTTCTCTGCTAGCTCTAGTTGGTTAGGTTTAGGCTAGGACCAGCCTCATTTAAGCCAAAATGTCCCTATGATGGTATAAACAACACTAAATTGGAGCCACCCCTACTATTCTATGGGGGATTTTTATGCACCTTGTACTTCATGTACCTAGATAGTGATATGGGTCTCCCAGCCATGAAGCTATTCTCATATTACCAATGTATATATAATTAGCTATAGATAGTTAGCTGGAGTCTATTATATGTAGGTGAATAATTCTAATTATGGTTTCTAGGATGTAGAGGAGTATAACATGCCCTTTTATAGAAGGAAAGGCCCTTCTCTATGTTTCCTAAGGATCTCTAAGAACCATCAAGCTATAATCTTTGATTGGGCATTTCTTTGAGATCTTCCAAGGTATTAAGAAACTATCAGGTGCTACAAGATCACATTATCTAGGCCTACATCAACCTATCTCAAGTTTTGGAGATTCGACTATGTTTAGATTTGGCATACATATCTCACCTATTGCCAAAAGTTACAATGTTACTTAGTTAAAATGAGCAAGGTTGTGTATATTTCAAACCATTGATCCTATGATCAAATCATTTGTTTCATTAGCTCTTGTTGGTCAATTTTATCCTAGGACCAACTTTGTTTCAGCCACAACTTCCCTCCAACAGTATCGACCACACTAAATGGAAGTGTTCCTAAGGGTCTGTAAGCACTATCAGGCTTTGATCTTTGACACAAATACAAAATTCATAATATTTTTACTTTTTATGTCTTATTACATCAAAATAAGTGGCATATGATTACATGTTATAATTAATTTGATAAACAAGTTATATTTTCTATATAAAATAATGAACGTTCATGTGTTTGATTAATTACAAGAAAGTAAGCTAAACTGCAAGTTTCTATGCACACATTGAACAAGTTGGATGTAAATCCAAGTTTAACATATATCAAAATGAAGAATATATTATTCAATATATAGTTACAAAAAGATGTTATGTCTCATTGGTACAATACAAAATTCGAATACTTGACAAATGTTGAATGTGTAAAATAGAAATGTCTAATGTGCATAATACAAAAGTTGAATACCTCACAGATGTGTACAATAGAAATGTTTAATGTGAACAATAAAATTATTGAATATATAAAATACAAAGGTCAAATATATGTCATTGTCAAGTGATGACCACAACTAGATATGTATATCACTATCAATATCTATGACTACGTAGGATCATCAAAATTGGGCCTCTTTGATGCCATTTGTGGCTCACAAGGTATTTGGAAAAGAAAAATTATAATACACCATCAAATATCTTATCTATAAGTAATATGAAAATAACTAGAAATTGGGTTATAAATTGCGAATAGTTGAGTTGTTCATTACCTCATCCCTTTGTCCCACAATTAAACTGAATAATAATGGTAATGGGCTCCTTTGTCTATGGGTGGGACTCCTAACAAAATGAAGAGGTAGAGTGATGATGGGAGACAAACCTGCCAATGAATCAATGCTCAAGGGAGGCACAACCACGGATGAATCAGTACTAGTATGAGGCACAACTTGTATGGTAAGCAATAAAATGTTAGTGTTATAGAGTGGCATTAGGGATTCCAAATAGAGTTTTTTTTATTTTAAATTATTGCTGTATATGAGCAATGTTAGTATGCTAATAGAAGCCAAATTTAAATAAAGCTTCTACAAACTAAAAAAAATTCATAAACTTCAAGATAGACTAAGATGAGCTCTCAATTGAAAAATATGAGCCATTAATGGGCTCTCTCAATGAGAAGCTCTCTTGTTGAGTGGCTTTATCTAAATGGATAGGATGTATGCTCAATATGCTTCCAAAGGCTTCAATGGATGATTGTGGATTTTTGGTGTGGATAGATGGCTTTAGTATGGATTTGGCTCTCAAAATAGCATTATAACTTTACTTCATGGATTGTGTTATTTTGCAAAGGGGAAGGATCCAATTTATAGGCAAGAGGCTTGAGGGATTGAAGGCTAAGATGCAAGGATGGGAAAAAGATCATGGAGGGCTTAGATTGCGTGAGAGGAGAGCACATGGATTGTGCTTCCTTACAACCAATCAAGGAGTGACACATGTCACATGGTGAGAGATTGGAGGAAAGGGGAAGGATGAGTCAAAAAAGGAGGCTCAAGGGATAAAATCTTCATAAAGACCCTCATAATGACTTGTAAGAGCAATAAAAGGGCTTGTAAGAGTCATTTATGACCTAGTGGACTTCATAAAGTTTTATGGTTGAGATATTTTGAGGGTGATGAGAGAAATTTCGACTTGGACTTGATTAGGAAGGTTTTAAGCTTGTTTAGGCTTGTGCAAATGATTAGAGGATGAATTAGGATGGTTTAGGATTAGCTTAGGGATAGGCAAGTGGATGGCATTTAATGAGGGTGGGTGAAGGAGGAGATATTTGTTAACTTTGGCTTGGGTTAGTAAGTCTTAACCCATGTTTAGGGAATGTGACAAGGTTAGCAGGGGATTAGGATTAGTTTTAAAGACATCTTCTAGAAGAGTCTAGACTTTGGATGAGGATAAAGACTTTCTAGAATAGTCTAGAATTTCCTAGGATGAGGATGAAGACTTTCTAGAAGAGTCTAGAACTTCTTAGGGTGAGGATAAATTAGATTTTTAGGAAATAAATAAAGTTTTATTTATTTCAAGGGTTTGGGTTGAGGAGATATTTATTAAAACTTTTTTAATAAACATGAGGATTAATATTTAATCTTAATTAAATATTTTGAGTTGGGATTAGGGGTAGGAAATGATGGGATTAGCCTTTAATCGAAATTAAAGAAGGATTAGAAGATTTGGGAAGAGGTTATTGGTCATAAGGAAATTGGCCAAGTTTTGGGCAAAAAATAAATTTTTTATTTATTTTAGGATTTTTGGTCAATTTATTAATTAAATAATTAATAAATAAGGAAATAATGTTTAAATAAGATTTAAACATTTTTGGGAGGGATTCCTTAATTAAATATTTTTAATTAAGATAAAGGGATTTAATGGCATAAAAATTAATTAATTAATTAATTAAATAATTAATTAATAAATGATGATGTCATCAGGAATTTTTCAGAAAATAAAAATACTTTATTTTCTAAAGGTTTTTAGGTGTCTACATTTTGCCCCTCTTTGATGTGATGCCATAAGTGGCATGGCATCAAAGATAAGAAAATAAGATGCCCAAGGCTAGAGCGGAAGAGGAGAGAATGGGCTGTGAGATGCCCCCTCAAGAAGGCAGTGGGGAGAGAAAGCGAGGCTTGATGGCTTCTTGAAAAGTACAAGAATCTAGGATGAGCAAGGAGACTCAGATTGGTAAAGAGAAGGGGCTGAATTAGCTCAAACTCTCACTATGGGAGAATGATAAAGGAGAATCAGATGCACAAGAGGAAGCAAGCTTAAGATTAGGGAAGGTGGAGGATGAAGGAGCGGAGCGCTATAAAAAGGAATCCAGGATAGGGAGATGGATGAGGGGATTATAAAGCTGATGCAACAAGATTTCAAAGAGTCAGATTGGTGAAAGATGGGTTTCGGAGATCCCTAGGACTAGGATTGTGGATCTCGAAAGATGAGGCTTGGTGGATTGATTTGGATTGGTGGATCCCTAAGACTAGGATTGTGGATCCCTAAAGCTAAGAGTGATGAGTGATTCAAAGAGATACTAATGCATAAGCTGGGGTAGGAGAGACGGATGCTGGATATGGGTGGGGGATAATGGAGATGAAGGAAAACCATTGAAGCTTTTTGAGCGGGGGGATACTTCAAAGAGAAGTACCACCATGTAGTTGAGCACTAGATTTGCTATAGGACTATTGGTTAATTGCCAAGGTTACCAAGAACATCAAGGCTTGTTCACCAACTGTCCAGAGGACTAACAAACTGACTCAAAACAAACACGCAAGGATTGCCCCAGTATCACACATGAATCCCAGAGGAAGCAGTGTGGAAACGACACTGGGTAACCCACAAGCAAAAAAGAAAACAAGCAAAAGACATGATCAAGACCTTACGCTCTGATTGCCCCATTCACAGTATACCATGATATGAAAGATCATGGCAACCTTGAGGAGGGAACAAGGAGATTACTTGGAAAAGATATTTCAAGACCCAATAGGGAAGAGTTCAAATCAAAAGAAAGTGAAAATCCAAAAGAGAACCATTTGCCAACGAGATGGGTAGGACGAGGTACTAACGGACCAAGATCAGACATGAGGAAAGCTATATCCTGCAAGGACCTATTGGAGAGCACCTAAGCTGGTGGATTTGGATGAGTGATGCATTTGGCAAGCTAAACTAAGAAAGATAACACTTTGGTGATAGGAAATCTAGCTAAAGGATGCATTGGAATAGCTAACCAAGATGTGTGATGGGTGCAAGATGCTGATCAAGGATGAACTGACACGAATGCTAGATAGATGCAATGGTACTAAGCTAAAGAGGATGTACAAGCTGACAGACCAAGATATTTACAAGTGAGCTAATCAAGATATGGTACAAGCTAACGGACCAAGATAGTTACAAGCAGGCAAAAGCTCAGGATGATAGGATAGCGGCATGGTTCGATGTTGTGCAAGATGCAAAAGCTAAGGGTGGGGTGATAGCAAAAGATATGGATTTGGCAGGATGCATCCAATGATGATGAGATATTTTGTGACCAAGGATATTATGATGGATATAAAGAGATGACATTGGGTTTGCATGAGGATAGCCTATAGCTAGATACCATTGACAAGGGAGGATGAACAAGACAAGATCTCCAAGGAATATAGTGCCCCCAATCAGAAGATAACATGCGAAAGGAGGTCTTATGATGGATGTGATAGGATTGAAGCTAGGATGGAAAAAGCTGAACAGGCTAGGGAGATGGATGATAGCTAAGATGATTGGCTGAGGCTGCATAAGATTACTGGATGGTGTGAGATGGAAGCTGGAGGATGGAGGATAGGTGGATAGATTGGAAGATGGAGTTGGATGTCAAGAGATGACCAAAAGCATGAGGGTGATAGGCTAAGTTGGGGATGGCGGGATTACGCATGACGCTTGTTTGCCAAGTTTTCATCATGGTACTTGTCCAAGGTGCTTGAATTGCCAAGTTTTCACTAGTGGACGCTTTATTTTTCTTTTTTCTTTTTTTTTTGACTTTGGACTTAGCTGGAATGATTTTGGCTTTCTTCAGCTATTTTGGCTTTTTTGGGATTTTTCACTGGTTGTTGGAATGTTCAATTTTGTTGCTAGCTGTTGGTACACCAGATGTGTGATTTATGCAATAGATCGGATTAGATGGGATTGATGGTAGGAGATGGAGGGATGAAAATGCTGGAAAGGAGCATGAGATGGGGATGCTTGCAAGAGAAACATTGGCACATGTTGGCACGGGTGTGAAAAGAGCATATGGGGGATAGATGGTAGATGCGGGCGTGATGGAGGATTTGTGGAAGTGTGCTTGGGGATATAGGCACCAAAGATGGAGTTAGGAGATGGGGGACATGAGTCACTAGATGGGGGATTAGCAATGGTGGATGCCATTATCCATTGGGTTTCAACTTTTTTCTTGGGGATCCACATGGTTTTGGATTTTCTTTTCATAGGCTTTTGCATTGTTTTGCATTCTTTGATTGGATTTTTCCTTTTTGGAGTATGTCTTTTAGAATAGACATATGATTGCCTAGGATGTGGATTTTTAGCTTTATGCATTTTGAAGTTGGCATTTACATTGTTGTGGTAAGCTTTGGGAAGATGGTTAGGAGAAGCTTTGTGAGATGGAGAGGATATGAAAGAGCATGTAGGGGGATGATGATGGATGATGTGCCCTAATATGTGCCTTTGTTGATCTTGCATAGAAATGGATGGAATAGGATTTTTATGATGGCTGATAGGAGGATGGAGGATAGTAGATTTTGGGACATAGGGACCCAAAATGGATTTAGCAGATGAAGGGGGGATATGGTAGGTTGTTTTGGGTTGCAAAGATGGTGGAGGGGGGATGACATAAGATTTCTTGAAGGAGTGATGGGAGGCTGGCATGGTGGGCTTGGAGATAGGCTTGGTTTGGGGGTGTGGTGTACCAACACCTTTAGATGGTGAGCCTTTGGATACATATCCAAGACCATGAAATCCTAGATTTTTTTGTGCAATAATAGGCTCTTTGATTCCTTTCTCTTGTGGTCCTAAACCTTGACTTTGATAATGCCATCGATTGAGCATTTGAACAAGCTGAGGAAACTTTTTTCTTGCAGAAAATGGTAGAAGTGATTTATTAGGTGTATTGCAATGGGGAGATATTGTTCTTAATTCTTCTGCTGAGAGAGGGCCACCGTCGATGAATGTAAGTGAACCAAGAGGGTAGATTATAGATGGTGGAATAGCTTGGATAGGTGGTAAGATGTAAGCATGGAGCGGGGGAGATGGAAGGATAGGATCTTGATGTAGCTGGTGGGATGACAAGATATCTTGTAGTGGAGGAGAAATGGCTCGAGGTTTTGGAGATGGAGGAGATGGTGATTTCACTATGGATGGAAGACATGGTACGATGATATCTTCATTTATGCTTTTGGGGATGTCAACATGCTTTTGGGCAGGATCTTGATAGGATTGGTTTGCAGTGGATGGTGTGATAGGAGGTGAAGGGATGGATTCTTCAAAGGCAGTGGATGGATAGATGGGAGATTCAGTAGTGGAGATGGGTGAGTAGAAGATGGATGCATAAGGGTCATTACGAGAGATTTGGGAAATGCTTGGAGGTGATGTGGATAGGATTTGGAGGGATTTGATAGGTGGTGGGATTTTGATGCTTGCAGGAAGTGGAAGGATTTTAAGCAATTTGATGGATGGTATGGGGATGATAGCTATGGGAGATGGAGGTGATATTATAGATGGGGAAGCTTCATCACTGACTACTTCACATGGTTGGATTAGATGACATGGCTTATTGACTATTGGAGGCAACTTTTCTTGTATTTCCTCTAGGAGATTCCTTGGAGACTCATGTGTCAAAGGTGGAGGTGGATTGACAGGAATAGCTAGTGTGATGGGGGTGGAAGATTGGAAGCTTGGTTGATGGGGTGATGGAGGGGAAACTGGAATATCGGATGGCATGACTAGATAGTTTGGAATAACTCTTGGATTTTGGGGGATGCTTGGGGGAATGTTTCTAAGGCTTTCAATATACCCATCATAGTCAAAAAAAATTTCATCATCATTGGAATAGGAGGTGGCGGGAGCAAGGACAATGCGACCAAACACATCATGATAGGATTGGTACTTCATGCTTTGATGATGAGTTTGATGGGGATGGGGTCTTGCATATGGATGAACACGGAAGCTCATGGTTGGATTTGGATTAAGCACAGATTTTGGATTGGCTGATGAAAGATTTCCTAGGGAGAGTCAAAGTTGCATGACAGACCTAAGGAGGATTGGCTAGAGATTTTTGGCTTTCCTGTGGATGGAAGACTTCAAGGGCATGTTGTCAAAAGGTGAGAGTTTTGCTTTCCTATGCGCTAGATTTGGTGGTGGCTATTTCAACTTGAGGATAGACTAATGATCCTATGGGCATGACACGAGATTGATCACTTGTGGATCCCAACCTTTAGCTCAAGGTGATGAGGGATAACAAGTGACAAAGCTAGATTACCCTAGACAAAGCTCTGTCAAAAGGATAACCGTGGTGAGGCTAGTGGATTGGTCGGATTGATTGGATAACAAATTTTAGCAGAATGACAACTACTCTCTAAAGGCTTGAATGTGATTGTGGATTGGGTTGCTAGCTTCCTGGGGAGGATGATTTGGAGAGACTTTGGATTTGGGATTGTTCTAAGGCAAAGAACTAGATAGATTCGGTTGTAGTGGGGGAGCTTGGATGATTTTCTGATAAGGCAGTGACTACGCTAAGTATGCCTTGAGCTAGGAGATTTCTGCTTTTCTAGGATTTCGACCAAAATTGGAAAATGTTCATTCAAAAGCTATGAACAAACAAGAAAACAAAAGTTTTGAGCAAGCACGTCAAATACACCAACATCCTAGGAAGCTTTCTACAAGGATGAAATTTGGTTTAGCTAGGGAGTCCTCGATATACGCAAGGTACGTGAGGCCCAAATCCATAGATGAAACCAAACAGATGTCACACAGCCGAGAGGAGCGGTAACCCACTTCTCCTCTTTCACTTCTCAAGGGTATAAAGTTCCTTGAGGCTTAGCCTGAGTGACAAAATTTTGATCCCATGAGAGGTGTCTTTGGATTCACCTCCCGATCTTTATACTCCGCCGGAACGCTGGAGTTGAGGTCGTCCCAAGGGGTGATGAAATCCCCAAGCAGGCCTCCTAAAAAGCTAAGACAAGATTTTGGATCCTAATCTTATGCACCCAAGATGGCCTCGAAAGACGACAAGGGGAGAGAAGACTTGGATGATCTTGGGCTAAAAAACACGCTTGTTCTTTTACCAACTGACGCTTAAGTTTTCTGATCTAGACTTTGCAAGCACTCATGTTTAAGATACAATGTTTATTTCAACTTTGAAGCGTCGAAAAAAATAAAATTGATCGAAGAATGCGAACAAGAAGAAGAGTTAGGGTCAACAAGAAGGTAAAACCGTGCGCCTGGAGGCCCTCCACGTCAAGTATTGATTGATTTTTCTTTAAGGCATTCAAGATTGAGTGTGAGTTTATTTTAAGACCAAAACAAAGGTGTGTGAGATTCGATTTCAAGCACACACCTAGAGGCCCTCCACGTCAAGATTTGTCCAATTTTTATGCCCAAATGAAGTGTGAGCGAGATTAATGCGCATTCAAAAAATTTTCTTGCTTAGAAAAACCACTAAAAACCCAAGTGAGTGGAGTTTGATTTGCATGAAGCACTTAACACCCTCTTAGGTGGAACCATCCCCATAGATGGCACTAAGATTGCAACCAATGGTTAAATTGATGGGTGATTAAAGAGGGTGAGTCCAACGACAAACTCACTCAAAGCATTTTTATTTGTTTTTATAACTTAAAAGATTACAAAAATGTAGATTCTTTTTATGCTCCAAAAGATGATTATTTGATCTATGGCATTCAAGATTGGATTTGTTGTTTTAATCATGCATTCATTAAAAAAAAAAACTTTGATTTTAATCCATGTCACTCAAGAGTGATTTTAGCAACATGCATTCAAAGACAAGTGATTAAACATTCAAGTTTTTTCTTTTGAGCATTCAAGATTGAGATTTTGTGTGTTGTTTTAAGAACTTTGAAGCGCTTTGTTTTAACCTTAGATCATTCAAGATTGTTTTTGGACTCAAAAGTGAAAATGACTCTTTTGACTTTGCTTTTCATTTAAGATTTTGTGTTCTAGTTTGCATGTTTTAAGCCCAAAAATGATATTCCTAAATTGTTTTGATGCATAAAAAACCTATGAAACATTCAAGATTTTGCAACAAGACATTTGTTTGGAACAAATAACAAAGATTTTTAGGACAATTTTGGAAACCATTTAGGACTCTTAGTTTTCATGAGATTTTTAAAAGAACTTTAACATATTTGCAAATGAGGTTCATTTTATCCTTGATTGATGCTTTGAGTTTGATTTAGATTTTAGTGTGCACTTAGTGTTGATTTTGAACCTTTTGAAATGAAAACTTGAAGTTCTTTTTAAATTCCCAAAAATGAAGTGTTCCTAATTTTGCATGAATGCATCTAAAACCTTGATGTTGCAAGGATGCAAATGATTAGGTTGGTTTAGTTTCACTTGTTAAAAGATTTTTTCTTTTTTGCAAATTTTTAATTTTTCAATGGATTTAAGTATGATTTGGGGGTTCATTTTAAGCACTAAAAAGAAGTGTGTATGATTTTTCTTCCTTAGAAAAAAATGGCCAAGATCTCCCACAAGAAGAAGAAGAAGAAGTAGATGGAATAAGAAGAATATAGACAAGAAGAGGAAGAAGAATTCCAAGTTCTTTGTCCACCTATAAGCTTAAAAAATCTGCAAACACTATGATATATACTATGAGTTCCTTTGTCTTCTTCATGCTCATGTGGACCTACAAAATCAATTTATACAATCCTACCAATCACAAAAACAAGAAAAATTAGCCAAAATCAGCAAATAACATACAAAACTTGACTAAAAAAGCTAATGAAGATGACCCATGCAGGGTCCCACCGGGCGTGCCAAAATGTATATGAGCAATGTTAGTATGCTAATAGAAACCAAATTTAAATAAAGCTTCTACAAACTTAAAAAAATTCATAAACTTCAAGATAGACTAAGATGAGCTCTCAATTGAAAAATATGAGCCATTAATGGGCTCTCTCAATGAGAAGCTCTCTTGTTGAGTGGCTTTATCTAAATGGATAGGATGTATGCTCAATATGCTTCCAAAGGCTTCAATGGATGATTGTGGATTTTTGGTGTGGATAGATGGCTTTAGTATGGATTTGGCTCTCAAAATAGCATTATAACTTTACTCCATGGATTGTGTTATTTTGCAAAGGGGAAGGATCCAATTTATAGGCAAGAGGCTTGAGGGATTGAGGGCTAAGATGCAAGGATGGGAAAAAGCTCATGGAGGGCTTAGATTGCATGAGAGGAGAGCACATGGATTGTGCTACCTTACAACCAATCAAGGAGTGACACATGTCACATGGTGAGAGATTGGAGGAAAGGGGAAGGATGAGTCAAAAAAAAAGGCTCAAGGGATAAAATCTTCATAAAGAACCTCATAATGACTTGTAAGAGCAATAAAAGGGCTTGTAAGAGTCATTTATGACCTAGTGGACTTCATAAAGTTTTATGGTTGAGATATTTTGAGGGTGAAGAGAGAAATTTCGACTTGGACTTGATTAGGAAGGTTTTAAGCTTGTTTAGGCTTGTGCAAATGATTAGAGGATGGATTAGGATGGTTTAGGATTAGCTTAGGGATAGGCAAGTGGATGGCATTTAATGAGGGTGGGTGAAGGAGGAGATATTTGTTAACTTTGGCTTGGGTTAGTAAGTCTTAACCCATGTTTAGGGAATGTGACAAGGTTAGGAGGGGATTAAGATTAGTTTTAAAGACATCTTCTAGAAGAGTCTAGACTTTGGATGAGGATAAAGACTTTATAGAATAGTCTAGAATTTCCTAGGATGAGGATGAAGACTTTCTAGAAGAGTCTAGAACTTCTTAGGGTGAGGATAAATTAGATTTTTAAGAAATAAATAAAATTTTATTTATTTCAAGGGTTTGGATTGAGGAGATATTTATTAAAACTTTTTTAATAAACATGAGGATTAATATTTAATCTTAATTAAATATTTTGAGTTGGGATTAGAGGTAGGAAATGATGGGATTAGCCTTTAATCGAAATTAAAGAAGGATTAAAAGATTTTGGAAGAGGTTATTGGTCATAAGGAAATTGGCCAAGTTTTGGGCAAAAAATAAATTTTTTATTTATTTTAGGATTTTTGGTCAATTTATTAATTAAATAATTAATAAATAAGGAAATAATGTTTAAATAAGATTTAAACATTTTTGGGAGGGATTCCTTAATTAAATATTTTTAATTAAGATAAAGGGATTTAATGGCATAAAAATTAAATAATTAATTAATAAATGATGATGTCATCAGGACTTTTTCAGAAAATAAAAATACTTTATTTTCTAAAGGTTTTTAGGTGTCTACAATTGCATCACAAGCTAGATGTCCCATGCTAGTGGGAGGTACAACTATTGATTAAATAATGGTAGTATGAGGCATAACCTGTATGGTAAGTGATAAAATGTTAGTATTATAGAGTGGCATTAGGGATTCCAAATAGAGAAAAAAATAAAAAAAAGTACTACAGCCTGAGCTAGCTCTCCCATGCTAGTAGGAGGTACAACCAATGGTGAATCAATGCTGGTATGAGGTACAACCTACATGGTAAATGATACAATGTTATACTTATAGAGTAGGCATTAGGGATTCAAAATAAAGTAAAAAAAAAAATAACATACTACAGCTTGAGATAGATCTCCCATTCTAGCAGGATGCGTAACCACTGATGAATCAATGCTAGTTTGAGGCACAACTTGTATGGTAAGTGATAAAATGCTAGTATTATAGAGGGGCATTAGGGATTCTAAATATATATAAAAATAAACAAACACACTTCAACCTGAGCTAGATCTCTCATGCTAGTAGTAGGTGCAACCATTGATGAATCAATGCTAGTATGATGCACAACTTGTATGGTAAGAAATAAAATGTTACAATTATAGAGTAGGCATTAGGGATTTATATCATACACAAAAGAAATCTAGATTAAGATCTCAAGAGGGCTTCAACTAAGATGCTACATACATACCTCTAGCCTCTATTGTGTTTGACCCTATCTTTGATGCTCGAGACTCTTAACAAGATGAAATGGGAAAGGATTTGCACAAAGTTTCAAAGATTTTTGTAATAGGTAAAAGATAAATAACACATGTTAATAAGACAAATTATTGCTAATTACTATAAAACTAGAAAAAAAAATTTCACTCATTTGTAAATATAACTATTTAATATGTATATAGAACAAATGCATACCATAACCTAAAATTTATGAGAAGGAAAATTTAAAACTTTAGCTCTTCGATTGCCTCAACATTGGCAATCTCAAGTGCATTCATCAACTCTACAAAACTAAATTGGTTCTACATATATACAACAAACAAGTCAACATGTATTCATCAATATTGAGTACATGTATATATATTCATTCATAATAAATTTCAAAATATAAACTTGACTTGTATTTAATACCTTTTTTTGTTTTGGTGTTCTTGTTGATTTCCTTCCCTTTCCTCTAGACCTAAGCTATGTGGATTATCCTAAGGAAGTAACAAATATAGAATAAGAGGAATCAATAAGGCACATCATGAGTTCAACTCAAATTGTAAACTTGATAGGTGTGCAAGCTTTGATACCACATAGCTCTCAAAAAAAAAGTTAATGAGAGAAAGTGTGGGATCATCAATTTGAGAAATTTGAGCCCCTAACAATCCATTTAAACTAGTAATGAGTATTGTTATAAATATGAGATAATGGTGTAAATAGAAAGAAGGCACAATAACAACAAGAAGAGCCTAGGAGGGCAAGCAAATTCAAGAAGGACTTGCAGGATGATATCAAAAGGAGAGTTGAAAGATAGGAAAAATTAGGGCTCAAAAAGACTACAAGGCCTACATTGAAAACAACGAGACTAAGAAGGAAAAGAGAGATGAAAATGAACTTTTGGCAACTTGTCAAGAAATAAAAGTGGAGATTCGTGATCTCCACATACCTACAAGACACCCAATATGATATGGAGGTTCTTCAATGTGGATAGGTATATGGAGGATGAATTCATGAGGTTCATTAGATGGAGTTTGGATATGCTAGGAGCAAGATATATGGATGGGAATTGGATGGATTTGATGAATTTGGGAGGGTTTGAATGATTTTAAGAGATGGAAAGGTATTATTGTAATTTTCAAAAGACAAATTAAGAAACAATATTTCAACGACAATGTATTATTGTACTTTTAAGAATATTTTTTAAAAATTACCTTAGGTGTTCTTGCTCCTAGCCTCACACCTCTAGTAGAACAAGTACTATGTGGTGTTCTCATACTACTTGTTACACCCTGCATTGCATATTATTTGAACATATCAATCTAAAGTGCTCTATAAAAAAAAATTTAAAAATTAGTTTTATGATATTTAGGTGATTAAATAATATCATGTCAAAAATCATGAGGTTCATTAGACAGATTTTGAGTAATGCTAGGAGCAAGAGATGTGGATGGTAATTGGATGGATTTGATGAATGGGAGGGTTTCAATGATGGTAGGAGATGGAAGAGGATCTATAAGTAGGTTTTTAGTGCCATAACAATTAAGAAACAAGATTTTAAAGCCAATGTATTATTGTACTTTTAAGAATATTTTAAAAACTTTACCTCAAATGTTCTTACTCCTAACCTCAGACCTCTAGGATTTGATGAATGGGAGGGCTTCAATGAAGGTAGTAGATAGAAGAGGATCTATAAGTAGGTTTTTAGTGTCATACCAATTAAGAAACAAGATTTTAAAACCAATGTATTATTGTACTTTTAAGAATATTTAAAAAACTTTACCTCAAATGTTCTTACTCCTAACCTTAGACCTCTAGTAGAATGAATACTTTGTGGTGTTCTCATACTACTTGTTGCAATCTCCATTGCATATTGTTCACATATCAATCTAGAGTGACCTATAATTTAATTTAATTTTGTTTACTTTTACAATATTTAGGTGATTAAATAATAACATCTCAAAATTCAAAAAAAAAAACTTATGTATCCTATCCACCAAACACTATCAACATCAAATCATCTATGATTAGGATATCCCCACCTCCATATGAATAACAATTATGCCCACAATGTACACATGGATGAGATGACACTCCATCCTCAGATGCCTTCATATATATCCCATCACACATGTGCTGACAATTACAACAAAAATGTTCGTTGGGGCTTGAAGACTATAATGACTCATGTGATGATGATGTAGGTGGCACAAGTGAGGATGATACTAGTGGTGTAGGTGACACAAGTGGAGATGACACTAGTGGTGCAGGTGACACAAGCATAGATGACACTGGTGGTGTAGGTGATGCTGATGGAGTTGTTGTAGGCTATGATGATCAAAGTGCCATGGTTGGTGATGATGGAGTCTTCACATGCTATGATGACCCTAAAGGTGTATCTAATGATGGTTGAGGTTCCATAGGTGAAGGAAAAGTACCTAACTATCATCCATGCTCAATGATAACATATGTCAATGATGTAGCCACATGAAGAGTATGCAAATCAATAGACTTCTTTACAATTGATGGGAGCACAAAATGAGGCATGGTTTTTCATTCTATATGTCTCCTCTCATGTTGTGGTGCCACCCTACAAGCCCTAGGTTTATTGTACATAGAGCCTCTCCCTCTACCCTGGAACTGATAGATGTCAAAGTAATTTGGCTTGTCACGAAGGATGAACTCATAATATAGTTTTCTCAAAACATATAGAGGCACCTCATTTTTATTACATGGTGATAGGTCATGAAATACCATATACCACCTATCCAAAAAACATGATCTCATCCTAGTATGAGTGTACCAATGAATAGGAAAATTTTTGTTGTGTGTAATAAGGAGTTGCTAGATATAGGATTGGTGAAAATAGAACATATAGTACCTTTCTTTATCTCTTTATATTTCACTTTTGGGCCATTTGTTGAAGTATATTCGCTAGGGTTGAGTAATGAAAAATTTTGGATGATTGCAAACGATCGACCATTTGGGTAATTTTAGTACTATTTTGTGAGAGGCATTTTATTAGGTGCTCTTATATATTAGTTGAATGATGTAATTATATGCATGGATGGTTTATAGGAGATGGTGGTTGTTGAACAGGAATATTGAGTGGAGAGTTTTTTAGTTGTGTCACTATAGGTGGAGGGTTTTGTGGTTGTGCTACAATAGGTGGAGTGTATTTTGGTTGTGTCATGATGGGTGGAAGGTTTGATTGTGTAGGAGGTGGTTTTTTGTCTCTCCCTCATTTTCTTGGATTCCTTGATGCATCTATATTTAAAAAAATTAAAATATAATAACAAAAGTTATAAATTATAAAACCAAATTACAAAATTTGATAAAAAAAAATACATAAACAATGAATAGAACAAAGACCTATATGGTTTGCATGGTATCATGGGTGGAATTATAATAAAGAATCATTTTTTATGCTAAACCCAATGAGGTTTTGATGTTCTCCTCTGTGCTCCATGCTTTTGTTATCCTTTAAGGGCATACAAATGTCCTCAAATATGGACAACAAAAAAAAAATAGTTTACAAAACCCAATTGGGTTTTTTAAAGTATAATGGCCAGGCTTGGATACCAAGCCTAGCTAGCATTTCACTTTTAAATAACTCAATCGGGTTATTGAAATTTTTTCTTTTTTTTTGGTTGGCAGTGGGTTTCCACTTTTTCATACACCAACTTGGTACACACACCCTCTATAGAATAACTAGTCAACTCTTATTATCCCATGAAGGGAAAATTTTAGAGTGATACATTTTACATTACACTCTGAATTATTCATATTCCTTAGGAATTTTAGTAATTTTTTTTAATAAGTAAATTGCAAAAATACTTTATGATTAAAGCTAGAAATGGTTCATGAGTCAACCCAAAAATACTTCCCAAGTTAACCCCACTCAAAAACTATTTTATTTATTTATTCAAACCTTACAATAAAAGGAAAGTGTATATCAATTTCCAAATTAATCACTATAAACAAACATATCACCTAATCTAGTAGTGTAATAAAAGGAATACTAACTAATAATGAAAGCATATACAAAACTAAATAGTTAACACTTATGATAGGATGAGATTATCACCAAAAGGAAGACAAACTAAGAATTGTAAGATCCTTGAGTATAACCTACGATGATGTAGATGTGTCCCTGATGGATGGGGATGTATGCTCATGGTGTGCTCAAGCTTTTGATAGGTGGGCATTTTTACCAAGTGTATATGGGTGAAGGTTTTAACAATAAAGATATGGATGGATTTCAACATTATGATGGTATTTTGGTAGTTTTTAGGCTGTCAAAATGGCATTATAAGTTTGCTTGAAAAGTGGCTGATGTTTGTGAAGGGAGAGGTTTCATTTATAGGCTATGAGGTAAAGGGATGAATGGCCAAGATGCAAATATTGGGAAAATCTTATGGAGTGCTAGGATGTCCTAAAAGGATGCACATGGATTGTGCTAGTTTGGAGCCAATTAGGAGGTGACACATGTCACTGGGTGATTGGATAGAGGGAAGGCCAAGATGAATAGTCAACAAAGGAGGCTCAAGATATAAGGGCTTCATAAATGCTTTGTAAGAGCTTTTAATGCTTTAGGGTGAGGGTGAGGGTGAGATTGTTGACTTTGGCTTGGGTTAGCAAGTCTTAACACTTGCTTAAAGTTGCACACATATTTAGGAGGGGGATTAGTCTTAGCTTAGAAAAGGGGTTAGGGGGCAAGTGGCTTAGCTTTGAAGTGATAGGTTAGTTTGGTGGCAATGTGACTTTAGTATGGGTGGATGAGTTGGATTAGGGGTAAAGGTTGGGTTTAGGGATGTTTTAGGGGCTTAGGATGATTTATTAAATGATTTATTTAATAAATGGGGGATGTGGGATTAAATTAAATAGATTGGGGGATTTATTTACTTTAATAGAGGAATAGGGATTTAATTGATAAATTGGTTTTGGGTTATCCTTTAATTTTTTCAATTGGACTATAGTTAATTAAATAAATAAATTAACTATAGGATGAAAATTAATTAATTAAATAATAAATATTTAATCAATAATTTCCTAGGAGATGACTAAATATGATTACTTGATGACATAATCAAACTTAGGTGTCTACAAAAACATAATGGTGTTCAATTTTGCATGTGCCTACATGGGGGCCGGTATTTAGAGTTGATTGTTAAGGGAACCTAACAAGTGAGGGTTATGTGATGACACTCACCTGTCATGTATCCTAAAAAAACCTCACTATTTGTTATTCCCTCGATAGTCCATTTGGTTATTATGTTTTCTTTCATATTATAGGTTTATTCTTGAAAGGGTTTATCACCTTATACAAGTTCTAGTTATTCCTCTGTTGTGGCCATTATTTTATATCTCCTTGCTAAAGGATAGAACCCATGTTTCAATAAATAAGCTTGGCATGTATTCCTTTCCATATTTGTAGTTGAAGGTTTTAGGTTTCCGGTTGCATTATGTAGAGATGTCATTTTTGTAATATATATATATATATATATATATATATATATATATATATATATATATATATATACATATGTATACATGTATACATATGTAGATATATACATATGTATACATGTATACATATGTATATATATACATATGTATACATGTATACATATGTATATATATACATATGTATACATGTATACATATGTATATATCTACATATGTATACATGTATACATATGTAGATATCTACATATGTATACATGTATACATATGTAGATATCTACATATGTATACATGTATACATATGTATATATATACATATGTATACATGTATACATATTATACATATGTACATATGTATATATATATACATATGTACATAGATATACATATGTGCATATGTATATATATACATATGTACATATGTATATATATACATATGTATACATATGTATATATACATATGTATACATGTATACATATGTATATATATATACATATGTATATATGTATATATATATACATATGTATACATGTATACATATGTAGATATATACATATGTATACATGTATACATATGTAGATATATACATATGTATACATGTATACATATGTATATATATACATATGTATACATGTATACATATGTATATATCTACATATGTATACATGTATACATATGTATATATCTACATATGTATACATGTATACATATGTATATATATACATATGTATATATGTATACATATTATACATATGTACATATGTATATATATATACATATGTACATAGATATACATATGTACATATGTATATATATACATATGTATACATATGTATATATACATATGTATATATATATACATATGTATACATGTATACATATGTATATATATATACATATGTATATATACATATACATATGTATATATGTATATATATACATATGTATATATATATATATATGTATGTATGTATGTATGTGTGCATGTATGTTTGTATGTATGTATGTATGTATGTATGTAGATGTACTCATGTAATTATAAACTCCAAAAGGAGTCACATGCAATAATGTACATGTTAATCCAAGAACTATAGAAGGGAAGGGTGGATCTAGGTGAATATATGGGGAAAATATCATATTATGTAATATATAAAATACATGTGGAAAGAAAATATTTGCATCTCCTTGTTGTGTTAATTTAGCATGGTGTATATGTTTAACAAATGGACTTTATCTAAATGTGTTGATTTTTTAAAGAAATGATAATTTATAGTTATTGTGTAAAGTAATGAGACTTGAAATAATAAATTGCTATATGAAGTATACCAATTTAATGGTTATCTTTCCAATAAGTAATGATATTTTGGCTATTAATATTAGATGCATGAATTGTTTACATAAGAAGTCATGATATAGGAACCTTTATTTGGAAACCTTAATATGAAATATAATTTAATATACTTCACTCTATTGATCTAGTTAATGAATCAGGTAATGTTATTAAAGTAACAATGGTGGGGAATCTATCTAGAACATAGGTTTTGACTAAGTTTTCAATTCATATCCTAATGTTATTAATAATTCTTTTATTAATTTTGTAGAGATAATTATGGATGTTTTTACCTCTATGCTAGATGGTTTTGAAACAAATGACTTCCATCTTTAATGTTTAGAAGCCTTGGCTATATGAGTTTCTCTATGAAATATTATATTGAGGTTTACAGAGACATTTTCATTAGGTTCAAATAGGGATAATGTCCTCTGAGGTTTTGCATGAGATGACCAAGGAGACTAGCACAAAATATTTCCAAGTTTGAGAATGATAATGATGGTAGGCCAAATGTCCTACCTTTTTTATTTTACCAGCTTGGAGGTGGTAGCAACTATTTTAATTGTTTTCCCTAGATGTCTTCCAAAAAATTTTCAACTTTAGGAAGGATTCCATTGAGTTTCTCTTGTAGAAGTCACACATAGAAATGGATTCATAGAGAAATGGTTCCTACACTTTCCTTTTAAAGAGACATGGAGAAAAATGATAGTTTTAAGCCTAATTAGTGTTCTTGAAGGTCCTGTTAAATAAATCACCAATGATGTGCAATGATATTTTGTATTGATGAGGGAAAACTTTCTTTTTTCCCTTATCCCATGGTGGTTAGAGTGAAGGCATTGATGGAATCTATGACTAGGCTGAATATGTGTGGTCTTAGATTGACTATCATAGATATGGTCTATAGTTTTTATAGACATGACTATTATTAAAAAACCAAATAATAATGATTTTCTTAGTATACTATTAATAACCATCTCTAATAGTTAATAGAAATACCCCTTATTTATGGTGAAAAGACTAATTACCAAGTTAGTTGACCTAAAAGAAATTTTTTATAATTAGAAAATATTATAATCATCTAAGTCAAAAAATATACCATCATATAAAATAAAATAACATATTTTAATTAATGATTGAAGGACTAAGAGTTGCTTCTCTATTAATAAATTGTGTGTGTGTGTGTGTGTGTGTGTGTGTGTGTGTGTGTGTGTGTGAGTGAGAGAGAGAGAGAGAGAGAGAGAGAGAGAGAGAGAGAGAGAGAGAGAATCATTAGCATCTATAATTGGTATAAAAATAAGTTTTTGAGAGAACATTGTCTAGGGAACATCAAGGGGTTTGTTCTTATAAAATTTGCATGATTCTTTTATAGATATGAGTATTGGAATTACTTGAGTTTTCGATAAATAGCATGTAAAATGAGTGTATTCATTCATTATTACAAAAATGTAGTATGTATTTCCTTCTTATAGAATGTTATTTCAGTTTCATTTAATTCATATTAGTAAACTTATATTATACTATTTATTTAATTTATTACCTAGATTAGATTGAAGTGCATACAAGAAAGGAAAATAGAAAATAGAAAAGGAAATATAATATAATATTTTAATAATAAGAAATATCAAAATAATAAATAATAAAACAAATTATATGTATACACTATCCAATGACAATAATAAAACTATTATTAGAAAAGTGTGTGTCTCAGAATATTATATGAGAGAAACAATAGCACCTTGACTACAAAGAAGTCTCTTCTCTCCGATCAAAAGGTTTGTTAGAGGATGGGGGACCTGTGAGCGGAGCCTTTATGTTTTTAATGAACAGAGTTTTATAAGTTTGTTAGTTTGCCTGACTTTAGGCATGATCGCCATCCATTTTTTGAATAGTTTGTACATTGGTGCTTTCAAAACTAATATATCAACCTATTTCACTGAAAGCGAGACAAAGAAATCTAGGGAAATGATATTTAGTCATTTAATCATTACTTCAATAATAAAAACACTTATCGTCCATTTCTCTATAAATACTGGCTCACATATATCGCTAACTTCACATGCAGATACACGGAACTTCCATTCTGAATGATAAAGGGTGTAGAGTAGTACGTCTATTTCATTTTTTACAGAAATTGAAGCGAAGAGAGAGCACCCAGATGCTTATATAACTTGAGGCTTCCATTCTTTACATAGTCCTTATGACTCTTACAGGTATTCCTATATTATATTTATCATTAAATGTTTCCACAGGTGGCCAGTCATTTCTTTTACTATTCTTCTGAACTGCAGCAATTTATCTTCTGCTATCTCCTTGTAGATATAAGTAATAGGAGTAATAATAGTTATGCTTTAATGCAGCAGCTCCATACCATATATTGCCTGCATAACATTTGTATTGTCAGTACTATAAAGAGAGAATAAACATACCAATATTAACTAGAAATGTCCACAGAAATATTTTAATGGAGATTTAGATGTAATCTATTTATCTTTAATGTCGATTGACAGAGAAGGAGAGAGAACAATGAGTATGCACAATAACTTTTGTCACTTATTGTCTATTTTCTCTAATAAGAATGAATCTGATATACTGAAACATTCATCAGCGTGGTGCATTTTTCATCTGCATATAATATTGAGGTAATAAACTGATTTTAGTTTTGTAGTTTGAACAAACTATTTACAACAATGGAAAAATGAGGATAGTAGTTCTCGTATGTGTGATAGTCCATAATGATCCAAAGATATTTATACCGCTAGTATCAGAATACTATAAAAAGAACTGATCCTAACATAGCAAATGAAGACCTTCATTTGGGTACTATGCCTACAAGTTTTGATATCTAATATTTATAATGAAAAATGGCCCAATGATAAGATTGGGATTCGAAACAACGTTGAAGATAACCAATATTTATAATGAAATCAGAAAAATACAGAACTTGGTCCAATAATGGACAATCTCTGGCAACTTTGATGAGACAACCAATATACTGGAGGACTGTAAATTGGGATCCAAGTAGTCACGCTAGTATATTATCTACCTACACATCAACTTTATTTATAAATTAATGAAAAAAAGTATGTTCAATAATTACTAAGTACCAGCAAATGTACATCTCAATATCTGAGTAAAGTAATTTTGTACGATCTGCAGAACTCTCTAAGAATTTCTGACTGGCAAGAATGGGATCTAAGATCTAGACTTTTCACAAAGCCAAAGGTATCTTAAAGTGAAACGACCTGTGATATGGTTAATTTACAGTGAAGACAATAGTTATTTTTCGCTATTGATAATACTATACAAATATTCCCTGCATATGAATATCAAGGTGACATTAATCATAGGTATTCTTAGTACACTCACTAGAAATAATTTCTAGAGGACCGAGAGTCATAGGTTACAAATCTATTTATGTAGGAACTTCATTCTTAATAAAAGTCAGTTATACAAGATCAAGAATCACAGGTTGCAATTTTATATTAGATATTCCTCTAGGATTTGAATTTGAGCTTCCACAATAGAAATTTCATTGTGTGATTATTTTTGCATTCATGTTTTCGATCACACTATGTGATCCATTGATGGAAGACAGAGAACAAAAGAAGAATGATGGATCATAGATCACAGACTTTGATCCAAATTAAGCATTGATATACAACATAATCACAAAATTGAATCCAAAAGTATAAAAAAAAATAGGTTCATATAAATTGTGAAAATCTTCATTTTCTTATATTTAGAATTTTAAATATCGATTATGACTTTTAGTTATCTGATTTTATTTTTTAAACAAAATCTATTTATATATGACTTCAACAAATTAAAATTTGAAATGTACTGTTCAACAATAAATCATCATAAATTAAAGCCATTTAGTTTTCATAACATACCTGTTTCCCTGTCTTCATAGTTACTGGAATAATCAACCAGAAGATCTGTACTTTGGGGAAGGCACTTTGCCCGATTCAATGCCATTCAGGTCATCTATAAGAATCTCATAGTGCCTTTTGACTTCCTCTGCTGATTTCCCATCTACCATGGCTGCCACTTTTTGCCAACGGTCAGGAGTATCTTTATCATATTTGGCTATGGCCTTCTCAAACGATTTATTTTGCTTGGATGTCCATGATGAAGAAGCGTTTCCACCAGATGAAGAACCTTGATGACTGGCCATAGTGCTGAACTCAAGCTTTCGGTAAAACACAAGTCTGATCCAGGGAAGAATATATTGCACTTCTATATATTGTAATATAAATTCTAAAAGACAAAGGACCCCACAAGTATAACTGGTGGAAACTGAAAGGATATTCAAAGAATCCTTAGACAGCTACCAGGATCAAATTGTCTAAATGCTCTTAACCTCCAAAGGACAATAAAATTACAGAAAAAGAGGAGTGCCCAATTACTCTTGATTCTAATATGGTGCAATAGCAAATTCAAAGGTGAAGATCTCAATTCAACTCTTTACCCAGTGAGGAAATTCAGTAAAATGTGCAAATCAAATGGGTAAAGTGGTAAGCCTTCGAAGAAAAGTTATGAGATGAGATTCTCTAGAAAAATTTCAGTTAATGGCCTTCTCAAGATTCAAAACCTTGAAAGCATCAAAGTACATTGATCAACCGAACCCAACTTCTTCAAAATAAGCATTAAAATTTAACACTAAGTAAGAAAAACTTTACTGAATTGCATAAAAAACAGAAGTTGAAGCTTTGTTGGTTGTTGTGTATCTGGAGTGACCTATAAATAGAGTGAAGGATAAGGTTGTGTAATAATCAGCCACTTGTTGGAATCTTAATAGAAAACTGTAGAGAATAACAAATCCATGAAAGAAAGAATAAGAATAGCACTAGATATTCAGCAGAATCCATGAAGAGGATTTCCGTTTATTAAACAGAAAGCCTAAAAAATACGTAATGATAGTAATTGCCTATGCGAGTATTTGATAAATGGATTTAGCAGCTTATAAACGGTTTAAATAGTTTTAAAAGTCTAAGAAAATCGAGAATCCGTAGTTGGTTTTGTTTGGTGTGAGGTCTGTAGTTCATGATAAACGTATGTTCCCCACTGATCCCAAAGATGTAGGAAATAAGCCATACTTTACAAATCTTTGGGCACAAATTTTTTTGTTTGTGTACCTTCAGAATAATTATTATACTTTCCACCGGAAATATGCTTACTACTTTACACCTACCCAAGCACCGAACCTGTGTTTGTCCACCTAAGAATAATCAGGAGAATTCTTAGTACCAGCTAGTTGTTGTCTATCTAGAGAAACCTCTAGTGCGTTTGTTTTGAAAGAATGCTGCCTATTAGTCTACTCAATTTTGTTATATCTGGCAGGATAGTGTTTGGTACGCAATAGGCATGTTTACATCAATGTTTTAGATAATCCATTAGAAATTACATTCAAAAATATTTCTGCGAATTCAAACAAATCATTTAAACAAGAATAGAATAAGTGACTTTTTAATGTTTATGTTGAAAAAAATCTATACAATTCATTATTTCAAGGAACTCACCAGCAATATGATCATCCAAATTATTAAATATTATATTTCTTATAAAAATATATTAACTGATCTTAGTTTCAACTAATAGCTATCTTTTGAAAGTATGCTAAATATTTGTAGGGAGTCATATTTTGAACTTTTTTTTTTCATATATATTTCTATTAAACATAAGAATTCTGATAATCACTATAATACTTTATTCTATTATTCTAGTCAATAAAAATAGATTAAATAATATATTTTAAACATCGATTTGTTTAGATGGTTTGTAAGAGAATATATACATTTTTCTTGTAAAATCAACCTATAAATGTATTCTACAATAAACTAATTAAAAAAGAATATAATAAAAAAAAATTAATTCAGAATTAAATACTTTAACTACGTAGTCCTAAAATAATATTAACACTCGTGAAGAAAAGTTAAGCTGAATAAAAAAGATGCATTATTTAAACAAACCTAAGGAGATTATCTTATTGAAATTGTTAGATATTATAAAAGTATATATAATTCAGATTGTTCGATAGTATATTTATTATAGAGATGTACTGACTGGGCTCGCTTCTTCTGGATATACACTGAATGTTCATAGGGAGTAATTATGTATGAGTATTTTCCATGCTGGTATCCATTGAACGCATGAATTCTGGCCATCATTTATCAAGCTTTATTTTATTCTATTATCTCGGTCAATAAGAATCACGCCCGCCTTATAGAACATATTTCTTTCACACCATTTTCTTATGCTCATTGGTTTGGTTTTATCATAATAATAGATCACAGAGTGTGATTTTAAAAGTTGATGAAAAATATTTTCCTGTCATAAAGTTAATGAAAATATTTTCCTTTCATATCAGTTGGCTTTCGAGATTGCCAATTGTCATGACGGTAGCAAAGCTCTTTATATTAGTTTTATTTTAAAAGAAATAAAAGTAATCCAGTGCAACAGTAGTCTCTATCCTGATTTGACACATCAACTGCAGCAATTATGCTCCTAGAATATCGGAGTGAATCTGACTGTTGCTTGTGGGACATTAGTCTGCTGAGTAGTTTTCTCTAAGCTGTAAAGGGCAAGAGCCTGTGGATATGAATGAGTATGTTATCTATTTCAAGTACTTCAGCATAACAATAAAGCTGAATTAAGCTGAAGGTATCAGTAAAGGTGTCAACAATGTACACTTATACCTCTTAGAATTTGGGAGTGGCAATTCAAATATAATTGACATGCATTCAACTCAAATTGTACTGGATCCGCCAAAACCATCTTATGATAAATTTAATTAGCTTATAAGATATTTTAATATTTCAGAGAAAAGAAATGTACCGTTGGTGTTTATTTGACCCACGTAGAATGAAGATAAAGACCAATAAGAGCGAGAAGATAAGGAGGGAGAAAGATAACAAGGATTGCCATTTCATTTTTAGGTCATTTTAGAAGTCCCCTCTACTTTTCATTGGTGTTCTTTTCTTTATATAGTTTTTTTATATTATTTAATTTTAAAATACTGTTAAATAACTCTTTATATATTCCTATAATAATTTTGTTTTATCGATTTCAACTAACTAACAAACAAAAAATATTACAATCAACACTAAATTCTGATCTTTCTATGCAGAGTCATCATTTAATACTCTGTCAAACAATGGGATGATAGATCTCAAAAGGAATAAATATCCATGGGCTGTATATCTCATCATGAGCGAACGATTTTTCCAAATAAATTTGGAACAAAGTAGAAAAGTGCCATCAAATGATTAGATCCATTTGCCGACATAATAATGTTCTCCTTCCCTATTTTCTGGCCAGACATAAAATACCTCTTAGATCAATGATAGATATTATCCTTCGCTGTCATAACAATTTGAAGAAAAGAAATGAAGCTCTTTGAATTCTGATGGCACTTATTCCTGCAGTAGATGTTAGTATGGTCACTTCAAGCATATTTCTTCACACGCAAGTTGCACTAGAGAGATTCTTCTAATTGCTTTTGGAAACATGAAGAAAATCTTGGAAGATATTATATCTTCGACACAGACAATGCATTTGATACTTTTGTCTGGTTCAAAGCTCTTATATGCAAGGGATAACGATCAATAACGTTTGGATAGTTCTCATTATTATGAGAGATAGTTTAGATAGGTATATCTTTATTATGATTGACAGTGTCGATTGGAATATCTTTATTTTGTTGGCCTGTTATGTTCAAAACTCTGATCTTTATGTAATCATTGTGTTGTATAATCGATGGAAGTGAAATAATCGTTTTCATTGTTATATTAGATAATTTTAGTGTATTTGTTAAGGTTTAGAATTCACATGTATCTAGTGGCGTTCACTGTTTCAAATCTATGTTTTATAAATTTTATTTTGAGTAGAAACTGTTTAGTCATAATATATTTAGTATTTTTTTTTTAGTTTTTTAATTTTTTTTAATTTTTAGATAATATTTTTTATGTTTTAAATTTTGATATTTTAATATTTTAAAGTTTGAAATTTTGGCGTTCTATTATTTGATACTAGAATTATGAATTTGAAAAGTATATAATAATGTTTCCTTCTTAAAGAAGAGGAAAGGGAGAGGGCAAAGGTACAGAGATAAGAGGAAAGGGAGAGAGTGAGAAAAGGAGGAGATAGCAATAGGAGAAATACATAAATGATGTAAGGAAGAAGCGGGGGGTGGGGAGTTGTAATTGGAAGGGAAATGGGTGTAGGAGATTTTACAACTGTGGTTGTCGTTGCACCAAAAGATCAACTTATTAATTCTTAACAAAACTACTAGACATATAGAATCAATAGGAGGCGATTGACCTATGTCCTATGTCATGAAAATGAGTATTACGATCTAAACAACACAAGGAAACCAAGGGGACATCCCTTGTAAAAATCTCCTCAAGTGCAATCAAGAAGTTTGAAAATGTAACCAAGCTTTGATGCCACTTGATACAAGTTTGGTCTCCATTGCACCAAAAGGTCAACATGTTAATGCTCATTAAAACCACTAGACTTATGGAATTCATAAACTAGTAGGACACACTAAGGAGCTTAGGCATAAAACTTCTTGAGGTGAATGATGTTGGTGGAATCATTTAGTACTTTACCTTCTAGAGTTGATAGTTGATAAGCTCTAGAGTGAAAAGATGTCATGACAACATATGGACCAAGCCATGTGGGCTCAAAATTGCCCTTCTTTTGTCATTCTATGTAGACTTTCATATTTTCTTTGAGGACCATGTCACCTACTTGAAATTGTCATAGGTGAACCTTGTCATTGCAATTGTGCTTGAGGCGATTTTGATAGACCATGAGATGGTCATAGGCCTATTGCCTTTTCTCATCAAATAGATCTAGCTATGTGAGTCTAGCTACTCTATAATCCTAATCTAATATTTTTCCTCACAAAGAGATGTGCAAGGATGGGAGTTCAAATGCAATAGGTAGGACTGCTTAGGCACCATAGACTAGAGAGTATGGGGTTGTGCCTGTGGGTGTATGAAATGAGGTATGGTAAGCCCATAAGATTGGGTTGATTTGTAGATGCCAATGCAGATGGAATCATTGACAACTTTCTTGAGGATTTTGAGTAGGGTTTTGTTAGTTGCCTCAGCCTAACCATTGCCTTGTAGGAAGTAGAGGCTGGAAAAATGATGATGAATACAGAGTGAGGTGCACAACTCTTTCATATTGAGGTTTTCAAAATTACCTCCATAGTCATTAAAAATAGTAGCAGGGATACTAAAGTGGCATATAATGTGATAGAGGATACATTTAGATACATGAACTCATGTGGCAATAACAAGTGGGACTATTTCCACCCACTTGGTGAAATAATCTATTGCTATAATTATTGATTTGTGGCCTTCTAGAGATAGAGGTGCAATAACACCCACAAGGTTGAACCCCCACATGCAAACGGCTATGGCAGTGCAATGGGTTGAAGATCTTGAGTTGGAACTCGTACCAAATTTGCATGTTGCTGACAAGGTAGCCACCTTTTGAAAAACTCACAAGCATCGTTCTATAATAGGCCAAGACTATTCGAATCTAAGTATCTATATAACTAGGACTATACCGCTTGTGTGAGAACCACAAAGTCCAGTGTGTACCTCTTCGAGAGTCATTATGGCCTCATTTTGGTCTAAACCCTAAGAGAGAGTATCATGATAACCTCAATGATATAGGGTGTTAGCTACAATAGTGTAGGGGGATATTCTACAAATAAATTTTTGGCATTGGGTTCATGTGAGATGAGGAGATATGATACCATTTTTTAGATAAGCATGAATTTCATGGTACCACGAGGATTGAGGACCAACCAAGATATATATCTATGTGAATTCATTATTCTCGTATGAAGACTCATATAGGTACTCAACTAAGAATTTATATTGTGTGGCTTCTTGAGGGATCTCCAAGAGTGAACCAATAGTGGCCATACATTTGCAGCCTTGTTTTGCAACCTAGGCACCTGTGTGAATTCAATTTGAATGAAATGTTGTTTTAACTAATCAACCAATTCTTTGTAGGGTTGAAGTTTATCATCCTTTGTTTGGTACTTATCAAGGACTTGCTTGATAATAAATTATGAGTCTCCAAAGATCTATAGCTCTATGATGTTCCATTCAATTGCTATCTTGAGTCCTATAATAAGAGCTTCATACTCTGAGATGTTGTTGGTGCACTGGAACTAAAGTTTGAAAGATTTAGGAATGCAGTCACCTTGAGTGATGACCAATAATATATTTTTTATGGATCCATGGGATGTATAAGATCAATCAAAGTATAGCTTCCATGATGGTTGTTCCTCTATCATCTAGAGATGTTCATCTAGAAACTCCATAATGAGAGGGTGATTAGTGACTAAGTGCACATCAACCAAATTATCTACTATAGCTTGACCATTGATTTCCTTTCTATGGACATATTGGATTTCAAATTCACTAAGAAGCATGAACCATTTGGCTAGGTGGCCGATAAGTACTATGTGTGATAACATGTATTTCAAAGGATCAATCTTGGATATGAGTTGCAGATTATGACTTAGTCTGTAATGATGGAGCTTTTGAGTGGTGAAAACCATAGCTAAACAAGTTTTTTCCATAAGTGTGTAAGTAAGCTCATAACCAACTAGATTGTGGTTGATGTAGTAAATAGCCCTCTCTTTTCCTTAATCATCAAGTTGTGCTACAAGCACACCTAGTGTTGTCAGGGTAGTTGTTATGTATAATATCAATAGTTGTTTGACAATTGGCAAAAATAGGATAGGTGGGTTAGCCAAGTATTGCTTGATCTGTTCAAAGCTGTATTGGAAAATAGGATCCCATCTAAAATTCTACTCTCTTTTTAGAAAATGTGTGAATAGCTGACATTTATCTGCAATGTGTGAGATGAATCTTTTGAGTGATTGAAACTTTCCTTGGAGAGAGTAAAGTTGTCACAGTGTTTTGGGAGGAGACATTTCTATGTTGTCTTTGACCTTCTCAGAGTCAATCTTGATACTGCATCATGATACAATAAAACCTAGGAGCTTTCTAGTGTGACGCTGAAGACATATTTCTTGGGGTTCAACATGAGACAGTACTTGGCCAGCCGATCAAACACTTCTTCGAGGTGAGATAAGTGATCAAGGGCATTGAGAGATTTGACCAAGATGTTCTCCATATAATCTTCAAGGGTTTTATAGATTAGATCATGGAAGATGACTGTCATATCTTGCTAATAGATTTCCCCTATATTCTTTAACTCGAATGTCATCATGTTGTAGCAAAAGGTTCCCCAAGGGGTAGTGAATGTTGTCCTATGCTAGTCCTCTTCTACTACTTGTATCTAATTGTACTAGGAGAAACCATCAATATAAGATAAGATTTTGTGGCCTATTGTGAGGTTGAAAATCATGTCAATATTTAGTAAAAGGAAATCATCTTTTGGACAAGTTTTATTGAGGTCCTTGAAATCAGTGTAGATTCTAATATCACCTAAAAGCTTGGTGGCTAGTACCATGTTAGAAATCCAATCTGAATACTAGTCAATAGGGTGAATGATCTTCACATCTAGCATCTTTTCTAACTCCGCTTTGACTAGTAAAGAAACTTTGGGATGCATCTTGCACAATTTCTGCTTGACTAGTTTAACCTTTGGATATATAACTAAGTGATGTACCACTAACTTAGGATCTAGTCCTAGCATGTCTTGGTATGACCATGAAAACTAACCTATATTTTCCAAGAGCATCTCAATGAGAAGGTCCTCTTGTTTTGGTGGTAAAGCTATTGTAATGTATGTGACACTTGGTATCTTTGTTAGACTGATGTTGACTAGTCTAGTTTCTTATGTTAGGATTGATGATACTAAAGGCCTATGATCTTGTGGGGGAAGGATGAAATCTTCATCTTTAGGTGCCCCAAAAATGTTTTCACCCTTAGATACGTCCTTTATTTTTATTTCATTTTTTGAGTGATCTAATGGCACTCTAGAAGAGTTTTCACCAAGGGATACCCTCTCTTTTCTTTCTTCCTTTTCTTTTTTTCTTTCTTTTGATCTATTTTGCAGCTAGAGATTCCCTCCTTTCCAAAGTAACCTTTGGGATCCAAATTATAGACATAAGTTGATTGTGGTGGTGGCTTTTTGTGTAGTGTCTTAGCTCCTATGAATCTAAGGAGTGCATACTCCATGGAGAATTTGTCAACATGAATAAGACTTGGTTGGTCTCAATCAATAAGGTCAAGATGAGCAAGGGGTAGGTCTTTAAAGTTAATAGATAGTTGACAGAGCACGGAGGCTCCTAGAATGAGTTTTGCAAGGAAAATATTGTCATAGGCTTCAATTTCAACTTCCTTGGGGATGTCTTCAACTTCTTCAAGGTTTTTTTGGATGTTTAAAAAGGCATGACCATCTTTAGTGGTGCCACCATTCATGGGGAATCAATAGCCTAGACCTTTCTTTTTTCTCCTCTTTGTATGCTTCTATAGGATTTTTGATGCCTAGTTCTTCATGGTCAAGGCCACCTCCTTAATAATCCCACTATTTGGTAGCAAGGGGGTGTGAATGTGGATATTTCTATTGGAAATAGTCAAGGAGCTCTTTAACATTTGGAGGTGGTTTTTTTGTATAACCATGTACTCATATCAGGGGTTGTTTCTTCTCCATTGAGGATTACATTGGCAAAAAATATGGTGGGCCTAAGTTGTTTGAGCTAGGGATTCATGTCCACCTTTGGTCCTTGATAGGTTGAGTGCCCCTGAGTATGTGTATCAAGTGGTAGAGCACCAACAACAAAGGCATCTAAAATACTATATTCTCCACAACCTTGGTAGTTGATCTTAATTGTGGAAAGAGTGGAGGCTAATATGGTATCTAGACCATGGAAAGTACCAAAGGAGTTGGCCATGGTGTTTCCAATCTCAATTCCAAGAAAATGGTTAGTATATGAGGTGTCTATTGCATTGTAATAAGCAAAGGGTTCAAGATCAACATGGATGGTTATCTTAGTGCCATCATGTGGAAATTTGACACATTGATGATAAGTGGAGGGAACAACCTTTATAGCATGAATCCATGGTCATCGAGAAGGGTGTTAAAGGGTAGGTTAAGATCAACCACATGAAAAACTATCTCTTGATTGGCAGGACCAACTATAATAGGTAGCAAGATAGTTCCTTTGGTGGTCTAGTCCAAGTTGTCATAGGCTTTGATAGTGATGACTTTATTTATAATATTTGCCTCAATTTATCCTTCTTTTTTGATGAACTTTAAAGTGTAGAGATTTAAGTCCAATCCATTATCTATCATCACCCTTTTCACAACAAAGTCAGAAACCATGACGACTATGTGGAGTGGAAGGATATGACCTGGCTCAAAAACTAGGAAGTTAGAAGATTTGAAGGACAATGTGCATGATGAAGAGAGATGGCCTACTAGGTTTCAAAATTATATGACATTGATATTAGTAGGGATGTGTGACTTGTGAAGAACATTGTCAAGGATTTCTTTGTAAAGTGGACTAGTGCACAAAAGGTCTAGAATAGAAATTTGGGTTGGCATGTTCCCAAAGTGTTCAAAGATATTATATTGTGGGCTCGATGGGGTAGGTGGATATGGTCCATCTATGTTGATTCAAGTTCTTCTTGTGGTAACTGCACAGTGGTTATTTGGGACCTCAATATTTATCACATTTATAGAAGGCTCTATTTGAGATATGTAACCAATCAAATTACCATAGTCTAAGTATGCTTGAATGTATAGTTTTGTAAATTTTCTTGGTTATTTCCTTGTTTGGTATGAATAACATTGGGTTTATTTGCATTGTTGGCATTAGTATCGTTGATAGGTGTCTTGCCCATATTTTTGTTGGGTGTGGGAAATGCATTTTGGTAGATCAATAATCCTACACTCAGAGAGGCTAGTGCTCCCACTATGATTTCCTTTTACTTGATGAGATCTTGTACATATCTTTGAGTTGCATACATTTTAGGGTGGGTTTCCCTTTAACATGGTGAAATTTACACAATTTGTTTATTTTATACCAAGATGCCCTCGATTGATTTTGGTCTAATGGTTGAATATGTGGGTGTCAGATAAGATTAATTTTTGCCAAATTTTTAAAGATGACATCAAGTGGTTCCCCCAAAGGGTTGTATACTCAGGATCACCTCTAGACATGCGGTCTTGGCCCAACTATGATAGTATGGCATTAGTTTGATTTGGAGGCCTTGGTGCTTGTGTACTATTTTGATTGTGTTGTGATGGAGGTTGTTGGTATGATTGTTGGTACACACTTTGTTGATAGGCAAATTCTTGTTGTTGTGGTTTTTTTTTTATAAAGATTATTAGGTGCTACTCCTACCACATGGACTTGTCGAATATCAGTGGCACAATTAGTTACCATGTTTTTGTTTTTGTTCCAATATCATGGTTTGTCATTGTATTTCCCTCAGTCTTGTGTGATTTCTTTGTAAATTTTGATTACATGATATTTAATGAGTCCTTGCTCAAGGCCCATCCCCTTTTCATTGATGTCTTTGCATGTTTGCAAGAAATTCATAAACATGTGGTGTGCAAGACTAGGATGTGTGTTGTTAATGAACATCTTAACAAGGTGACATTTGGGTATGGTGCATGTAATCAAAGTTGTGATAGTTTTCCATCAATATGATTAATATGTGAGGCTTTCCCCTCCTTTTTGTCTGGTATGAAATAGATCCACTATAGATAACTTGGTCTCAACTAGGTGAGCATGTTAGGACATAGGTTTCTAAAAAATCAACAAGGGTACTAATTGTGCCTTGGGGTATGCAACATAACAGTTCTAGAGTGGGGCCTCCTAGACTTTTAGGAAAATCTATATATGATTGTAAGCCACTTCTTGGCATTTCATATAAAACTCTCTTACATTTATGACCAAATTTCCTTTCCCCCTAAATTTATCAAATTTTGGAATTTCAAAGTGTTTAGGGAAGGGTGTCATTGTTATTTTCTTCTTGAATGGATATGGACATTCATTTTCAAACTTGAAGGTCTTGGACACGTTTCCATCCTTGAGTTATTGTAAGGCACTTCTCATTTCTTCCCACTTAGGGTTGATAGGAGTTCTTGCTGGTGCCCCCAATCCTTGTGCCCCCAATGGAGGGTATGTATCAGATGTTGCAAGTGAATGTAGGTGGCTTTGGTTCATTTACTATAGTGGATGAAATGTGATTGCATTACTACTTGGATGAGAGTTGTGGGTTTTTGGAATGGTGATTGGACATATTGTTATGCTTGCCAGATGTAGTTTTGAAAGGGAGGTTGTTGTAGTGGAGAGTAAGTGTGAGATTGCTGTCTAGCCGGAGGATTTTGTATAGGGGTTTGAACATGTGATGACTATAGTGGGATTTTTTGGAAGAGTGGAGGTGGTGGATATAGTGGTGTTATGATTTTGGATTGTGTGCTTGGCTAAGTTGGCAACTAGGAGTTGTATGGAACCAAATATTTAGTGTAAGGAAATGCACCTATTGCTAGCACTGATTAGCATGGTATGTTTGGTTGTTTCTTAGAGGTGGCATGGAAAAATAATTCATGATGGTAGGTGTGTGGTTGATGGAGGATGGTGGTGGTAATTGGAAATTAGGCATGAGTGGATCACTAATGAAAAGGTTTTTAGGTGGTCCTTGTGATTCTGTGAAATTCCAAGGACCTAGTGGAAATGAGGTGGTGGTGTTGTGACTGGTAGCAAATGGGTTGCTACTAATAGTGGGTAGGATAAAAGGTGGATGACTAGACACTAAGGAAGGCATCCTTGTGGTGTAATGAAGTGATGATGGGATGTGTTTCTAAGAGGTATTGATTGTAGTGCTAGCATATAGGTATGAAGTGGAAGTGAAAAATTAAGGGAAGAAGGATGCATCACTACTAAGTGGGGTAGAAGTAGATTGTGAATTTGGAGTAGTGATAATGATGGTGTTTATAGACATAGGCAATGTAGCAGTGGTATGTTGGGATGTTTTGTGGACTAATGATTCTGCCATGGTGGGTTGATTCCTTTGTGGGATTGGAGCATCTAGTTGAGTTGATGGTATATTTGGATCCACAGGTTCTAGTTGCATTATTTGATGTCCTCATTCCAGTATAAAAAGAAGGGATCATTGTGATCAGATGAACCAATGGGGGTGGCAACCTTCCAAATAAGGGATGGGCAGGATCCAATATGTCTAAAGGTGGTGGCCTCCCAAAGCCAAAGGCACCAATGTTGTCTCTCAGGAAGTTTTCCATGATGGTTTCCTATTTCTATCTATGATGGCATTAACAATGATTGCATGTCCTAGTTGAATCATAAAGGCATCTATGTCTAGTGAGGGACCCAACCCTTCTAGATTCTATGGTGGTGGATCATGTGTGATTGTTGATACTACTGGGTATGGTTGTGCACTAGTTGGACTACTGCAAAGATTAGGATCCATGTGTTTCTTCTTCCTTTTATTCTTAGTGAGACGTGTGGTAGGTAGCATGCAATGATGATGTTCATAAGGATGATATGCAAGATGGTAGGATAATAAGTGTAAGTATATGTGGGGGATGGGTTTTCTAAAACTTCATAAGGATATAACTATGATGATGGATTTTCTAGGATGCAAAAGGATGTATGGTAAATGTACAGGGAGGATTTTACTTCTAATTATATGATACCTAGGAAACCTAAGGATGAGTGATGTGATGTCAAAGTAAATGGGGAGATGTTTTTCCCTATGTGTAAGCTCAAGATATGGTGGTGATGTCAACTTTAAGGTAGACTTGTGAACTTTTGGAAGACAAAAGATGATCACATGTAGAGCCCAACCTTTTGCTCAAGGTGATGAGGGACACAAATGAAAAAGATAGATTACCCTAAATAGTGCTTAGTTTTAAGGATAACTGATATAGTGTGATGGATGTATGATGTAGGATAGAAAATTCTCAACAAAGTGACATCAAACACTTAAGTATGATGGAGGTTGTTTTTGATCTATTATATAGATTTGGATGGGGTTAGATTTCTAAAGGACAGGACCTAAAGATGATGAAACCATAAAATACCTAAGTAGGATGAGAATCTATATGAAGACCTAAATCTAAGATTTGATAAATGTAAAGTGTGTGTGGAAAAAGAAGATCCTAATCAAAGTGAATGTATCTAGTGTGGTCAATAAGGCTTTGGTTGACTCCACATCTTAGTGTTAAGTTCTAAACTTATTGGTCCCAGTCATTTTGTGGAGAAACTTCAACACCTTCTTTCTCAATTTGATCTAGTTTGGAAAGTATTGGATTAGGTGTTTGTTTCTTGCATTATGCTTCTATCTCTCTATAAATAGTTGTTTGTGGAAGCTTGACCTTTTTGAAGTTGGATTTTGGTTGGTCTGACATGGGGTATTCTTAATAAGTTTATCATAACTGTGGGTTAAGGTAGTAACCACAGTAAGTATACCTTTTACTTTAGGTTGGACAACATGGATCTTTTGGAGAGAAAAATAGGTCTAGGTAGATAAGAAATAATGTTTATCAAAGGATGATGTAATGGTTTTTAGTTTAAAGATAAAGAGTAAAGTAGAACAAACTAGACTTATAGTTGTTGCGAATAGACTTGTAAAAATCTATTTTGAGATGGTAAAGACAAGTTTGGTTTGATAAATAGATAGTGATTTTTATCAAAGGATGGTGTAACGACCTTTCATTTTGGAATAGGTGAAGTAAAACTAACTAGAGTGAGGGTTTTTGTGAATAGACTTGCTAACAACTATTTTGAAATAACAAGGATAAGAATTTGTTGATAATTGGATATGGCGAATTCATGTGAGAAAAAAATCTCTCAAAGGACAAAGAAACTTTGAGAGAGATAGACACATTCTCTCTTTAGAAAAAGGATCCGATAGTAACCATAAATTTTTATGTTCTAAAAATGTTTTTCATGAGGTATTTTTTACAAATAAGACAATTCAAGAAGAGTTTTTATCCCAAAAGTCAAATCAGTTTCATTGTGTTATTCATTAGGCCTACTGAGTGGAGCCCATGTTGGTTTTTTTTGGATCTAGTGCAATATTTCGCTCGAATTGAATAGGTGAGTTGATGCAAGAGTCAATTAGAATACTTACATTTTAATGATCCTTCAAGATATGAAAAAAAGAAACCCCCCTTCTATGGGAACAATGACTCTAGGAGATGAAATCCAAGTAGTCATATGCCTCTACCAAGGAAAACACATATGTTAGGTGACTTCATAGAAGCCTTACATTCTCTTGCACCATGAATAACACACCAAGGATAAAAGGGTAGATACTATGTTGGTTCATAATAAGATCTATGGAGTCAGCCACTTGGTTGTTAAGTATATGTTCCACTTAAGAATCTATTCTAGACATGCTAAAATTGTGGAAAAGTTTTCCCACCTCAAGCTATCCCTACAAAAACATTGCCTAAACTTTCCTAATGGAGTAAGAAGGTTTACCCTTCCTCTCATTTATATACTGACCAGAATATGTTACTAGTTTGATCTTCTATCCAAAGTGGATGCACTTCCTAGAGGATGATGAACTCACTAGAAGCATTCCTAGGTTGTTGTAGATGATCTTGCTAAAAACTTTCAGTACATACATCATGTATTTAAATGGTTCTAGTTTGAAAGAAATGGAGAAGTCAAAGATGTGCTAAAAGGCACAATCTTAATACATGCAAGGTACTTGATTCATTCTATTTTTGAGGCTCTTAATGTGCCTTTCCTAATGACAACTTGAAAATACTCACGATTAGAATAAAAAGTTCATTCCAACTTAATAGTAATGCCCAACATAGTAAATTAATTCAACATAAGAAAATTTCTCATATGAAAGCTTTGAAAAGGATGGGAATAAGAGGAATTTTTCTTTATGACATTCAAGATTTTTTGAATTTCTCTTAAGAACTAAATTTTAAAGTGTATTATCAACAATGTTAATTTAACACTTAAAGAGGATTTTAACTACATTCATTCCTTTTAACACTTGGCATTCAAGGTTTATTTCTGCTTAGTCATTCATTCTATTTTGAAAGAATGTTAATTTGTCTTTAGGGCATTCAAAATTGAATTTGATAATTACATAAAAAAAAATAAAGGAAACCTACAAGAAGACAATTAAGGGACCAAATAAAAAAACATTTGCATGCCATTCCTTCTATATGAATTCAGAAAAATAGATTAAAAACACTAGCAAACCCATAGGAGTAAACTTGCAATCTCGCAATGCAGGAGTGTAGTCAAAGAGAGTAGGATCATGGTACCAAAACTAGTGAAAAATAGAGAAAATTTTGGGCTCTGAAAGAGATACTCATATCTAGAACCCATAACTAGTCAATCCTACTAATTTGATAGGCATTCCCATTGGCAGGTTTAACTGCGGGTTTGATGGTGGAAGTTTAAACAAGATTCCTAGGACTAGATGTTTTAGTAGAGTGATCCCGAAAGTATTAGAAGCAAACCCACTACCAATAACAAGTGTTACCATGGAGAAATTGGAGGGAAAGAATGGAGAAAATGAATTTAATGGCCACATGGTAGGTAAGTGTTGTGATAGACCTGATCCTCCATTCATAATTTTGCAATCCTATGAAGTTCTTCTTGCAAACTCGTAGTTGTGGGTTCACAAAAATAATGTGTTTTTGGGTTTCACTATCAAAAAATGGATAATATGGTTGGAATCACATTACCTAGATTTGGATTAATACATATGCAAACAATACTAAAAAGGTAACATGCAAAACAAAAGGTACAACATGTTAGTTCTTCTTGATTAGTAAGAAAAAGTTTTAAAAAATGACTTGGACTGACCCAAATGTAGGGCACCATCGGGCATACCAAAATGTATGCTATGAAATTAGTGTACTATGAATATTGAAAATAATATAACATTCACACATCTAAATCAAATAATAGTGTGTATGATAAGACAAAGGAAACATTATGGAGGAAGGCTAACCAAGAATGGTGATCTGTCCAAGTGCGACCTTGATGTTTTGATGTGTCCAAAGTGATGATGGTTGTATACACAAATGTTCTTCAAGTATTCAAAGGAGTAAACCATGGTGTATGGGGTAAGTATAAATTCTTCCATGGTAATGGTGAGTTTTGATGATTTTTTCTCGAAAGGGACATTATAAGTTTGCATGAAAATGTGAATGATACGTGAGAGGGGAAGGGTCCAATTTATAGGCTAAGGGGTAGTGAGATGGAGGCTCAAGATGCAAAGATGGAGTTTTGATGAGGAAGGGCTAGGATGCAAGGAAGGGGAAGCACATGGATTATGCTTCTTCAAAGCCATAGCCTTTTGACAAGTGTCACAAGGGGATTGGATAGGGGAAGAAGGTCAAAATGGGTGGTCAAAGGGAGTTGTGAGGGAGAAAGAATGTGGAAGAGAGATGTAAGAGGAATTTAAAGGGTCATTAATGCATGTAGGAGCCACTAATGTTCTTGGATAGGAATCTAAGAGGATGGGGAAGACTTTGACTTTGGCTTGGGTTAGAAAGTCTTAACCCTTTATTAAAGTTGTTTACATGTTTAGGAGGGGGATTAGGCTTTGGCTTGGGAGGGGACTAGGAAACAAGTGGTATGGCATTAATTGGGTAGGTTAATTAGCTGGCTAAATGAGGTTTGTATGGTTGGATGGGTTGGATTTGGGTAATGATAGGGTTTTGGGAATGGTTAGGGGTTTGGGATTGTCTTATTTAATAAAAGGGGATGTGGGATTAAATTAAATAGATTTATCCATTTATTTAATTTAATAAAGGAATAGGTATTTAACTGATAAATTAATTTTGGGTTATCATTTGATTTTATCAATTGGACTATAATTAATTTAATTAATTAATTTACTAGGAGATGATGATTAATTAATTAAATATTAAATATTTTATCAATAATGCCCTAGAAGATCACTAAATAAGATTACCTAGTGATGTTATTAGATTTAGGTGTCTAGAGTGCCAACCCTATTAGGAGTTGTAGAAGATAGATGGACCCACTATCTAAATAGCTTTAGGGGCAAGACCAATGAACCCACTATCTAAATGATCTCTATATTAGTCCTTGTAAAATAATAGAATTGAATTGTACTACTCCTTCCTCTTTCTCTATCCTATAAATTAGGCTTCTGCTCCTTTTGATCTTGTTATGAGATCACAAACTTCACATCCAACAATCTCTTAGATCTCTTACTCACACTCACCAAATGCTCCACTCCTCTTTGCACCTCCTTGCATGCTTCACAATTGATACTCAATCCACACACACTCCAAAAACAAGGAAAGCATCTTTCCTTTGTACCATATCTTCAAAATAATTCCTTGAGTTGGCTTTGAGGCTTTCCTAATTAATTATAATAAGATAATTAATTATTTCATAATTATAATAGCACTATCAGCTCATAGTCTATACAACTTCTCATACATGTGACACTAGTTCTTGCATAATTATTGATGTCACAATTAGACTATGTTATGTCATTGACTATCTATACATCTCTAGATTAAATCTATGATGGAAGATATAATGCAATCACTATAAATCACTTCTCAAGTACTTTGTCTCTATACTACTCATTGTAAATTAAGCATATCTTTCATACGTCTTCAACTTACTTTAAGTGAATTGAACCTCATCATCATGACACAGTGTAGAACATATCCTTAAATACGTGTCACTTGAAAACCAAAACCTTGTTTGTACAACCACGATCTTTATCTTCTACCTTATCAGTCTTAAAAGAATTATTGCTATATTAACATCAATGACATAGTCATGAATGCAACATGTCAATATTGCCACATGCTCTCCAAGATTAGGATACACCCCCAAAGGAATATAATCAACATTCATGCTAACAATCTCCCCCTTTGGCATTGATGGCAACATAGATGAAAAACATCTAAGTTCAAAGAATACCAAACAATACTTTATTGTTGGTATTGTTGAACTCATCTTTTCAAATCCTCTTCATCAATCAAATCTGAAATCCTTTGGAACACTACTTTATTTTGCATCTTCTTTAGGAACAAAAATAGTTGTTCAAACTAAACAACTCTTAGCTTCTCCCCCATAAAATAAAACTCTTCATGCTGCATATATTCCCCATAGAGATATTCCTTATTCTAAATCACATTAATCTTTCTAAATCTCCCTAATAAAGTATAGATTTTTGTTGGAGTTGATGAAATCCAACTTCGAAGATGCCTAGGATAACTTGCATGCAAATAACCTATCAAAAGGAAGCCAAGGAAGGAAGAGCGTGGAGTGAAGAAAAAGCCCTAAATAGACATGAGAGATAAAATATGAAAACACAAGAAAATATGTATTTACAATATGTTGAAAGTGTTATGTTATGAAAATACAATGAGGGAGCCCGAATATAAAGAGCTCCAGGAATCTTCTAGAAGGAGCTAGAAGATGCTAGGAGATAAGTGTGACAACTAAGAATACATCCACATGAGGTGGAAAGTCCTCAAACAAGGTGAGAGGATAAGTATGACTTAGGAGGAAATAAACTCTCGTATTGTCAACAACTTATAACTAACTCCTAGACTACAACTAATAAATGAAATGCATTTACCTAAGTAAGCTTAATTAAATAGAATAAATAATTAGTAAATTAATTATTTACTCTAACACCCCCCCTTAATTGCAACTTAGGGAAATTCCTTAAGCTCACAAAACTAAGATGAAATGTAGAATGGGTCCCAACAATAAGGCCATATTAGGTACCCATGAACAATGCAAAAGATGCAACCTCTAAAAGAGAGAAAACCACGTGGGAAAAACCCTCCCCCAAAAAGAGGTAAGAACCTAGTGAAGAACTGAAGAAGCCTCCAACAAGGGGAATGCCCCCTAAAATAGGAACAAGAAGTGATCATGAAGACCATCATGGAAGCATGAAGAAGCCACAAATCTTCCATAAAAAAGAAAACTATTGATTTGAAGAGCCTCCAAGGAAGAAGAAGGCACAAACTGAGTGTATTTATATGGTAGATGATCTATCTCACCGAAATGCATAGGTAGCCAGCCACTGCAATCGCCTCATATATAGGATCAACCACTAAATACATAGTTCACACTATCAAACCATCAAACCATGGATGCATTAGAACAACAGTAAAACCCCCCTTAATGCAGACTGGGTGAGATGACAAACAATTGAGAAGATGGGCCAAAAATCTCTTATAGACAAACCAAGAACGACGAGAGAGGAAGAGGTAACAACACCTATAAAGACACAATCACAATGATGTTTAATGGGGCTAATTTCATGGAAGGGACACTCACTTGACAAAGGGAGAAGGCCTAAAATAGCAAACAACTATCCCCCCATGGTGCTTTATGAAAAAAAAAGTGCAAGTACATCTGTCTCAAAACAATGTTTATGAACCTAAAATGCAAAAGTGACACTTTATCTCAGTGCATATACAAAACTACTTACAAATGATTTCTACAATGATCAAAATATGAAAAAGTTGACACAAAAAGGTAGGATAACCCAAAACAAAAGAAATCATGCTAGGGAAATGATCCTCAGACCTAAAACACCCAAGATATCCACCATAGAGCTAAAATGCCAAAAATATGATAGAAAGAGGATGGGATAGAATCTAAGGAAAAAGACAACATTTTTGAAAAGGGGACAAAACCAACTTTCCAAAAATATAATGTTTTCAAAAAATTGAGATGGGACGCAAAAGATATGCATGCTAGAGACAAAAACATAACTTTGGTCTTCAATTGAAAAAAAAGGAAACAAAAGTTTATCAAAACCTTAAAATACCTACACCAATGACTCTATCTTACAACTGGCTTTTCGATGCTTCTTTTGGATTCGAAAATACCTCTGTATGCTCAAGTTATGGCCAAAAAACCAAAGGTAGGTCCAAAATGACCTACGAGATGTGCAGCGCTGACATCATAAAAATAATGGATTAAATTTGATAGCCCAGCAACCGTCGAGGGAAAAAAGAAGCCATGTGGTGTGCCATGTCGTAAGTCTACATGGCAGCCATGTGTTAAAGATGACATGGCAAGGATTGATGTGGTGGTTCCATGTGGCACCCAAGCCATGTATCACCTGCACGTCGTGCCAAGTGGCACTGAGCTGGGCTGAAGTGAGCTACACATGCTGATTGTGTGCTGAGTTGGTGCTAGGCAGTGATAGGATCCACATGTCACACGAAGGAAGAGTCCACATAACTGCAAGAGGTGCTGATTGTACTAGGTGCTATGGCTGGTGGGAGATGAGTGCAGATCTGCTATCAGAGCAGAGAACATGGACTGAGTGGTGATCAACAGAGGTGCCACCTAGAGGAGGTTGTGCTCAGGTAGAGCATGGGCTAAGGTCGACCTACAACCACTGTGGGCTGCACACAAGTAGTGCAGCAGTAGCCCTATAGTGGCAGGGTGGTGGTGTTGTGAATTTAATATATTTTATTTTTATTTTTTAGGCACCTAATCATCTGTATGACTATATGGAAAGCTTGAAACAAAAATTTTTTGCCTCCCAAAGCTCTGTCTCCAAAATCATAAAATTTTATATGGATCCTAGCTAAAAGATTCCTTCTAAATCCAATGGAAGTGTCCATTTGGGTCCAAAGTGCTCCAAAAATTTGGTCTACCCCTGATTTGAAGAAAAAAGCACAAACAAAGTAGGGTTTTTGACTCCAAATCATAGCCTCAAAAATCCTTCAACGAAGTAGCAGTAGGAAGGCTCTAATACCATGTTTTAGTTGATGAAATTGAACTCCAAAGATACCTAGGATCACCTACATGTAAATAACCTATCAAAGGGAAGCCAAGGAAGGAGGAGCATGGAGTGAGGGAAAAACCCTAAATGGACATGAGAGAGAAAATATGCAAACACAAGAAAATATGTATTTACAATATGCTGAAAGTGTTATGTTATGAAAATACAATGAGGGAGCCCAAATATAAAGAGCTCTAGGAATCTTCTAGAAGGAGCTAGAAGATGCTAGGAGATAAGTGTGACAACTAAGCATACATCCACATGAGGTGAAAATTCCTTGAACAAGGTGAGAGGATAAGTATGACTTAAGAGAGAACAAACTCTCATATTGTCAACAACTTATAACTAACTCCTAGACTACAACTAATAAATGAAATGCATTTACCTAAGTAAGCTTAACTAAATAGAATAAATAATTGGTAAATTAATTATTTACTCTAACAATTTTCTCCTCATTCATGCTTAGGAGATTGTTTTCATGCACTCTTCACTAGCATTGACATCAATGATAGGGGCTTCATTATGTTAATTTACTGTTTCAATTCTTCAACTAGCTCAAGTGTCCAAAGACATTGTTCACGACCAAATACCAAGAGTTCTTAATGCTCTACTCATCATAGACACTCCCCCATATAGGAAGCACATACATTTTGTCCATTCAAACAATAGTTCTATGTGCCACAAGATTAATGCAATCTCTGCATCATCTAATCAAAAGTAGGCAAGGGCATAACCCCAATCATACCTCTCAAGTACTAAAAAGTATCTTTAGGTAAGGGCTTCATAATCATATTTGGAATCTGATCTTTACTACTCACATATTCTAACTTGATCTCATTTTATGCTCTCCTCTCTCTCAAAACATGATACTTAATAGATATATGCTTAGTATTAGAATGCAATACATGATTCTTAGACATATTTACTATACTTGTGTTATCACATTATATGATAATAGGTTTAGAAAATTTTATCTCAATATCCTTCACCATCTACTCTATCTACATAACTTGATTATAGTTATTTGTTCTTGCTATATACTCTGCCTCAATTGTACTCTATGAAATACAATCTTGTTTCTTTCTTAGCTAAGAGAATAATCTTCCTCAAATAAAGAATGTTTCACCACTAGTGCCTTTTTTGTCATATATAGTGCATGTTGAATCTACATCACTATAACCACATAGAGTGAAATCACTTGATTTATCATACCATATCCCATAATTAGATGTTCCCTTCAAATATCTAAATATTATCTTTACTATTGCATAATGATACTCTTTAGGATTAGCTTGAAATCTAGTTAAAATCCCAATTACATTTTCTATATCTAGTCTAGTGTGAGTCAGATATTGCAAACTTCCAATCATGGATCTATACTTCTTCTATTCAACTATAGGTTACATAACTTGTGACCAGTTACTATTAGTGTACCAATAGGCTTACAAGTTTCCAATCCAAATATTTTGAACAAATCTTTCAAATACTTAGCTTGTGAAATGAAAATGCTATCACTATTCTGCATAATCTACAAACCTAAAAAGAGCTTCATTTCTCCTATCATACTCATTTCAAACTCATTCTTTATTTCTTAAGAAAACTTATCATTTTTGTCATCATTTCCTCCAAATATTATGTCATCAACAAATATTACTATTATCAGAAAACCATTCTCAATTTATTTCAAATACAACTTACTATCCTCTATACCTTTAGCAAATCCAAGTTTTTCAAAATATTTGTCCAACCTTGCATACTGGGTTCTAGGTGCTTGCTTCAGACCATATAGTGCTTTCTTCAATCTACATATTGTATCTTTCTTTTCTATGAGAGGAAAACCTCCATGTTGTTCAATGTATAGCTCTCCTTCAAAATCTTCATTTGGAAAGGCTAATTTAACATCCATCTTATACACTTTGAATTTCTTGTTTGCTACTACTTCCATTCTAGCTACAAGGGCATACATCTCCTCATAATCTATTTTTTCTTGCTATGAATATCCTTTGCACAATATTGGCCTTGTTTCTTACAACTTCACCTTGTTCATTCATCTTGTTTCTGAATACTCATTTGGTTCCAATAACATTCTTGTCTTTAGATCTATTAGCTAATTCCCATGTTTCATTCTTCACAATCTAGTCTAATTCTTCCTTCATTTCTTGACTCCAATAATCATCTTTTCATGCTTCTTCTGCACTCTTAGGTTCAACTTCAAAAAAAAAACATAATTCACATCTTCATTTACCTAATTATTATCTCTACTCCTAATATATGTTCAAGAGGATGATTCTTTGATAGACTTCTTCTAGGGGTTGTCAACTCAACTATTTCTTTTGATCTAAGCTCAAATCTCTTCTCTTCAATCTGATTCATGCTATGTAAATCACCTTTATTCTCAATGATAACTTTCACATTTTCATGTTTAGTCTTTGGATCAACAACAGTTAACAAATCTATCTCTTCTACTACTTCATCTTTCTTAACTAATTAAAGTTCAACATCATAGTCATTCAAGAATCTTTCCGTAATTGCTTTAAATTCTTGATCTTCAGCAAAAAGTGAATTATTTTGAGTTTTTATTATCCTCTTAGGAAATCTACATGAATAATGACCAAACTCTTTACATTTCAAACAAATAAAAAATTCCATACCTTTTGGGTCTCTTTTCATAAGCAAATCAATACCTTCTTTGATCTTCATCTCTTCTTTAGATCTGGATCTATTTTTACTTGTGCTTCTATTTTTTTGTATGCAACAAATAGATTGTAGATCTAGAAACTTAATGCTTAGTTATTTACATGTTTATGATGTCTCACCAAGAAACTCGACCTTCTTGATGTCAAAATTTCCTCCATCAGACTTAGGACTATCCTTTCTGAAATGACTCTCCATTGATCTCCCAAAGTTGTCAAGGTTTCCCTTCAAGGACCTAAAGCTCTGATACTAATTGTTAGAATATATAGTCCACCAATATAAATGAGAGTGGGGGTGATTCATTTATCCAACTATTATCACATTTATCAACCTTATTAAATCTTAACCATTTGAGTAGTACAATCAGAAACAACAACAAGATACTCATGCACAATAATACTAGATATGTTAACTAGGGAAACCCTCGATCAAAGAGAAAACCCAAGTGGGGATGGTACCCATAATATGATGTACTAATATAAATATTTCTTATTAGAGGATGGACCCTATTAGGAGTCTGTAAAAGTATTTATTACATACTAGTCCCCCTTAGGAGACTTTGAATCCCTATTAGGAGATTCCAACCCTATTAGGAGTTATAAAAGGTAGATGGACCCAATGAACCCACTATATGAATGATCTTTGTATTATTCCTTGTAAAATAATGAACTTGAATTGTACCACTCTTTCCTCTTTCTTTATCATGTCAACCATACATTTTCTCTTTTTGACTTGTTACCAGATCACAAAATTCACATCCAATAATCCCTTGGATCACTTACTTGCATTCACCAAACAATCTTCTCCTTTTTGCACCTCCTTGTACTCTTTACAATTCATACTCGATCCACACACACTCCAAAAATAAGGAAAACATATTTCCTTTATCCCATATATTCAAAAATAATTCCTTGAGTTGGCTTTGAGACTTCCCCAATGAATTATAATAAGATAATTAATTATTTTGTAATTAAAATAGCACTGTTGGCTCACAATCTATACAACTTCTCATACATGCAACACTAGGGCTTGTGCACTTGTTGATGTCAGCATTAGGCTATCTTCTATTACTAACTATCTAGAGATCTCCAAATTATATATCTATTAGAAGATATAATACAATCACCAAAAACCACTTCTTAGGTACTTTGTCTCTATACTACTCACTGTAAATTAGACATATCTTCCATATGTCTTTAAATTACTTTACGCGCATTGAACCTCATCATTAGGACATAGTGTAGAACATTTCTTGAACCACACATCACCTGACAACCAAAACCATGTTTGTATGACCATGATCTCTATCTGCTAGTCTACTAGTCTTCACAAAATTACTACCTTGTTGACATCAATGACAAACACCATCATGAATACAACATGTCAACATTGCCACATGCTCTCCGAAACTTAGGATACTCCCAAAAATTAATATTATCAGCATTCATACTAATGGCTAGACCCTTTTTAGACTCCAAATCCTCTCCCCATCAAATTGTATTAAACCATCGATGTCATTCAGTATATAAGGACAATAAAGATCACCAAAATTGACAATATAAATAATCTCCTTGAGTTGATGTATGAAATAGAAAGGATTCTTCCTTAAATTCAAGGAGTCATCTACTCTAATCACAATTTATCTTCAAGATGAAGAGATGTTATGTAAATTTAAGGGATAAGAATTCAATCCATTGTCTTTCTTCTATGATGTTCATACTCTTCCTTTGCAGGGACATGGATTTTTATGGTGAGAATCTCTGCATGATTAGTTTTGGTTTTACTTTCATAAACATTAGTTCTAAGGTGAATATCTATAGATCTTAATGAATATGTGTTGGTTTGATTTAGTCAATTAAAGTTTCCAATCAAATATACTAGAGTTTTTGAAACATATTTATTTTTTTGTGTCATGAGTAGTCATAAAGATAGAAATCAATATTTTACATTGCATATCATCATTTATTATCATATTGGGATAGTTGGAAAATAATAATGATGACACATCCTGATTGACTGATTTCTTTTATAAACCTTCCCCTTTTCTTCCCAAAATGATGATCAATTATTATTATGATTTAGGCATTGAAATTTATAATTCTTAAATTGTTGCATCACTTGGTCATGATGGTTATCAATTACCTCTAGCAAGAAGCATTCCCATAGGTAAGGGGGAAAATAATAGTGAGTTATATAATTTTAAAAAATCTAAAATGGTAATAGCTTTATAGGTTAGCATTCAACTGGATTAATACATGTATGCTTTGGCTTTACAGTACCATATAAGGGAATTTATGTGGTTGTAGATATTTGGATAGCATTGAATGAAGGTTTGATTAACAAATAAATATTATTAAATTCTAGGTAGTTGATTGGGTAGCTCATGTGGTTTGAATTGGGAATCTACTTGATTGTTAGGTAGAACTAATTTCTTTTTGAAAGGTTGCATTTTTTGTGGTGTTCTAAATAGGTAGAACTTCTTGCAATTGGATTTTTTTTCTTAATCTTTTTTCTTTGTAGGATATCTTGTCTAAAGATATGGATGAATCATGATCTTATATAATAATAATAATCTTGAATTTTTATAATAAAGCCCATGTTGTATTGTTCTGTCTTAGTTTTTCATTTTTTGTATTATTATTTTTATCTTTATGCATAAGAAAACTTCATGTATACAGAGCTAAAAGATGCTCAATTGAGTTTTAGATCATGTTTCAAGTTTTTTAATAAATGGTCAAGTTCATATGTAGAAATTATATAGCTTGTTCTTCAAACAAGCCGTCATATTTACTGGTTCAATTCTTTAAGCTCTTGAGTGTAGTTTTATAGTTTTAGTTTATATCTTATGTAAATTGGAACTTGAACTAATCTAAAACTAATTATATATTCTAAGAATGCAAAAATGAGTGTGTACTTTTTTTTAAAACAAGATATCGTCATTTCGCTATTTAAATATAAGATTACAACATTTTGAATAATCATGCATCCCAATTACAGGTCTCCTTTAGCTAAGTAACCACATGTACAAATATCTTGTCCCTCTAGTTTACATAGAAATTAAAGCTAGCTTGAATGGACTATATTATCTATTTCATATCAAAAAAAAATTTAAAACATTTAAGCCAACCAAGAGAAAGGATATCCTTTCTCTTCCAACACAGTTACTCATTCCAATAGTCATAATGATGATATGTAATTTTTTTCATTTATGAAAACACATGATGTAAATGCTTATAGGAAATCTTAGAAATAAAGATATTTAGCCTTTGGTACTCATAAAATTGTCCAAGTATGAATTTGGTTTATAGTAGTGTATTGTTTTGTGTGTAACTTATTATTGGCATGATATTATGACTAGTGAAGTTAGATAGAGATAGTATACATGTTGATGATGATGTCTATAACCTTAGACATCAGTACAGACTGTACAAAAAAGAGATATCCATGATTTACTTGTGAAACAGGACAATAGAATTAAAGGAAAGAAATTATTTTGTTTACAAAATAATTACTTGACAAATTAAGGCTAACATCCTAGATGTTTACTATAAGTTGGAAAAGTATATTATGGTCTTAGCTAACCTAGTAACAATTTAAGAAAAGGCATGGTATTTATGCAAAGGACATCTTACAAATTAAGGTGTGCAAGTCAGTGATGTATTATAATATGTGAAATTTCTATAAAGCGATATATGCAAAGTTTTTTAAAGCTATTTTTATGATCTGAGATCAAGATGAAGATTAGATATTAGTCAAGAAAAAAATTATAGTACCTATATACTAGAAGTATAATTACTTGTTTGGGTAGTGAGATCTTCTTTTAATTGGAAGGGCATGTCTGGGCAATGGGCTCATCTTGCATCTACTATATTACAACTCCTAATAGGGTTAGCATAACTCCTAACATGGTTGGAATATCCTAATAGAGATTCAAAGTCTCCTAATAGGGAATCTCTATACTAAAATTTCTCATTAACTCCTAATAGGGTCCATCCTCTAACAAGGAACTTATATATCGATATATTATCTAGTGGGTATCATCCCCACTAGGTTTTTTTCCTTGGCCAAGGTTTCCCTAGATTTAAAAAAATGGTGTTATGAGTTATCTTTGTACATGGTTACTATTATTGGTTGATATTACTTTATTACTTTGTTATGTCTAGTTTAAAGTAATAAACAATATCTAGTTGGTGACTAAAGTTTGTAAATTATTGATTCACCCCCCCAACCCTAGTAATTCATATTTTTAACAATTGGTATCAAAGCATAGTTACTCAGAAGAGGCTTAATAGCTTGAGTAAGATTCCTATGGATATGAAATAGTTGATGAAGAACCAGATGAGGCAATTAAACAAATTGATCTCCTTACTAAAGAAAGAGATAAGCTGAAGGATAGATATCAAGACTCCAAAGTATATATTGGATAGTTGAAGGATAAGATTGAACATCTCATATCTAAAACTAGTAATGATGATTGTTCAAAGCAAAAGATAGAGTACAAGATCTTGAAGCATGAATTGAAGATTACAAATCTAAAGTTTAATTTGAATTGAAGATTGAGAATATAGATCTTAGAGCAAGTCTAGCAAAGAAGACATCTGAATTTAAAATATTGAAAGAAGATCATGAAGTACAACACTATTGTGAAAAGTGAACTAACTCAATGTAAGTAGAAACTTGAGAAGTTTTATTCTACTAGAGAAAAACTTGATGATTCAATGTCAATACAGAGATCTACTTATGATAAGATTGGTCTTGGTTATCTATTTAACATGTCAACAAAGAAACCTAAGATTAGATCAGATCTAAAAGAAAAAGCTAAATCTAATGATAAGATTGAATCCATTCAATCTTTTGATAAACTAAAGAAGTTGGACAAGATGAGGAAGTTTAGATTTTGGATGAACCAATGAAAGTGGAATCTCCTAAGGATATTAGGTATGAATTTAGAGGAAAGTATTTTTCATGTAATGAAATAGGTCATATGAAAAGAGATTGTACAAATAATTCATTTAATCATGTTAAGGATTTGTATTGTCATAATTGTCATGGTATGGGTCATAAAGCAATTGATTATAGGAAAAATTAATATGATAATGATAGAAGGAATAGTAGAATGTCTAGAAATACTAACCCTATAGATAGAAGAAGATCTAATGAAAGGACATTGAGAGAAGGAAGACAGATCGTGTGTTATAGGTGTAACAACTTTGGACACATAGATTAGAATTGCAATGCACTTGATGATTAGTAGAATCCTAGAAGCATAACTCCAATATGTTAGTTATGCAACAACTTTAGACATATAACAAATTATTGTAGAATGGATAGAAACTTCAGAGATAGAAGGAACAATGGATGAAACTTCAGAAATAGAAGGAAAAATGGAAGAAATGCTAGAAATGATAGAAGAAACCATGAGAGGAACTCCAAAACTAAGAAAGACAATGAGGAACAAAGAAATGTAGTTAGTTCAAACTTTAAGAAGAACTCAATGAGCCATTTGTAAAAGGATTAGACATCTTAGAGGAAAAGTTAGAGGATAGTGAGATAGGAAGATCGAAGTTAGTAATTGAGTTCGATTCAATTAAGTTGAATTAAGCTTGTTCAGAACACCAAAATTTTTAACTTCACTCAAAGATTGAATTATGGGTAGTGAAGTTGAGAAAAGGTGTATTGAGATATGTATCAATGGTATCTAAGCTTGCTTAAAATTTGGAACTTATCTAAACTTTTTATTAAGGAATTAAGTGTTACTATTATTACAAAGAAAGTTAGTTCCATAGCAAAAGATGAAAATGGTGTTCCTACTAAGAATTTCATGAAGAAAAGTTTTTTGGACCATTGTCACAATGAAAGGAAGCTATGGTGAGCCTCAGATAGCATTTGAAGATTAGATAGAAGATCTTGAGAAGATATTTGATTTCAAAATTTCGGTGAAAATTTTTTCATGTTTGCAAAGTATGCAATTAATATTGTTCAAATATAATGAATAAGATGGAGTATAGACTTGACTACCACTTCATTTTGATTACATCCAAAGCATGGAGCACTTAGAAGCAACTTGATAAGGAGATTTTGAAGATAATCCTATTTTTGGAAAGAGGTATTTTATTGTTTATTCATAGAATTTCTTCAACAAAGTTTATATTTGTTAGAATCATGGATATGTTAGTAGTTCATAATGCTAAGAATGAGGAGAGACTAAAATTTAAGGTTATTTCTGTGACACCCATAGAATAATTCAACATTACCCATTACACTAAATAATGTAGTATATTTGGAAGATGTAGGAAGTTATCTTTATAGAAAGTTTGAATCTATTGGGAGCAAGTATATGAACAAGGATATGGAATTAGTCTTTAATCATGATATGTCTGTGAAACTTGGATTTGAATATTTAAAAGGACTAGATCTTTTCAAATATCATTTCTATTGAGAATTAGACATGGATGAATGGACTCAGATTATACTAAGTAGAATAGATGATAGGAAAATATGGATGGAGAATAATGTAGTTGATATTTTAGCCAACCTTATTCACGAGGTAACTCATGTTAGCAAACAAGGCAGTGTACCTATAGGTGAGAAACTAGTTAAGAAGAAAGTTGAGAGCTATAAAAAAGTAGTTTATAATGGAAAGGCCATGGTGATCAAAACCTTTAAATAAGATGATGTAAGATTCCTAAGTAGAATCATTGCCTACTTTATATGTTGATGTTCTGAGATTGATGAATTGCCAACTAGATTCATATATGCAGCCTACAAGATATGTGTTGAGAAGGAACAAATTAACCTTAGGGAAATTCTTAGAATAAAACTTCTTGAAAACCTAGAGAAAATCAAAAGGACTAAGAATGATGTGTTTAGATTTCAATTTCTAATCAATCAATTATTTTTTCATGTATCCAGCTACTACTTCATCACTTATTTTTTATTGTTGAACTTTGAGAAGGACCAAGCTGAGTATAGATTTGGAAATTTTGAAGAGATTACCTAATTAACTCATCAGGCATATTTAGCGAAGGCATCTCACAAGAAGATAGAAACAATAATGAAGAAATCTTTATCAGAGGCCAATATGACTGAAAATGAGTTGCACGTAGTTAGGAAGATTATGAAGCAAGGTATAATATGTGTGCAACCTTTGTCAGTGTCTATTTCAAAGACATATTTAGGATAGAGCATTCCTTATGCAGTAGTGTTAGATGTATAACTAGGTGAGTCAAAGAGGAAATCAGAAAGATTAGTGGAAGTTCTAACCACCAAGACAAAAAGGGTTAAGCAACAAGCCACTAGACTAGGAAAAAGACAAAAGACATTATTAACAATTACTAAATCTAGTGAAGAAGAAAAAGAACAATAAACTAAATAGGTAGAGAAAGTTACTACTTCTAAATAGTCAACAAGAAAAGCTTAGCAACATTGGAAGCCAAAGATATAGAAGATTAATTTAGCCATTGCTAATGAAGGAAATTTTGTTTAGATGAAGAAAATTAATGACTTGTATAATGATATTGAAAAAGATTAGATTGATATCTCTACTATGAGATATATAATAGATAATAATATGAAAATTAAGGATATTAAAGGTATGGTAAATTAGAAGGTCTATGACAGACTTATTGAGAAGGCACCAGCTTGAGAAGAGGACATAGAACTTTGAAATTCTATGAGAAGGACTATATGCAAGATTGATGATGAATAAGAAGTCAAGAATTTGTTGAGCAGTCTAGGCCCTAGATCATTTCTTTTTATGGTGGGTGACAAGGAAAAGATTTGAAGTGAAACAATGGCAACCATAAGTTAGATGATGATAGAGTCTAAGGTAGCACCTTCACTAGCACCTAGAACCTTAGAAGTATTAGTAAGTGGTGACACAATGTAGATTGATGAGACCAATTTTACTAGTAACATTGATGATACTAACCCTTTTGAGAGCTCAAAATATCCTAAATCTCATGTCAAAGATATTCAAGAACAATTGAATAAAATTGAAGTAGAGAAGAGGCTATTAGAGGAAGAAAAGAGGAAAGTAGAAGAAGCCAAGTAGAAATTGCTTGAAGAAGAAATGAAGAAAAGCTTTGAGGAAGATAAGAAGAAGAGAATACATGAGGAATAAAAGAGAGAAAAAGAAAGAAAAGAGATGGGAGAGAAAGAGAAAGAAGAGAGAAGAGTCAAAGAGGTAGCCAAAAAGAAGAAAAGGGAATATAAATCTAAACCTTCTAGTTCATCTACTCCACTTTTCCTTGCTAGCCTGACAACTGATGATGATGATCAAAGTGACTTGATCTCATCTTTATCAAAACTTATTAAGAAGAACAGGAAACTGAAGATCCTACAAAGAACCCTGATGGAGGTTACTAATACACTACATAGTACTCTGGGAGTATAGCATACAAAGGTAGATCCTAAACAAAGGGCACAAGAAATATTGAAGTCTTTTAATGAATAATTTACAAACTAAATGTTGAAAAGTCAAAGGCACAAATTTCACATGATGCTAACTTGTTTAGCACTATTTGTTAGAATATAAAAAATTATTTGATGAGTCTTGATACTTGTGTCAAGGAACTTCATAAATGTCAATAGGATGAAAAGGTGTTGTACATTAAATGTACACTATCTCATAATTTGACCAAGGATCTTGATAGTCATATTAAAGGGAAGATGATTGAGTTAGAGTCTCTATCAAGAAAAATACAACAATCTTCTACCAAAGTTGATGACTTTGAAGGATAATAGCTAGTATTCATAATGATATTAGGTAATTGGAACTTTAGAAAGAATAATTTTTGAAACTATTTTTGGATTTCAAATAATATATTGCTCTAAAAATATGTATTGTAGAGAAACAATTGGAGGAATGTGTCAAAGCCAGGGACACCTACTCAAAAATTTTATATTCTGATCTTAATGTAGTTGAGATTGCATCATATGCCCTATGTGCAATTCTCACCTGTATTGAATTAGACAAGGATACACAAATAATTTTTTTAACCAATCTTAAGGCAATTTTTGATGATTGTATAAAGATACTATCAATTTAAGATAGAAGAATAGAGTTTTTGACAACAATTTTGATAATTTTTAACATTCTAACCTTTGTCATTTATGTCAAGGGGGAGAAGATGCATAAGAAAATTGTAAATAAGTTAAAAGGGAGAAGATAAAATTGTAAGGTATGAAATCATATTGTGAGGGGGAGTATATGTAAGACGGACAAGTTGTAATAGATGATTAATGTAATGTTACTGTATTGTTTTTTTGACAAGTTTTTGATACTTACCCAATTTTCCTTATTTTGTTTTCATTAATGCCGAACGGGGGGATTGTTGATAATAAGCTAATGAAGATATGTAATTTTTGTCATTTATGGAAACACATGATGTACATGCTTATAGGAAACCTCAAAAATAAAGATACTTAGCTTTTGGTACTCAGAAATTTGTACTTAGAAATTTGTCTATGTATGAATTTGGTTTAGAGTAGTGTATTATTTTGTATGTAACTTGTTACTAACGTTAGCTTATGACTAGTGAAGTTAGATGGAGATAGTATATATGTTGATGATGACATGTATAATCTAGGGCATCAGTATAGACTTTATGGAAAAGAGATATTTGTGTTTTACTAGTGAAACAAGATAGTGGAATTAAAGGAAAGGAATTATTTTTTTTGCAAAATAATTACTTGACCAATTAGGCTTGACATCCTAGATGTTTACTCTAAGTTGGAAAAGTATATTATGGTCTTAGCCAACCTAGCAACAATTTGAGAAAAGGCATGGTATTTATGTAAAGGACATCTTTTGAATTAAGGTGTGCAAACCAGTGATGTGTTGTGATATGAAAACTTTCTATAAAGTAATATATGCAAAGTTTTGTAAACCTATTTTTGTGATCCAAGATCAAGGTGAATATAAAGACCAAGTTGAAGATTAGAGAGCAGTCAAGAAAGAAGCTATAGTACCTATATATCAGAAGTATAATTACTTGTTTGGGCAGTGAGCTCTTCTTGTAATTGGAACTGAATGTGTAGGTAGTGGGTTCATCTTGCATTTATTGTCCTACAACTTCTAATAGGGTTGGAATCTCCTAATAGGAGTTCAAAGTCTTCTAACAGGGACTCTCTATATTGAATTTTCTCATTGACTTATAACAGGGTCCATCTTCTAACAAGAAACTTATATATCAATATATTATCTAGTAGTGGGTATCATTCCCACCATAGTTTTCCCTTGGCTAGGGTTTCCCTAGTTTAAAAAATATGGTGTTATGAGTTATCTTGGTGCATGGTTAATATTATTATTCAAAATTATTTTATTACTTTGTTATGTATGGTTTAAAGTTATAAATAATATCTAGTTGGCAACTAAAGTTTGTAAATTACTATTTCACTCTCCCCCCCCCCCCCCCCCCCCCCGTAATTCCTATTTCTAACAATCCAATCCCTCTAGTTTATATAGAAATTAAAGATAGCCTAAATGGACTATATTATTTAATTCATAGAAAAAGAAATTTTAAAACATTTAAGCCACCCAAGAGAAAGGATATCCTTTCTCTTCCAACATAGCTACTCATTCCAATAGTCATAATGAATCTAAGGCTAAAGGATGGGATTTTTATTTTATTTTAGCCCATTTTTCAGATCTAATTTTATGGTAAATTTTACAAGGAGCATTTTTATGGTGGTAGAAATTCTCCTAGAATAAACATAACAAATAATAAAAAAGAAAATTTTGAATAGACCATATCTATATGAATTAATGACCTATGTATGAAATACCTAATTTGATATGGGGATGGAAGAGAATTCGGAACCTTTTTCAATGTACCTTTCTTGCTCTTCTATATTATAAAGCTTTCTTTCCTTCCTTAATTCCAAGAGCCAACAACAAAGGTTATGGTTGATTGATAGGCTTTAAGTTGTGGGTCACCCTCATGGAATCAAGTTTTATTCCACCTCGAGTTTCAAATGGTGAGAGCAACCTAGGCCCAACTATTCTTCACCCATGGGAGACTAGTCTTTCCCTAAGCTCACACCCACAATTCCTACCTCACCCACTCTCATATCTAACTAGTTCTTATGTATTCTTAAAGGTGTAGAAAAAGAAGGAGAGTCCATAGGAGTATGATATGGAAGGTTAGGTGATAACTTACCATCTCTAGAGGAAGTGACAAGCATGTACACCTCCAAAAAAATTGGCAAAGTGAGAATATATGATGTTGATCATAAGACTCTCAACGCATTTCAAAATAAAGGCATACAAGTAATAGTGGGAGTCCAAAATGGAACTCCCTAACATTGCATCAAGCCAAGCTACTATAAGGTAGTGGGTTGCAAAGAATATTCAGCCCCAATACCCAAAAATTCTCATAAAATACATCTCAGTGTGGAATGAGATACTTCCTGATACACCCTACAAATTTAACCTCTTCCCTACCATGAAAAACATCTACAATGTACTCCAAGCCATCTAATTACACAACCAAATCAATGCCTTTAAAAAAAAAATCATTTCTTCCCTTAACAATTCATATCCTCCTTCTTTAGGAACTTTTAGCCCTAAAATAACCTCAATCATGAACTTCATCTTGGATTTCCTTTCACAAACAAAGTCCCCCTTTATGGTAGATGTGTACACCTATTTTGCCTATTCCTATGATCCCAAAGACATTCGTCTCCCTTATGCCTTCTTCCAAGAGGAGACCCCCAATGAAGTGGGTTAAACTAATTTGTTTGATGCAATTTTGGATTCTCTCATTTATACAATGGAAGCCTTGGGTCACTCAGACATTCCTATTATTGTTGCTAAAAGTGGTCGGCCTTCTTATGGGAATATTAATGGTGGTGCAAATGTAGCCAATGAAAAGAGTTACAAAAACAACTATATCAAGCATATTTTTTCTAGTCAAGGGAATCCCAAGAGGCCTAACCAAGCCATGTAGGGTTTTTTTTTAGACATGTCCAATGAAGATTTGAAGTCTGGGGCTGTCACAGAGAGGCATTTTGGGCTCTTTTAGGCTACTAAAATACAAGTGTACCCTATGAAATTTACAAGTTAAAATCTAGTTGATTTCAATTTGTTCCCCTACTTTTGGATACATACGCATCATTCTCTTTGCTAAGTGCCTATCAACATATACCTTTTCTTGGGGTTAAGCATACTACATGTTTTTCTAAGTCTTCAAGATATCCGAACTATGTTGTATCACATGCTTTACTCTTGAGACTCTACAATCCATAAGGATAAAAATTGAATATGAAGTAGCATCATGAAAATAAGCAATTAACACATTAAAGGAAATACAAGCTTTCCCATGCAACAACTATGATCTAAAAACAAACAACTTTTGGTGTCATGGCTATCCATTGGTCTTCCAATGGAACAAAAGAATTTATTTTCTTGAATAATTCGACCAGCCATCACAATTACAATAGTCCATTCTGATGGCTAGCCATCCACTACTCATTACATTTATTGCAATCATGTCATAACTAGGATGGTAATATCTAACATGTTTAGACTCAAAATTGCCTAACAATTTTGAGTACCATTCCAATCTTTTGAGCCCTTAAATCACATTTTATGCACATGTACCTGGCCATCCATTTGAGGCCTAAGAGGTTTTTAGTATTTCTAACACCTTACATTAAGAATATCTACTCATCCCATGATGATAAATTTCCATTCTGAGTCATTCAGTGAAGTTTCATTTTGAGCAATGTCCAAATATGCATTTTTACCTATGTCAAACAATGACAGGAGACCTAGTTTGCAATTGAATATCATTCACCCAATTATGTTTCATGACTCGCCACTTTGGGAATTTTTAGTATGCATATCAAAGAACCTATGTTTCATATTTCAATTTATTTGAATATATTGTGACTATCTTTTGAATCCCTTAAAATTGGTTGTTTATTGTTGTCGTGCTAATGTAGATTGTTCAAAATTTGGGGAGGCCCCATTTTACTTGTTATAACTTTGATCCAGTTAATAAAAATGAGATAATTCTTTTTACATTGCATTCTAGAGGTCAAATAATTGTTATATTTCTAATTTGAGCTTATGACAAGTCTGATTGTGTAGTTTTTGAGTGTGACTCAATATGCAATTTGTTCATAAAGTGCAAATTAGTTGGTGCCCCTATTCTAGATGTCTTAACTTAGATTTCATGATAGGTGAGATAAAATGGATTTTACCACTATGTTCTAATCTAAAAATATTTAAGTTTTTCATTTTTTAGGTCTTGACAAATCCATCTCCACACTTTCCTAGGTCTATTAAGTTTGTGAAAATCACTTTTCTACCAGTGTTTCAAGTTCTACAAATCCAAGTAGCCCACTTTGACTATTTACCAAATGTGTCCAATCATGAGCCCTAATCCTAGATTTATAATCTCCTCATGATATTGAACCAATGCCCCACTTTCCATACCTCCAAGTGTTAGTTTGACCTATTTTCAATGCCAGAACCAAATGCATTTTATGGTTTTTTGACATGTTTGCTTGCAGGCAATTCTGAGAAGGCAACTTTAATGATCAATATCTTTTGACCCCAAAATCATCATAAGATGAAACTTGATAGGGTAAGAGTATGCAAAATAATGAATCAATTTTCTTGATTTTAGGGTCTAGTCAAGTATTTTGGTCAATTTTTAAAGCCAGTTAGAGGACCTCTTGGCATGAATCTAGTAGTTCACAAATGAGGTGAAAATGAGTTTTAAAATTAAACCAATGATGTAGATTGATTTTAGTTAGAGTTAGGTGTTCAGTAGATCAATTTGAGATGTCAGTTGTTCAAAAATGATCCAAGAGCATCTAGAGGTATAAGGGCAATCCTATGTCACCCAAAAAAATGTACTTAGACTTAGTTTCTATTTCATGTGTTTTCATTTATGGATACCCATTTGGGTCAAATAAAGGTTCCAACTCTCACAGTTCCACTATCAGTATTCTAGGTTAGAGTAGTTGAGCACCTTGGAATACATGAAAATACCAAAAAAATAGGAGTATGTAATTGAGCCATCCTTTTGGTGAACTAGAAGGTGTAAATTGGTCAGAGCATTCCAGAAAAAGAATCAGGTCAAAAGTCTCCACAGTTTGAAAGCTATTGCAATTTTTTGATTTTTGGAGACCTCCCAAGAATGATTCAAAGTTAGGTTCAGGGCATTAAATGACCTCAAATAGGGCCACAAAATGGGGGATGAGAAAATCTTGTCCATAGGGCTATAGAGTTCTTCAAGAGCTTTTTGGAAATGTAAACGGTTTGTCAATTGAAGCTACGGTTCAAAAGTTATGCCTCCCAGAAGTTTGGTTACCATTTTTGCATTCTTCTAGTTTTGTGCTGATTTCTAATGTGGATTATGGAGCCTTCTATTTGGTCCTTGGATGCCAACTAGCAGTTTCTAGAATTTAATCCTAATCCTGAACCTTTGGGGTCTATTTAAGGACATTTCTAGCATTGTAAAAGGCAGTTCAGAGTGGAGTTTGAGAGAAGGTACTGGGAGAAGAATTTATCTCTAGATTTGTGCTATTGTAAGCCCATAAGGGATGTGTAGAAGTATATTTTCTTTGTAATGAATGTATTAGCATATTTTCATAGTTAATAAAATTTTCCCTTTTCCTGCTATGTTCATTTTGTGCTGGGTTGTGTCCCCATCAAGTGGTGTCAGAGCGAGTTTTCCTGAGTGTGTAGACAGAGCATCGACTGTGAGGCAGTTTGCACTAGGACTATGTAGTTGTGGGTTTGAGTTAAGAAGATGCCTCCATGAAGAGAGTGTGGTGGAAGGGCCAGAGCTATTAATCCTGAGGAGGTTAGAGCCCTCCAAAGGAAAGTCCAAGTATTGCAGGAAGAGCTTCGTAGGGGAGCAAATGTTGTTGTAGATGATGAAAGTGAGGATGACAATGAAGAAGAATTTAGACCAGAAGGGAAAGTTGATGGAAAAGTTCTAAATTAGGAAGAGGAAAGGCTTCTTAGGGCCATTACTAAGATTGGGAAAAGACCTACAATTGATGTGGGTGTATTTTTAGGAAATCTGAAATCAAATGAGTTGATCGACTAGATCAATGAACTGGAAGAGTACTTTGAATATGAGGATATCAAGGATCCAAATAGGGTTAAGTTTGCAAAGCCCAAACTAAAAGGCCATGCCAAGATTTGGTGGCAAGAGGTTCAATTGGAAAGAAATAAAAGAGGAAAGGATAAGATCACAAAGTGTGATTGTATGGTGGACAAATTGAAGAAGTAGTTCAATCCTGTTGACTATGAGCTTGATCTATTTAAGAAGATGCATGGGTTAAAGCAAGTAGGAAGATAAATCTAGGAATATACGAAGGATTTTTAACAACTTTTGATTAGAGAAGGGCATGTAGAAGAAAATAAGGAGAAGGTTGCTTATTATAATAGTGGGTTGTGACCTAGCATTTAGGAGGAATTAAGTCTAGTAAGAATGATTAGTGTTGAAGAGAAACTAAATAAAAGTTTTGAAGGAAGAAAAAGAGGGTGCGATCAAGGAGGAAGGGGTAGTGGTAGGTCAACTGGAGGTTGAAATGAGTCCCAAAATAAAAATGAAGATGTTGGTACAAGCAGGAACTAGAGGAATGAGGGTTTCAATTCCTCCCATGATCAAGACTTTGGAAATCAGAGAGGAAGAGGTAGAGGATGTGGACAAGGAAGAGGAGGCTTCTGTGGTACCTATTTTCATTGTAATGAAGAAGGTCATCATGCCTTTGAATGCACTCAATGTCAAGGAAGGATAGATAAGAGAGCTGAACGCCAAGCTAGGGTCCTTGAAAGGTTAAGGGAAGAGAAACTATTAATTAATATGAAGAAGTGTATCTTTGCAAAAAGGGAGTTAGTCTACTTGGGGTTTTTTATATCACCTGAAGGTCTTAAAATGGATCCAGAGAAGGTAAAAGCCATATTGGAATGGCCTACTCCAAGATCTGCTACTAAGGTAAGATCATTTCATGGTCTAGTTAGTTTTTACAGAAAGTTTATTAAGAATTTTAGTGGCATATGTGCACCACTAACTGACACAATAAGAGGGGATAGAAAAGAGTTCAAATGGACTATATTAGCTACAAGAAGTTTTGAATTTATGAAGAAGAAGGTGACAAAACAACCTGTGTTGGCACTTCCAAATTTTAGAAAGTTGATCCAGGTGAATTGTGATGCTAGTGGCAGTGCTATTGGAGCTGTATTGAGCGAAGAAGGTAAGCCTATTGCATATTTTAGTGAAAAATTGAATGATGTGAAGAAGAAGTATTCTGTTTAATATCAAGTGTTCTATGCAATAGTTCAGGCCTTAAAGAAATGGAGACATTATTTATTGCCAAAGGAATTTGTTTTACATACTCATCACCAGGCATTACAATACCTAAATAGCCAAGGTAAATTGAACCAGAGGCATATGAAGTAGGTAGAGTTCTTGCAAAGCTATACATTTGTGTTAAAGCATAGAAGTTGAAAATATAATAGGGTTGCAGATGCATTAAGCAAGAGGCAAAGTTGTTGCTTATAGTAAGTAGGTTGAAGTAGTTGGGTTTGATGAACTCAAGAATCTGTACACTGAGGGTCCTAATTTTGTTGAAGTATGGAAAGCTTGTAAAGAGCCTGTTGCTATAGATAGAACCAAGTGGCTAGACTATTTGATTCAGGATGGTATGTTGTTCAAGGGCAGTCAATTATGCATTCCAAGGAGTTCCATGAGGGAAAATCTGGTTAAGGAGAAGCACAATGGAGGGATGGCAAGACATTTTGGTCGAGAGAAGACCATTTCCATTCTTAAAGAACATTATTTTTGGCCTCAGATATCACAAGATGTGAAGAATTTTGTACAAAGTTGTCAAGTTTGTCAAGTGGCCAGGGTATTTAGTCACAATACTGGACTATATTAGCCATTGCCTATTCCATCAAAGCCATGGGAGGACATAAGTATGGATTTTTTTGTTGGATTTTCGAGGACACAAAGGGATAATGACTCAATATTTGTGGTGGTTGATAGGTTCTCCAAAATGTCACATTTCATTCCATGCCACAAAACTCATGATGTTGTCCATACTATAGACTTGTTTTTCAGAGAGGTAGTGAGACTACATGGTCTCCCAAGGAGTATAGTTTCTGATATAGATACTAAATTTGTGGGGTATTTGTGGAGGACATTGTGGAAGAAGTTGAGAACAGACTTGAAATTCAATTCCACACATCACCTACAGACTGATGGTCAAATAGAAGTGGTAAGTAGAAGTCTGGGCAATTTGCTGAGATGTTTAGTTGGGGATAAGCCCAAGGGATGGAATTTGATTCTACCATAGGCAGAATTTTCTTACAATAACTCTGTAAATAGGAGTACTGGAAGATCGCCATTCCAAATTGTATATGGAAGTAGCCCAAGGACTACACCAGAATTGAGGAAGATGGAGCAAGGGGAAAGGACAGGTGCTGAAGCAGAAGAGTTTGTTGAACATATCAAGCGCCTACATGAGGAGGTCCAGGAACATATTACCAAGATGAATCAAGAGTATAAAGCTAGGGCTGATCAAAGGAGAAGATACAAGGAGTTCCAAATAGGGGATCTAGTCATGGTACACTTAAGAAAGGGGAGATTTCCAGTAGGTACTTACAACAAGATAAAGATGAAGAAATTTGGCCCCTACAAAATTTTGAAGAAACATGACTCAGGAAATGCATATGAAGTGGAGTTGTGAGATGGAATTCACATTTCTCCTATTTTCAACATTGCAGACTTAACAAAGTATCATGATGATGGTGCAGATGAGGAGCCGATGTTAGAGCCATGTCTGATTCCTGCTCCTAAGAAGGAGGAGATAGAAGACATTCTAGATCATCGTGTTGGTAGGAGTACCAAAAATAGGTAGTATGAAGATTATTTGGTTAAGTGGAAAGGCTGACCAATCAAGGACTCAACTTGGATATCAATAGCTGAGGTTTCCCATTTGGGATTTCCCCTACCATCCATAAAGTGACAAGATCACTTTTCAATCTACCCTATGTGTTTGATGTAGGAGCATCCAGAGGTATAAGGGCAATCCTATGTCACCCAAAAAAAAATGTACTTAGACTTAGTTTCTATTTCATGTGTTTTCATTTCTAGATACTCATTTGGGTCAAATAAAGGTTCCAACTCTCATAGTTCCACTATCAGTGTTCTAGGTTAGAGTATTTGAGCACCTTAGAATACGTGAAAATGCCAAAAAAAAAAGGAGTATATAATTGAGCCATCATTTTGGTGAACTAGAAGGTTTAAATTGGTCAAATGATTGTAATTGTAATTTAGAGCATTCTAGAAAAAGAATTAGGTCAAAAGACTCCACGGTTTGAAAGTTATTGCAATTTTTCAGTTTCTAGAGACCTCCTAAGAATGCTTCAAAGTTAGGTTCAGGGCATTAAATGACCTCAAATAGGACCAAAAAATTGGGGACAAGCAAAGCTGGTCCATAGGGCTATAGAGCAGTTCAAGAGCTTTCTAGAAATGTAAAAGATTTGTCAATCAGACTACAGTTTAAAAGTTATGCCTCTTGAAAGTTCAGTTACGATTTCTAGATTCTTCTAGTTTTGTGCCGACTTCTAACACGGATTCTAGAGCCTTATATTTGGTCAGTCGATGCCAACTAGCACTTTCTAGAATGTATTCCTAATCCTTAACCTTTGGGGTCTATTTAAGAATATTTTTGGCTTTGTAAAAGGCAGTTCAGAGTGGAGTTTGAGAGAAGGTACTGGGAGAAGAATTTACCTCCAGATTTGTGCTATTGTAAGCCCATAGGGCATGTGTAGAAGTCTATTTTCTTTGTATTGAATGTATTAGCATATTTTCATAGTTAATAAAATTTTCCCTTTTCATGTTGTTTCCATTCTATGCTAGCTTGTGTCCCCATCAAAAAATGAAAGAAAAGTTTAGCCGATCCTCCTTGGGGTCTAACTAACTACTTCAGATTGATTAGAAATAATAGTCCACCAAGATAACTAAGATGGTGGGTGGGGTGAATCAGTTATCTTATAATTAAAACATTCATCCTCTTTAAACAAACTTAACCATTCAACCAAAGTAAACAACAACCATAATAAGAGACACATAGACAATTACACCATATATCTTAACTAGGGAAACCCTTGATCAGAGAGAAAACCTCAATGGGAATGATGCCCACAAGATGATGTACTAATATAAATATTCCTTGTTAGAGGATGGACCTTTTTAGGAGTCTATTGCAACATTTAGTACATAGAGTCCCTATTCGGATATTTTGAATCCCTATTGGGAGATTCCAACCCTATTAGGAGTTATACCAACCCTGTTAGGAGTTGTGTACAATGTATGCAAGATGAGCCCACTACCCAAACATGCAATTTAAACTACAAGAAGAGCTCACTACTCAAACATGTAGTTTACTATTATATTCTTTTGTCCTTTATTCTATCAATTGAACCAATCACTACTAGAGCTTGCAGACTAGGTCATGAACCTCATATCCAAATATCAAACCTTAGATCAATCTACAAAACCTTGGCAATAAAGTTATGTTCACTTTTGCACTGCTCTACTCAACTTCACATTTTTCTCTTTCTTTTCTTACAATCTCTTTTCATGAATAAAATTCATGTAATACTTGATAAAGGAAAATGTCCTTCCTTTATACCGAGTCCTAAAAACAATTCCCTGAGTCATCTGTTAGACCTTCTCAATTAATTATTATAGGACCACATTAAGAACACATTACACTTAGCGATAAAATAAATCTTTCACATTGCAACTTGAATAACTTTCTATACAAACAATAGTATGATGAGAAAACTTAGCCATGTCCTCAACCTTGATCCTTAGAATATCAACTTTGCTAATAGATATAACAAGTTTACTAAATATTTTCTTTGTAAACTATATCACAAAACATACATCACCAAAACTTACATAATTTCTTCTAGACTTATCCTTTCTTCTTCTAACATTAACTACATATACCATATACTCATAACTATCTCCCATAACCTTAGATAGTTATAATACTCAACTAGCCATCCATATCAACTTGATCTTTCTATTTTCTTCTGTCAGATACCATAGAAAATTGCTATGTTGACATCAATGACAAACTCAGTCATGAATGTAACATATCATCTCTACAATAATCCCCCATAGGAATATCATTAGCATTCATGCTTCCAACAATCCGCCCCTTTAGTATTTGTGGCAACATAGATGAAAAGCATCTAGTTCCAAGAATACCAACAAAAGACTATTCAACTTACTTTTCGAATCCTCTTCATCAATCATTCTCCCCCATTGATATACCTCAATGTGCTTTCTATGAAACTATCATTCCATGTTTTTCTTGTGCAAAACATACTATATTCATGCCAAAATTCTCCAACTATCATGCATACTATTTTTCCATGTTGTTTTTTATGCCAAACTTCTCCCCCATCGACATCAATGTCAAAGGTTTTAGCAACCAATTTTACTACATCAAACTCCACAACAACTGATTATTACTTAGCTTGAGTGTCAAAAGATGTTGTTCAAAACAACATTCAACAAGAGTCTTAGATGACTCTATCCATTATAGATACTCCCCTGTATAGCAAGCATCAACCTTCAGTCTAAACAATAATGGTACTCTGTTACAGTACACTGATGCACTCGTGTCTTCTACTCTAATGTAGGAAATGGCATAACCCCAATAATACCTTGCAAATAATCAAAAGTCTCTTTAGGAAGAGGCTTGGTGAATATTTCTAAAATCTTCTCTTTAGTGTTCACATACTCCAATCTAATTTCCTTTTCTGCAAATCTCTCTCTCTCTCTCAACATATGATACTTAATAGAAATATGCTTAGTCTTAGAATGCAATATTGGATTCTTAGACATATTTACTATTCTTGTGTTGTCACAAAGTATGAAAATAGGTTCATTGAATTCTATCCTTATATCCTTTAGCATCTGCTTCATCCAAATGACTTGATTGCAATTATTTGCTGCTGCAACATACTCTACTTTTTTTGTACTTTGTGATGTACAATCTTGCTTCTTTCTTAACAAAGAAACCAATCTTCCTCCAAGAAAGAAGGCTCCACCATTGGTGCTTTTTCTGTCATCCATACTTCCTACCCAATTTGCATCAGTATAAGCACTTAGAGTTAAATCATTAGATCTATCATACCACAATCTGAACTTGGATGTTCCCTTCAGATATCTAAATATCCTTTTGACCATTGCATAATATGCTTCTCTAGGATCAACTTGGAATCTTGCAACAATTCCAATTGCATTTTCTATATCCATCCTTTTGTGAGTTAGATATGGTAATCCTTTGATCACAGATCTATACTTTTTTCTCAATAGTAGGTGTCTCATCCTTTGTAGATAACTTGTGTCCAGTTACCATAGGTATTCCAATGAGTTTGCATGTTTCCAAATCAAACCTTTTTAGTAAATCCTTTAAGTTCTTAGTCTAAGAAATAAAGATTCCTCCTTTATTTTGTACAATCTGCAATCCTAAAAAATATTTCATTTCTCCTATCATACTCATTTCAAATTCTTTCTTGATCTCTTATGCAAACTTCTCACTTTCTTCATCATTTCCTCCAAATATGATACCATCAACAAATATTACCAAGATCATCAAACCATGATCAGTTTTTTTTCCAATATAGATTATTGTTGGCCATACCTTTTTTGTATCCAAGCTTTGTCAAATGTTTGTCCAACCTTGCATACTAGGTTCTGGGTGCTTGCTTCAAACCATAAAATGCTTTCCTTAATCTGTATAATATGTCCTTGTCATTTGTCAAAGGACTCCCTTCAAGCTGCTGAATGTACTCTTCTTCTTCAAGTTCTCCATTCAAAAGTGCTGACTTGGCATCTATTTGATATACTTTGAACTTCTTTTGTGTTGCATTTGCTAAGAATAATCTTACTACTTCTATTCTAGCCACTAGAGCATAAGTCTCCTCATAATCTATTCCTTCTTGTTGTGAGTTACCATTACATACCAACCTTTCTTTTTTCTTAGAACTTTACCTTGTTCATTAATTTTGTTTCTAAATACCCATTTAGTTCCTATCAAATTTGTGTCTGCTAGTCTGGAGACCAATTCCTGTGTCTCATTCTTTACTATATGATCCAATTCCTCGTTCATGGATTGTTTCTAGTAATCATCTTTACATGCTTCATTTTCATTCTTAGGCTCAACTTGGGATATCAAATATAGTTCTTCATTTAATCTGGATGTTGTCATTACAACTTTGTCTTTTCTTTTGATGATTTACTTAGATGAGTGATTTTTTATCATATTATTTCCTGAAGTAGGAGTTATTATCTCAACTCTTGGCTCTGCTGAAGGTTCTAATCTTTGTTCCTTCCTTGGCTCTCCTTCATCCTACAAATCATTTTTATTCTCAAGAAATACCTCATCATTCCTTGGCTTAGTAACAACATCATCATCTAAATTATAATCAACCATTATCTCTTTTATCTTGAATTTCTCATCAATTCTCATATTTGCACATTCCATAATAGTCTTAGTTTTCTAATTACAACATCTATAAGCCTTTCTTTTTAATGAATAATGAAGAAACATACCTTCATCACTTCTAGAATTGAACTTACCAATATCATCATCTCTTTTGATATAATATGTTCTCCAAAAAATTCTGAAATACTTAACTATAGGTGAGTGACCAAACCATAGTTCATAAGGGGTCTTGTTTGTGTATTTCTTGACTTCTACTATGTTCATAGTGTAGATTGTTGTTTTCATAGATTCTCTCCAAAATATCTTGGATACATTATTCTCTACTAACATAGCTCTTGCAGCTTCTATAACTAACTTGTACCTTCTCTTTGCAACACCATTTTCCTCAGGGGTTCTTGGAACTGATAGCTATCTTTTAATTCCATTTTCTTCACAAAACATTTTAAACTTATTTGAAGTATATTCTCCTCCTCTATCTAATATTAAACATTTAATCTTCATACTAGATTCATTCTCAAATCTATTCTTGAATATCTTAAACTTATCAAATGCCTTAGATTTCTCTTTATGAAATGCAACCTGCATCATTCTAGAAAAGTCATCAACTAGAATCATAAAATAGCTTTCACCATAGAATCATTTAGTCTCTGTAGGACCACTGAGATCTATGTGTACAATCTCCAACTTTGCTATAGTGGTAAAATACTTGTTAGGAAAAGATTTTCTATTATTCTTTTCCAAAATATACCCATTGCAAATTGTGTTAGTAGGCTTTACAATCTTTGGAAAATCTCTAACTGCAAACATTCTACTAGTCTTCACAACATTGTCAAAGTTTATATGAAAAAATATCCTATTCCATAACTAACTATCATCTACCTTTGCAACCAAACATGTCATTTCAATAGGATTCAACTAAAATGCATATCCTCTAGATCTGGTTCCTCTTCCAATTACCTTTCCATCTTTGTCTTTGATCATCCATGTCTTCTCTATGAGCATCAACTAATAATATTTGTCTACTAGTTGTCCAACACTCAAAAGATTGTGCTTTAAACCATCAACAAAGTATACATCCTCAGTGTTAGTTTTACCATCAAGAGTTATAGATCCAATACCTTTAACCTGGCATGTTGCATTATTTCTAACTCTAAAAATGCCTACATCCTAACTTTTGAAGTTAACAAACTTGTTTGTATCACCAATCATATGATCTAAACAACCATTAACAGTTATCCAATTGAATTTTTTCTCAACCTATGACACCAAAGCTACTTTATCTAGACTTTCTTCTTTAATTGCCACAAATCTAATCTCATCATCACTAGCACTTATTGCTTGATTATCGAAATCAATTTCATTATTTGCATACAAATGCCCTCTTTTTTTTTCTAGATTTTTAATTTCTTTTATTCTTTTTCTCTCTTTTAGGACACTTAGATGCATAATCACCATATTCATCACAAGTCCAACATTTAAAGATTTTCTTACCTCCTTTTTCTCATTTTACCAGAAGGGCTACTCCTTCAATTTTTTCATCCTCCTCAGATCTACTGTTGCTCACAAAATCTCCTCTAGCACTTGTGCTCCTTCATAGACTAGGTGGAATATTTAGGACATTGAAAGTTATCTCTATTTTGGTCAATTCTATGGACTATCTAAGTGCATTCTCAATTGCTTCAAGTCTTCCAAGAAATGTCTCGTTTGTGAAATCTTTGGTACAAGATATCAACAACTATATCATCTGAACTACTAACTTAAATTTTGGTGTTAGAGTCTTCAATATCTTCCATATAACCTCATTGTCTTCTTTGGTTTCTCCTTGAGCTTTGATACATACAGTAATTTCTGATATCCTACCTATATATGTTCTTATAGATTCATCTTCCATCATTTTAGCATTTTGAAATGTAAAAATCAAACTTTGTATTCTCAACTTCTTAGAATGTGCATCACCTTCAAAACTATTTTCCAAAGCTTTCCAAATCAAATGTGAAGTAGCAAATGAGTTTACCTAGTTGTACTCAATTTTAGGAAGTGCAGGCAATAGTGCTTCTCTAGCTCTCATGTTGCACATAAAAAGATCTCTTTCAACCTCAGTAAAAGATTCCAAATCTTTTTCAACAATGATCGTCTTCACTAATTTTGTCAAGATCCAATATCTTGAACCCATACACAACAAATGCATCTTCATCTTTGCCTTCTAGCCATCATAATTTGTTCCATCAAACTTCAGACTACCTTTACTAAACATTTTCACCATGGATCTCCCTAAGTTGTTAAACTTTACCTTCAAGGGCCTAATGCTCTAATACCAATTGTTAGAAACAATATCCCACCAAGATAACTGAGAGGGGGGATGGGGGTTGAAACAATTATCTAATAATTAAAATATTCATCTTCTTTAAACAAACTTAACCATTCAACCAAAGTAAACAACAATCATAATAATATACACATAGAAAATTACACTAGATATGTTAACTAGGGAAACCCTTGATCAAAGGGAAAACCCCAATGGGAATGATGATGTACTGACATAAATATTCATTGTTAGAGGATGGACCATGTTAGGAGTCTATTACAACATTTAGTACATAGATTCCCTATTAGGTGACTTTAAATCCCTATAATGAGATTCTAACCCTATTAGGAGATTTCCCAACCCTGTTAGGAGTTGTGGTACAATGTGTGAAAGATGAGCCCACTGCCCAAATATGCAATTTCAACTACAAGAAGAGCTCACTGCTCAAACATGTAATCTAATATTATGTTCTTTTTTCCTTTTCTATCAACCAAACTAATCACTATCAAACCTTGTAGACTAGGTGATGAACCTCAAATCACTCTACAAAACCTCAACAATGAAGTTTCCTTCACTTTTGCACTACTCTACTCAACTTTGCATTATTCTCTTTCTCTACTTACAATCTCTGTTCATCAATACAATTCATGTCATACTTGATAAAGGAAAATGTCCTTCCTTTATACTGAGTCCTCAAAAAAATTCCATGAGTCATCTATTAGACCTTCTCAATTAATTATTATAGGACCACATTAAGAACATGTTACACTTCGTAGTAACATAAATCTTCTGCCTTGCAACTTGAATAATTTTCTATGCATGTAATATTATGATAAGAAAACTTAAACATGTCATCATCAACATGTCTTCTTCATGTCCTCAACCTCAATCCTCAAAATACCAAATTTGCTAAGAGATATAACAAGTTTACTAGAACATGCCTCTATAAACTCTATCTTAGAACAAACATCACCAAAACTTACATAATTTCTCCTAGACTTATCCTTTCTTCTTTTAATGTTAACTGCATATGTCAAATACTCAGAATTATCTCCCATAACCTCGGATAGCTACAATACTCATCTAACTATCCATACAAACTTGATCTTTCCATTATTCTTCTGTGAGATACCATAGAAAACTACTATGTTGACATTAATGATAAACTCAGTCACGAATGTAACATATCATCATAGTAAAATATCTACAATACTCCCCCATAGAAATATCATCAGCATTCATGATTCCAATAGTAAGAGTATGTGAAATAAAAAATTAGTTTACCTAATTTCAAGCTGTAGTCAGGTATTTTAGTTAGTTTTTAAAGCTAGTCAGAAGACCCCTTGGCACAAAACTAATAGTTTGAATGAGGTGAAAATGAGTTTTAAAAATTGAACCAATGATCTAGATTGATTTCAGTTAGATTCAGGTTTTCAGTAGATCAATTTGAGATGTTAGTTTTTTGAAAATGAAATTATTTTTACCCAAACCCTCCTTGGTGTTTGACTAACTACTTCAAATTGATGGAATGTCTCAAGATCCTAAAGATGCCTTGAGTTTTAAATGATATTGATTTATAAAGGAGTTACATGGGGATCAATTGTAAGTGCGGAAATGTCATATTTTTAGGGTGATTAAATATATGGAATTATATCCATGGTAAAGAGAAAAGCATGCCACTAATTAATAAGATTGGTAATGTGGTTTTTAAAATTTTTGTGGATCCAACCATAAATGGGTATCATCCAAGCCTTGGGGATCTATGTTTACTAACTAGAAAGTGTTTGCATGTAGACAATAAAAAATGTTGAGTGTTTTTGAAATCAAGTGAGCGGCATGAAGTCACTATTACCAGGAAGTCAAGGCTCCTACTTCACCAATCATCAATAGCTAAATCTCATCCTAACATTTTTTTAGAAACCTCCCAACCAATGCCTAATTAGTTTGTGAGAAGGGTGTCTGATTTATGCGGGTGGTTTGCTTCTTATTTGATTCCCTCTATAACTATATGGAATATAATGGAAATTGATGTCCTCACATGGTATGAGTACTATTTTAGCAAGGGCATAGCTTCATGTGGAACATGCATATTCCACCCTTGCTAACAATGAAAGGAAATAAGTTGAGGTTGTGTGTGGAATTGGAAGTAGGCATTTATTTCTATGAGAAAGAGATACTCACTATAAGACTCTCTGCTCACTCCACTCTCTGACAGAGTCTAATAGTGATAGCCATAGATGCCACTTATATGAAGCCCCCAACACCATTGGCATATTATTGTTGAAGTTGTAGAAAAATTTCCAGTCACAATGCAAGGGGAGAATGTTTCAACAAAGATTATCAAGAAAGAGAATCACATATGAACCACGATTTTTCATTCATAAAGAGTGAACTTTATGATCTCCTCTCTACGTTCTCAATAAGTGACCATTAAGATTACTTAATGCTACATGATGAGATTGCATTAAATAAAGGAGGAATAGAATCAAATTTGAAATATTGAAGGATGTGTAACCTAGGGATTCACAGATTTCACAAGAACTAGAAAGAATTTTCCTCAAAATAGGATAAATTGTGTTTTATAAATTGATGGTTTTCCAATTTAAATATCAATGTAGATGTGGAAAAAAATTTTAAGTAGCATCAAACTTATTGAAGGAAGAGGAGATAAAATCTTGAACTCCAAATGCAATCCCTTCATATGTTTGATGGGTAGTTTTGAATTGGAAAAAAATTAGTTGTAGGTAGATGTAGTGATTACCATGAGGTAGGATGCCTTCCCAATTGGTGTGAGGAAACATTTTAGCAAGAAAGAACATTTGGAGTAGATAAAATGTCTCAAATCATAGTCAAAGAGAAGGTGATAAATAATAGGGGTGTCGTGACTCATTATCAAACTCATTTGGAGAAGAAATATGTGCTTAGTAGGTCATAAAGTTCCTTCAGAGCATCACAGGTAATTTGGGGTAGGGGAAAGTGTATAAAAGTGTAAAAGGTTTAATCCCATATCTATTAGGAAGAGGGACTTTTAAACATTTAAATACAAAACTTTACTAATCCTTAGTTGTCTTCAAGAAATGGTGTCTTTTGAAGGCAATAATATGTGTCTGGGGCCCATGGATGGTTGGATAGAAATGTGGCAAAATTTTGACCAAGAATACATAGCACAAAATGGTGACATGGCATTTGATGTGGAACTCTAGAAGAACTATAAAATGACACATAGTAGATGACCCCAGACTTAGCATAGATTTCGAGGTCACCACATGGCAGGCAGTGATACATGGTGTGATGTCACTATGTTGCTAGGAACATGGTGGTCACTGATGAGGATAGTGACAAGTTGGCACATAGTGGGGCCTGTGAGGTGGAAATGATGATGTGTATAGAGGTTCCATGTTTCATGATGTCGCTATGTCACAATGACGCATTGACCATGTTGACTAGGATAGCAACATGGTGACCCAATCAGAGGTTACCATGTGGCAAAGGGCCTAGTCACAAGTGGTAGCCACATGGCACCTGGGTGGTAGATGATGATGTAGAATTGACCAATGGTGTGCTAACATGTGCCAAGTTCGTAAAACCTAGTTTAACCCAAATAAAAAATGGAGGGAAAATAAAAATTCAAAACATAATAATTTTGTATTATTCTTTCATTTTGAACGTGTAGTATGTTCTAAATCAAAATGGTATATAAGCTATAGTCTAAACTTTAGGATAAATTTAAATATTTTTCACAAAAATGAGTTGTAGTCCTGAAGGTCATGATAGGAACTTGGTTTTCAAATAAAGATCTTGGGCATCTTTGGTGTGTCAATATAGCACTATTATATATTGTTGGAATTAGGACAAAATGAACTTTCCATTTTTGGAATTTTAATTTGCATAGGAAGCCATTGGTTCAAGATATACAATGTTTTATCTTAGGTATTCATTTTTCAACCTCATTTAGTTAGGGTATTTTGGATTTGATTTCTAATGAAATGGTGAACTGGGTGAATATTAGAGGCAATATGAATGTGGCTAGGGCCATATTTTGTCACCTTCGAGTTAGTTTGATGAAGGTAAATTATTAGCATTTTAGATGCATTTAAGATATTTTGGCAAAACAAGCATTTTAATCATTTAGAAGAGATATTTCCAAGTTTGTTATAGACAATGACTAGAATCGTATCAGACTTCAGTTGTAGAAAGATGAGAGATACATTGTAACAATAGGGAATAAAGATTTAAGTGGACATCTGTCACTTCCAGATTAGATCTAGGATTACATTCCTTTCCTATATCTCTCTCTTTCTCATCCACTGTAGAGGTTCCAATCTTGAGTTTTTTTCTCATTACTATGATACCATGTTGGTTCTAGATCTAGAGAAAGTTTCTCATAGCTATGATACCTTTTCTCTTTAGTATTTCTCTTGTCATGAATAATAAGTAATAAAAATAAAATAGTTCTAATTTGTTAGGCATTTCTATGTTTCAATTTCATGCATCTTATTGTTTTTATTTCAAAGAAATGATTAAAAATGCA